>CM029020.1:182800186-182986728 GCA_016801055.1 Panax notoginseng | reverse complement strand
GTACATGTAACTCAAAAGTCCATCAAAGGTCAAGGAATTACGGATCAATTGGCCGCCGCACCTTCGGGGATTTCAAACCCTTGGAGACATATTTCCCGATGAAGGAGTAATGACAGTTTAGCAACAACCATCAGTACGATACACGCCAAACGTGGAAGATGTATTTTGATGGAACTGTTAATATGGAAGGTTCTGGAGCTGGAGCAGTTCTAGTATCTGATACGGGGGAACAGTATCCCGTCGCCGTCAAATTATAGTTTGTTAGCACCAAAAATACGGCTGAGTATGAAGGCTGTCTCATGGGGCTAAAACTTGCCCGTTCAATGGGCATCAGGCGGTTAACTGTCCTTGGAGATTCGGAGTTGGTAATCAGACAATCCACCGAAATCTATCAAACCAAGGAACTACATTTGCTGCCTTACCATCGGCAAGTTTTAAAGATGGCTTTGGGATTCGAAGAAATATCCTTTCTACACATTCCTCGTAATAGGAATGATTTCGCGGACACGTTAGTAACTTTGGCCTCCTTGATCCGCATATCAGACAAGGAACATTTGCCAAGCGTCACAATTTCCTGCACAAGGCTCCAGCCTATGGGAATTACGTTAGAGAAGTATCGGATGAGCTACCTCCCATCTAACATCCTTGGTATCAGCATATCAAGGAATATCTGCGAGATGGATCTACACCTGCTGAGGCGAGCCCGGCTGAGAAAAGGCGGATCCATCGACTTGCTATAAAATTCTACCTGAGAGGAGATGCGCTCTACAAAAGAGATGCAGGATTAGGTCTCCTCAGATGTTTAGACAAAGATCAAGCCCAAAGGCTTATGGATGAAATCCATGGCGGAGTCTGTGGCCCCCACATGAGTGGCCCCTCCTTGTCAAGAAAGTCCTCAGGACGGGACATTATTGGCTATCTCTCAAAGCTGATAGCAATGACCATGTCAGGAGATGCTATCAGTGCCAGATTCATGGGAATGCTATACACGCCCCACCACGGGAACTTCACAATATGAGTTCACCTTGGCCCTTCTCAATGTGGGGAATGGACGTTATCGGGCCCATTGAGCCTAAAGCTAGTAATGGCCATCGATTTATCTTCATCATGATCGACTACTTCACCAAGTGGGTAGAAGCAGCCTCATTCCCCAGGGTTAGTAAAGAAGTCATCATTGCTTTTATCAGAAACAGTGTCATATGTCGATATGGACAAAAAGAGGTGATTGTGTCCGACAATGCCAAGAACCTCAACAACAAAATGATGGAGGAATTATGAAGTAAATTCCACATCAAACATCTCAACTCAGTCATCTATCGTCCGAAGATGAATGGTGATGTTGAAGCGACTAACAAGAACATCAAGAAGATTATGCAAAAGATGTCCGCCAATCATAAAAATTGGCCTGACCTATTGCCTCTAACTTTGTTAGCCTACAGAACCTCAATGCGCACCTCCACTGGGGCAACCCCCTATGCATTAACATATGGGATGGAAGCAGTGCTCCCCATAGAAGTTGAGATGGAATCCCTCAGAGTATTGATAAACGCTCAGTTGGATGAAGACCAATGGGTACAAGATAGGTATCACCAGTTGTCTCTAATAGACGAAAGGCGAGCCGCGACTATCTTTCATGGTCAGTTATATCAGCAAAGGATCGCCCGATCCTACAACAAAAAAGTCCAGCTACGGCAATTCAGACAACATGACTTGGTTTTGAAGAAAATCCTTGACAACCAAGATCAGGCTAAGGGAAAATTCGCTCCTAACTGGGAAGGCCCGTTTATTATCAAGGAAGTATTGACAGGAGGCACTCTTAGGTTGCAAGAAATGGACGGTGATGAATTTCCATAACTCATCAACTCAGACACCATGAAACGATACTATGTCTGAAGTTGCCATCAAGTAAACATCCTGGTGGTAGACCATCAGGTCACTAGTCATTCCGGTTCTTTAAACCTTTACCACAAACAACTTTTCTACACTTCGCCCCTTAGGGAAACATACTTTTCAAGCCAGCAGCCTGGCTTTCTCCTATGCGTTCATGCAACTTAGGTCATCCCACCGTGGATTGAACCTCTTGAGTATACAGTTTGGCTACCCATACCTGGGATCAAACTTTTCACCTACAGTTTATCCTCAACCTAGGATTAAACTTTCTCTTCCCCGCACTCTGACCTGCAGATGGGATTACACTTTTCCTCTCGCCCTGAGGGGGGCGAACTACGTCGACCTGATCTCCTCTTCAATAGGAGTACGTAGGCAACCATTTCATATGGCCCGGTAGCAATAAAACAAAAACAACAAAAAATAGTCCCACACCATTCCTGCCACATACAGCGTTGAACCTCTTACACCAGGTTCGAACTACGCAGACCTGATCTCCTCTTCAATAGGACTTTGTAGGCAGCCATTCATGGTGCGGTCTCACCCCCTACCAAAAAAACACAAACCTTGTCAGTTGGTACTGAGATCATCCTTCAATCCACTACATTTCATTTGGCTTCAGACCAAAGGGATGGAATTACCTGAACTCCTCCCAACTAGGAGATTCGGCGACCATCTAAGCTGCGGTCATACCTTAAAGAGCAACACCAATCCATTAGAGATGGAATTAACTAGGCTTCTCCTAAATAGAAGTACTGGCGACCATCTGTGGTGCGGTCATTCTCAGAGAGGAAAGCCACACTCCTCCCCTCATTTCAATACAGAAACCAGTCCCAAGACACCAAGAGATGGTAGGGATACATACAGATTGATGATCCATTCTGAACTATCTAGAGACAACTCAATGTCCATCCACCCAGGAGGAATTCAGAATACATCAAGATCACAAGCCCTGAAGCAGCAGGCAAAATATCAAGCAAGCATCAAAGCATATCTAAAAGGAGTGATCCAAAAATATTTTTTCAATCATATATATAATGTTGTTTGATATACACAATGTAAACTGAACATGACAAAATGGCTAAGCTAGTATGTGCAGGTAAATACAAGATCATCTACAAGTCAGGGTATATGCGAGCTAACAAGCCCAACATGGCGTCCCTCTCAGAAGATGGGGGTGAAGCTGTGGTCTCCTGTATGAGAATATCCACACGACCTAACAGATCTGCAGCCATCTGCATGGTGACCATATGATCATCAATATATGCGTTTATCTCTGCGATCATGCCAGTGGTAAGGGACCTCACTGCAGTACTATCTGTGACGGCTACATCCCGGGCAGATATGGCGATATCCAGCTCAACTATCACTACATCTCTCGCTGATATAGCCTCATCCTGCTCAACGACGGCGGGATCTCTACAAGCCAAGGCCTCGTCTCTCTCCAATAAAGCGGCCTCCCTCCCATTAGGGCAGTCGACATCATAGATCGAATCTGATCTCTCTCAAAGGTCATCAGATGAAGACTCTGCTCTAAGTACTGTGCCGACTGCTGAATCACAACAGTACTGGTACTAGGAGAATCTGGAAGAAATGCTGGCAACCCAACAGTGGGCTCCTCCTCGATGTAGGTATCAATGTCCTCCACGGGCTCTACATCATCCAACTCTCGCTCCAGTACTGCAAATATTGCTGTATCCGATAAAATCTCTGTCTCCATCCACGCAAAATACTCTGCGGAATAACCAGGATGACTGATAGAAAAAGTCGCTATCTCGCGCCGATCCCAGCAGGCGTATACCCGAGATCGGTCCTCTGCTGAGAGGTACTGAGAAGCTGAACGCTGACCTGTCGCCCCCTCAAAAGGATGAAAATCCTGGAACTGGTCGAACTGCGACATCACGGCCAATGGGTGATAAGTGGTCACTCCTCTCAAACCAGCCAGAGGGAGATAGTCCATGCCCGGAGCATAAGTAATGAAGCTGTATGGTGAGCTAAGCCCCGAACACGGTAATATGCTGAATGGATCTCTGATATCTGCCAAGAATATGGACCAGGACAGAGCATCTATACACTCTGATAGCTAAAAGGAGTATGACATAGCTACATCATGGGTGAAGCAGTACTCATGCCGTCTAAGAGTGCCAATCGGTCTCAAGTGTGACATGAACCACACATATAGCACGACTGAACTCCCAGTGAACACTCCTCTCGGATAAGTGCAGCAGTAGGATGCTGACTGCAGGGTCTCTACTACAATCATAGGTACAATGGTACGACCCTCCCTGAGAGCTCTCACGGCCACGACAATGCCTATATCTATCTCATCCATATACCGCGGCATATACACATATGACAATACACATAGCATCAGTACGTCAACCCTGGCCAAACGCCAATGATCCTCTGATGCGGTGAAATCCCTGGAATGTCGTGAATAGCTATCCTCCGAGCCAAATCTGCCGTATAAAAAATGCTGGGATATCCCGTGGCCGGATGTCAACTCATCTTGTACCACTCTGCGCCTCAATCCTGTGAGAGTCATGAATCGTCTACTCATGTCTCCCAAAGCCAGATGCACGCAAGGTCTGTCTAGAGGTAGCATCGTCAAACGTGCATACTCCTCTAGAGTAGGAGTCAACTCATGGGTGCCAAATCAGAATACATGCCTATCCGGTAGCCAATGCTCTATCATCCCATCCACAAATCCTGCGGGAACCTGAAACATCAATAAAGTCATGGTATGCTGTAATAAATGATCTACAGTCACCCTGTCTGGTGGTGACATGCTATCATACCACAATAGCATACCCAATACCACCACTGGAGGTAGGGTATGATCTATACGGCTAACTGTCGAAGAAGACATCTGTGCGGGCCATGTCATAAGACCATCTAGGGGTCAATGCAGAATATCTCTAGACATACATACATATGCACAACATGATACATGCATAACAGATAATAGATGGCAATATGATATAGGGAATGAAAAAATAGTGCATACATTCGTAAGTATATCATCATCTAATACATCATCTCTGTACAGCTACAAATACAGGGAAATGGGGCACAGACGCCCTACTACTGACAGAGGCCTATCAAAAGATAGAGCGAGAATGGGACACACCCACCCAATATCTAATAGAGGCCTATCAAAAGATATAACGAGAATACACATCAGAAGAAGATAATGGTGTCGATGTCCACATCATCAATCCTGTTCACCTGATGTAACTCCTCCTGAGTCACTGGATCTCTATCAACAGGGATGTCAGGCCTATGTAAAGGAGGATCTGCGCCGGCAAAACCGAATAGGTCACCTAAGGGACCAGCGCCTGAGCTGGAAGGATCAAATGAAGCCGCCTCTGCCGGATCTCTGCCCAAATGCCAGATAAATATGTGTGACTGGTCCAACTGCCGGGTTAAATTATCAATCTGGGTCATATGAGTCGGATCTCGGACGCAAGCTAGCCAATCCGTCATCATCAAGGATCCTGGAACCATATCCCCCATAAACTGTGTGGCGCGGGACTGAGCTCCAATAGTGTGAGGGAACCACCACCGATGGAACGTCTCCTGAGTACATGGACCCTCTGACAATGCAAAACTGTCAACCCCCAACAATGGGATATCAGTGATGGGTGACTGCGATACAGGCTAATAACGCCTAGCAGGAGGCAAGATCGGTATACGAATCTCCCCTGTAGTGCTCCTAATAGCACGCTCTCCTAAATAGAGCTCCCAGCCTCCATCTGTGAAGAGAGGAACTCTCCTGGTGGAAATCACATACTCGACTCCAGTCGAGTATCCATCCTCAAAACCCACAGTCAGGTGTTCCCCGGAATAAGGAAGCCATGTGATGGTGTTGGCCGTCAGCAACTCCAGCTGCATACGGCTATGAGTGAATCCCTCAGCTACAGGGACCTCTGGCAAAATCGAATGATGTCATCGTCATCCTCGTGGATAGGTGTCTAAACTTAACACACTCACGGGACGCAAGCATAGAAGCCTCTCATAGGCCCAAAATTGCCAACACAAAGGCAAACATCTACTGTCAGTTAACACTCTTAACCTATACATGGTAAATGACAAGAGAAATACTCACCAGCAGAAACGGGTAAAATCCTAGCCAAGCCTCGGTCAAACCTTGTGAGCGCATACGCCTGCCCCACAGGAAATAGGCAAAGGTGTAGGAACCCCAATCATACTCTCCAATACGGTCCACATCTCGTGTAGCACTGATCAAAGCGAAAGATACCGTGGAAGAGTTATCTGCTATAAAGCAGCCTCGAATGATCATCAGGAACAATCGCCGCAGAACGCGATCCCTAATTCTGACATCATCACGCATAGGCTCACTCAATAGCCTACTCATAGCATCTACGCTCAAAGGACCTGAATGGACAGTCCTGCCTTTGAGCGCCGCCGCCGGAACTCCTAATAAGGATCTAACAGCAGTAGGGGTAATATTTTCCATGCAAGGCACTGGCTCCCCTCCAAACTCCATACCTGTGATAAATCGCCAATCCATAGGCGTCATCATCACCTCGCAATCCAGCAGATAGAGTGACTGAGTCTGATGAAACCATCGCTCAGACAATACCCTGAGATAACCCCAGGGACAACGACGGGGAAGGATGGAGAAGAATGCCCCAAATCCCCACTCATGCACTACCGCTCTATAGTCAGGATGAAGCTCCTGGTACATGGAGTGAATGCTGAACCAGTTCCCTCGAGGCTATGTAAAACCAGGAACCTACATGAAATGCAGATCAACATCAAAACCCTTTAATCCTCATCAATAGGAAAGAAGGAAGATCAAAGTCTAATGTCATACCTCGTTAGCATGCAAATACATCGATGGATGTCTGCCCAAATCACCCAGCAACTCTGGGTTCACCACCTGTATGCTCGGAAGCGCCCTGCGAGGGACATGTGCAGCAGGAGCGAGGTCCTCTATCGGAATATCCGCCTCCTCGTCCTCAACGTCTGGAACATCTACCTAGACAGGACGTATCACGACCTCCACCAACCGACGAGGCTGTCTGACAGAACGGGGACGAGGCACTTCAGAAGCCCTCCGTCGTACGCCCGAAACGATCCTATAGGAACTGCTCGGCTGATCCGGATCCATAATATCTGGACAACAAGTCTCCAAATCACCTCAGAAAAGGTGTGGTATTTCCTTAGCTGGAGCTTTCTAGAATGTATTTTATGACTATATGCATGCATGCATTTACTTTAACATATAATAGAGTTAAAATGCATGACTACCCAATGCCTACATTTGAAATTTTTTGTCATAGTCCCCTTTGAAAATAAGACTATCCACATGCGTACAGGCATGTCTAGGTGGCCATTCAGTAGCACACCTGCCCCAAAGTCATATACATTAAAAATTAAAATCATCATGCATAAGGCCAACCTCAATACTAGGAGTACTTTGCCTTTAAAGCTTTTACTCATTGGACCTCAAATAGGACAAAAAATAGCAAAAAAAGGTGCCAATTTGACTGTCTCAAAAGTCAAAATTTTTCACATCATTATGTTCAGCATGGTTTAATACTAAAATTTACTTTGTTGAATATTTTTTATCAAGTCAGTTATTCATACATAATCACTACTATGTCTTTAGATGCATTTCATGCGATAACTCAAAATCTAACAAACAGAAACTAGAGAAAATGCAGGCATACGTTACCAGGATAGTGCAGAACACTTGTACGGTGATGGAATTTGCAGAAAGCAACCCGAACTCAGTAGATTTAAAGATGGCTCGCAATTTTCTCTAGGCAAAGCAAGTTAAAAGTGACTTGTGAAGACCAACCTGCAGGATTTATGATCCACGGTTGGCCACAGGCCCATCTGCGGCTACAGCAGGTGCACCTGCGGCACCCCTATGTGGGACACACCCCTCCGATTCGGTCCAGTTCGAGTTGCAAAGGAGTTCTTGCAGATTAGCAAAGTCAAATCGGAAATAAAAATCCACGCGATTGAGCAAAACCACATACAATCCTGGTCCTCTCAGATTAGATTTTGAATCTATACATCACTCATTGGTAGTCACCTGAGTATGAGGTATACCCTGCCAACGATCCCAGTTGTCACAAATCATATACGGCAATACCGCATGCAGGTCCGACGCCGCTAACTACGGGTCATAAAATCCCCGACGGGGGTTACAACGTAAGATCCCCGACGGGGGTAACAACGTAAGATCCCCGACGAGGGTTACAACGTAAGAGCCCCAGCGGGGGGTACAACACATGCTCATCCGTTGACACACAAATCAATGAAGATCAAGCAGCCTTGACGTTATTTCAGCTGATGGCAAGTAAACCCATCGAAGCATGGAAAGTTGTTCAATCATTGCTTACGGCTATATTCATCATTCCCCAGTAGATCCCCGACGGGGGTTACAACATGAAGTCACGGCGGGAGTTACAACGCATGCTCATCCATTGACATACATATCAACGAAGGTCAAGCAGCCTTGACATTATTACAGTTGATAGTGATTTAAGCCTATCAGAGCTCTGGAGCAATTCGAGGTTTTCACACCCGACCGCTCGTATTCCCCAGCAGATCCCCGGCGGGGGTCACAACGCAATGTTTCGTTGATTCACACGTCAGCAAAGGTCAAGCAGCCTTGATAGTATATCCCACAGGATTTTTTAACTGTTAATTTGCATGTTGGTGAAGTACACGTCAACGAAGGTCAAGCAGCCCTGACAGCATTTGTTGTTGGCAGTAAACCCAACAGGATCTTGGCATATTTTGGAAATACTAACCAGGAGAGGTCAATGTCATCAAGGAGGATTGATAATGGAATATGTTATACACATCCTCAAGCAGATCACGCTTCATCCCCAGAGATCTCTCACACATAAGAGGTACATCTTCGGGATCAAGTCATAATCGAAGACATAGGACTTTGGTGATAACTCCAACATCAACATCCTAACATATTCGGATTACACATCAAATCTGGTCATCATTGCTAACCCCCAGTTGAAGCAACAGGGAGCCAGCAATCATCCCTAGCGTGTTGGGCTACAACCCCATACGCATGCATCACACATTTGCATCATGTTGCTTCACATGATATCATGTTTAGCTTGTTGCATTTCAAGTGTCTAGGATTTTTTATCCTACCCATGCATCGCCATGCATGAGTATGATAAAGAGGGGCATCTGTAGACACTCAAAATTTTCTGTACACCTGTCACTAACATTGCAGGAGGACAGATTTATCTTTTAAGAGGGAACCCTGAAAGAAGATCCATATTCGGATACTACCGGAAGTTCAGCATCAACCCCGGATCGCAATCTGGGAGTAACAATTCCAATCTCGGAGATAACCCCGAGGCATGAAGATCAATACCGGCACACACACCGGAGAAGACAGATTAATCTTGGAGATAATCCCGAGGTATCCAATCTCAGTCCCAACCATGGGAATAGCCACCAACCTTGGTGATAACCCCAAGGAATGCAGTTTCGGCAATAACCCCGGAAATACTTGTTACAAATGCAACCAGCTTCAATCTCGGCGCTCACAACGAGATCCACTGTACCAGCCCGGCGATAACATCGGGAAGACAGGCACACCTCAAGGATGACAATGAGGACCTTCAACCAATTGCAGCAGTCCAATCCCAGCGAAGCTGAGCAACGTCTGCTTTATCAGCCCAATCTGGCGATAACACCGGTGAGGGGCAACATCGTCATCTGACCAACACGATGCCACGCCACGTCGCCTCAACAAATCTATGCAATAATGTCCCATAAGACTAATCAATCCCGAGTGACTATTGTGCGGGGTAACGGACGAAAGTTGAAACTTGAAGACCGGAGGGCACCGTCCCATCTTCAATGACTTCGCATAAACTCTAATCCCATGTCATCGTACAACTCTCGACAACGGCGGTCCGAAATAGGTCCTGTATACCTCAAACAGATGCCCGGATTGCACTTCTGAAAGTCTGAGTGGACATTACAGTGCCTGAGTGCACGTACTTCGAGACGACCCGAGCCGAAAAACCCAAGCCCACCCGGGTTACCTTTGGTACACCTGCGGCTGAGCCACAAGTACCTGCGGCTCCACCCGCTATAAATAGAGGGCTCAGGGTGGCCATTTTGCAAGAGAAAACGGCGAGAAAGCCCTGCCCAATTTGCTCTGCACTCACCCCAGGCATTGTACTTTCCCCTTTTAAACACATGTGAGCTCATATATAGCCATTGTGTACCTACAAAAGTCTGTGTTTACCCACTCTAAAGATATAGAAGTCTTCTTTGGCAGCCCACTGTAAGCCTTCTCACACACTTTAGAGTCATTCTCTTCATCTTTGCACACACCCTTCTACACGTTGAGAGTCGTGTTGCTTACTTTTTCCCGGACTTCAATCCGTGGTTTCATTTCAGTCTGTATATATATATATATATATATATATATATATATATATATATATATATATATATATATATATATATATATATATATATATATCGTCCTTCCTGGAGCTTCCTTCGTGGCAGTTGATCGCTTTTACAGCTTTATTTATATTTCGTCCCGCCTGGAGTTTCCTTCGTGGCGGTTGACCGTATTTACAGCTTTATTTATGTTTCGTCCCGCCTGGAGTTTCCTCCGTAGCGGTTGATAGCTTTTAACAGCTTTATTTACATTTCTGATCCCCCATGGAGGTGCTTCGTGGTTGGTGATCATGTTGGTATATATATATTTACAGCTTTTATATATATACCTGCTTACTGCTTTCATACAAATTGCGGTATTCTGTGTGCCTAGGAATCATGTGATCACAGATTCAAGCCATTGGATCTAGATTCGGTTCCCGTGATGGACATTTTCAGCTGTAAGCAGCTTGTAAATTATTCTGCGGTGTCTGAATTTTCTTAGATGGTTTTCATACCCACGAGGAAGTCGACATTATTTTGTACATTATTTTCGTACGGATGCCTCGCATCTGTCAAATAAAATCAATCCAGCTGAATACGGAATAAAATGGGAGTGTAAAAAGTCTCAATTACTATTGAGCATCAGGGTTTGAAAAAACCTCTTTTATAAAACATCACTGTCATATCTTGCTTAAAATTGAATTTTTACATAAATTCAAACCCTGTGTATATAGGTGCGAACGAGGCCTCGCACTACTTCCAAATAACAGCATATTGACCCACACACACACACATTCAGATAACAGTTTTTTGAAAAGAGGCGGTCACTGTGGTAACACGGATGTCGGGGGGTGCCTAACACATTTCCTCCGCATAACCAAGTCCCCGGACCCTAATGAATCTCGGTTTCACCGACCCGTTTAGTAGTATCACATCACTGAGTCAATGTGCAAACCTTTTCTCGGTTGTGTTGGTACAACCATTTAAAAAACCAACTGGCGACTCTTAACAGTCCATCGTCGACATTATACATGTCGGACCTTTTTCACTTATTTTTTCAAACAAATCTCACCTAAAATGAGAACACCAAAGAACAAGTAACGGAAAGGGACAATTAAAAATCCCAACGTCGACAATAGGTTCTTTGTTATTTGTGATAATATTTAACTTTGAATTCATATTATCCGGATAGTCATGATACGTTATTTATAAGGTATCACTCATGATGTAGAATAAATATTATTTATTTATATTTAAATTAAAGGAGTTTAATTCATTATAAATATTATTAGAATAGTTTTAATTTATTTATTCTACTACTGGATTAATATTGAACCTAGAGGGTCACACCACAAAAGGGAGAAATATGATTTTAGAAGTGATTGACTTAATAATAATAAATGAAGTGTATTTAATTTATTAGCGGAATAAATTAAATAGCTTAAGATTTATAATTGAGAATTTGAAGAAATACTAATATTATAAATTAATAAGATTAGTCATCTTATTATTTATATTAATAATATTATTATTAAATTGATTAAATAATAATAATATAGTATTTCGAAAAATACTAATATTTATAATTGGGCATTTGGAGAAATACTAGATTATAAATAAATAAGAGGAGTCTTATTATTATTATTATTTTATTAAGTTCCTAATAAGATTGGGAATTAAATTAAAACCCAATTCCTTAAGGGTTAAGGATTAGGGTTAGTATTTTCATAAGAGATGTCTTTATAAGGACCAAGATTTTTTTTACATGATTATATATGTAAATTTTTATGAATAATTATTTTTTAAAAAAGTACTTGGACCATATAAGTTGTAAGACCCCAACTTTTATGAATAAAGATTTAATTTTTTCGAAATATCTTTTTGAATAATAAGGTGTGGATTTGATATAATGTTATAGTTGTGGGTAATATTTACAAATTTTGCAAAGTAAGTAAGTTGTCATAAAATATTCGTTTGGTAGAGGAATATTTGTTTTATCAGAGAATATTCGTACAACGACACAATCATTGGTGGACCCCACCACGAAATTATTGTTGGAATAAGAAAACGATAGAAATAACTTTTTATAAAAATAATGACAAAACTTTTACCGTTAACTGTTGAAACACCCGGTGATAAAAGTACAATAATACGCGTGATTGCACAGTAGCACATGGTATTGTACAGTATCTTTGATTATTAATGCTTGCGTGAGAAGTCACTCAGTTTTATTTAATTATTGTAATAGTAATTGTTGCATAGTATCTCACATTATTGATTCAATTATTGTCACAATATTTTATATTATTAAATCAATAATTGAGACGACAAAGTTATTCATATTATTATTTATATTATTGACAATGTCTAGAAAGTTCTGTCGAGGAAAGGGGTTTGGTCACCTAATTGCGAGCCAATAAGGAGAAGTCCTTATCGGCAAGCCTCCTCTTTCCTAGGAATGATCTAGTTGTTAATATTGCGAGTTATAATATTAATGATGAATAAATATTATTAAAAATGTGTTTAGTGAAGCCAAGTGAATTAAGATAAATAGAGGGGTTTTTTATGAAGTATTTTATTGTAAATATGACTTATTACATAGACCCCCACTTACTTATTTTTTAAAATTATTGATAGAAAGTTATCTCAGTTTTATTTTATATATATATATATATATATATATATATATATATATATTATAAGTTTTGTTTTATTAGAAATAAAATAGAAAACTTTTTATAAAAAATAGAATATATTATATTTTATTTAAAGTTTTCGTTTTATTAGATTATTTTATTGCATAGTGCTGCATAGTAAATCAAAATTTTCAGCCGAACGTCGCCCGTGAATTTCAATTACTGTTGGTCCGTCATTTTCAATTCAAATAGTACACTGTCATTCTCCTATAAATAGGATGCTTAGTTTAGACATGAAAATCACACCAGAATCAGAGAATACTTCTTCTATAATATTGAGCGTATTTCTTTAGAGTTTAAGGAAGTTTTGAGTGTAGAAAACAGTACAAGTTTTTTTCAAGAATATCCCCGCTATACCAGTTAGAAGTACTATTCTTTTAAGATAAGGGATATTATTTTTGTTCAATATTCGTAAGAAATAATATTTTCTTTCATACTCTGTAGTATGTAAGTAATATTATTTCGTTTTAGATTTCAAATTCTGCATTTATTTTGATAAGTATTACTTCTATACTCCTTAAAATTAGTAGAATATCCTTGAAATTTACGTTTCATCTAGTATCGTTACACAAGAATATTTTTCTGAACATTCTTGTTAAATTTTAATCTTTTCATGTTGGGGTACTATTCATGAAGTACTATTCACGGGAAACTATTCGCCCGAAGTACTATTCACGACAAAAAATGATTTCTTTTCTGTCTAAATTATTTTTGATACATGAATATTATTCTTAAATTTTACTCCACAAAGCAATTATCATGTTAACAATTTAGATATTCTTGAACTCTGGATAAATTGATTTATAAATCTTTAAAATTTATCCTTGCTCTCACTTAATTGAATTCTTATATCATTGTCATCATCCTTATGCTTATATTGTGATGAAAGTCATCTTTGGCCCGTAGTGCATAGATGGACTGTTGATTGGTATGATTATGACTAGAAATTATGTATCGGTATAATCATGACATGTAATGTTACAAATTATGTGGTAAAAGACCTCATTAACCCGTAGTGCATTGATGGATAGTTGTTGGCATGATCATGACCACTGGTGATAATAACGAATATCCTTGGCTCGTAGTGCATGGATAATTCGTGGATGTGATACTAACGAATATTCTTGGCCCGTAGTGCATGGATAATTCGATGATGTTGATTATTTAATGAGCTGTGTAGAGCGATAAAATATTGATGATGAACTTTTAAATCATAGAAGATAGTAGATATCATGCTCTACTTGACTCTTCTAATGGATTGCTTGTTCCACTGCAGTTAAACTTGTTGTCTATTATATTCTATCAGTTTTACACTGTTGAAGGCTAACGATAAATTATTCAACAATAATTGAGACGACAAAGTTATTCATATTATTATTTGTATTATTGACAATGTCTAGAAAGTTCTGTCGAGAAAAAGGATTTGGTCACCTAATTACGCGTCAATAAGGAGAAGTCCTTATCGGAAAGTCACCTCTTTTTTGGGAATGATCTGGTTGTTAATATTGTGCGTTATAATATTAATGATGAATAAATGTTATTAAAAATGTTTTTAGTGAAGCCAAGTGAATTGAGATAAATAGAGGGGTTTTTTTTATAAAGTATTTGTTATAAATTTGGCTTATTATATGGACCCCCACTTACTCATTTTTCAAAATTTTCGGTAGAAAGTTATCTCAGTTTGGTTTATATATATATTATAAGTTTTGTTTTTTTATATAAAATAGAATATATTATATTTTATTATACTGCATAGTGTTTTATAGTACTGCATAGTGTTGCATAGTACTGCATATTGTTTGCATAGTGCAACATAGTAAAATCAGAATTTTTTCAACGAATTCAGCCGATTGCAGCGCCCGTGATTTTCCTTTACTGTGCAGTCCGTGATTTTTCTTAAATAGTATCCTGCCATTCTCCTATAAATAGGATGCTTAGTTTAGAATTGAAAATCACACCAGAATCAGAGAATTCTTCTTCTATAATATTGAGCGTATTTCTTTAGAGTTTAAGAAAACTTTGAGTGTAGAAAAAAGTGTAAGTTTTCTTCAAGAATATCCCCGCTATACCAGTCCATACAAGTCAGAAATACTCTCCTTTTAAGGTAAGGGATATTGTTTTTGTTCAATATTCGTAAGAAATAATATTTTCTTCCATACTCTGTAGTATGTAAGTAATATTATTTCGTTTTATATTCCTAATTCTACACTCATTTTGATATGCATTGCTTCTATACTCTTTGAAATTTGTAGAATATACTTAAAATTTGCGCTTCATCAAGTATCTTTTCACGAAAATATTTTTCTGAACATTCTTGTTAAATTTTAATCTTTTCATGCCGAGGTACTATTCACGAGGGTACTATTCACTCAGGTACTATTCACCCAGGGTACTATTCATGATAAAAATTGATTTCTTTTCTGTCCAAATTATTTTTGATACATGAATATTATTCTTAAATTTTACTCCACAAAGCAGTATCATGTTGACAATTTGGACATTCTTGAACTCTGGATAAATTGAACTATAAATCTTTAAAATTTATCCTTGCTCTCATTTAATTGAATTCTTATATCATTGTCATCATCCTCATGTATCATGTTGACAATTTGGACATTCTTGAACTCTGGATAAATTGAATTACAAATCTTTAAAATTTATTCTTGCTCTCATTTAATTGAATTCTTATATCATTGTCATCATCCTCATGCTTATATTGTGATGAAAGTCATCTTTGGCCCGTAGTGCATAGATGGACTGTTGATTGGTATGATTATGACCAGGAATTATGTATCGGTATATATAATCATGACTTGTAATGTTACAAATGATGTGGTAAAAGTTTTCATTGGCCCGTAGTGCATTGATGGACAGTTGTTGGCATGATCATGACCAATAATGATAATAATGAATATCTTTGGCCTGTAGTGCATGGATGATTTGTGGATGTGATACTAATGAATATCATTGGCCCGTAGTGCATGGATAATTCGATGATGTGGATTATTTATTGAGCTGTGTTACAGCGATATAATATTGATGATGAACTTTTAAATCATAGAAGATAGTAGATATCATGCTTTACTTGACTCTTCTAATGGATTGCTTGTTCCGCTGTAATTAAACTTGTCGTCTATTATATTTTATCTGTTTTACATTGTTGAAGGCTAACAATAATTTATTTTGCATTATCTTAGTCATAATATTCTTTGCTGGACTAGTTTAGCTCACCCTTTGCTTTCATTGTTCTCTTCAGTAAATGAGAGCATAGCCGGAACTAGTCAGAAAATGGAGTGATGGTCCAAAACGGTGGTTATAGTAGTCCTCATTATTCTATGAAATAGTGTGATAATAAATATAATGAGGACTCTATTTGAGTTTGGAAATTATCTACGAGACAATATTCGTGTTAAAACTCTCAGCTACGTTTTGTTGTATTGTATAAATGAAGTTTGTATTTAAATTTTTTACCAAGTATTTGGCGACTCAGAATGGGTTATGTATACCTATTTTGGGGGCGTCACATGAGTGAATACGTAATCAATTTGATTAAGGGAGAGTATGATAAGTTATGTTAAAAATTAACATAGCTTGCATGTTAACCTTGAATGGTAAATTAAAAAGATTTATAATCTTTAAGTGATTAATTATTGATATAAATTATATAAAGTGATTATATAATTATGTGAGTATTTAAATATGATAAGAATTTATCAAGAATGATAAATATGTTATGACTTATGTGAATTAAGTATGTGATTAAATATATACATTATTTAAATGTGTATATATTTATTTAACATATAAAGAAAGTTAATAATAAAGATTTGTAACATAATATGTATTAGGTACGGTAAGTAAATAACCTAACTCAATCAAACGAATTTGGGAAGAACTCAACTCAGTCAAACGAATTTGGGAAAACCCAACTCGGTCGAACAGTTCAAACTCAGACGAACAAATCCAATTTGGAAAGAAACTCAACAAACTAATTTTGGAAGAAACCAAACAAGAAATCGAGCAAGTTTGGAGAAGAGGAAGACAGAAAAAATGCGAACTTTGGAAATATTATTACAAAAGTGAGAGACTGTCGTCGAGGTTAGGGGTTATAAAATTAAAACCTCATTCTTGACGGGAACGCCGTCGATAATAACCCCGTCGATACTATGTCATTAACGACGGTAATGTCGTCGCCAATAATACTTTCACAACAAGAAAAGGGCTTATGAGCGACCGCCTATCAGCGACCGCATGTGGTCGCAGATCCGTATCAGCGACCAACTCCGGTCGCAGATAGTCGTCGCATAAAATCTGATCGTTGAGATCCACATCAGCGACCACTATTAGCGACCGATATTAGCGACCGAAATGACGAATTCGGTAGCTAAGCTGAGTCAGCATGGTTCAGGGCCAAAGGCTGACGTGGTCCACGTGTCAGCGACTGGTATCAGCGATCGCATGCGGTCGCTGATACCCTCAAATTGTAAGCAGTCGCTAATAGTTATCAGTGACCGCATGCAGTCGCTGATTTTTAAAAACTAAAATTCAAATTTTTGTTTTTTTGCAGAATTCCAGAAAAATTGTACCTATTTTGTACCTGCTTTATCCCAACACATACACAACAATATAAACAATCTGCACAACAATATAAACATTCATCGCCCACCGACACATACATCAAACTAGTATATAAACTATATATAAACCTTTAAAAACTAATATGAATTGAATAATTTAAACCACAAATCTAATGTTTAAGTTAACAGATTCCAAATATCTTTGAACGCTTAGGACTTAATATAAAAAATTTGAGGGGTTTGCATGTAATTAATTTGTCTCATCTTGTTTAGCGCGCATGCACACATATATATATAAAATACGCTTCATATTAATGAACATGCGAAGCATGTTTGCATAATATATAATATATATATAGTATAAGCATGCACATATAGAATACTATATTCTACCTAGATTTATTATGAACTTTTATTCTAGTTTAGTTCACTAGAGCCGCCAAGTGAACCAAAAGGTCAAACCCTAGGGGTGCAAGAATTAATATTTAAATATAACTATTACATTTAAACCCGGACTCCATTACAAACGGGTCTTCACGTGCTCCTTGCTCCTTGATCTCCAATTCTTCAAAATTAATTCTAATTATTCTTATTACAAAACTATTTAAAATAAATAAAAACTTTGATCAGCAGTCAAGGGGAAATACATAGGAGGGAGTTAAAATTTACATTAAGAAAAATTTAGAGAAGACGAGGTACGCAGACCCCATTTAATAAAACTCATACATTCATGCATCCAATTAAAATAAAATCCAATCACATTGGTCAATAGTTCATAATCAATCCCATTTATTATCATACACATCACCATATGCATCAATAAATAACATTCATCTCATGAATAGTAAACATTCAATATATATATATATATATATATATATATATATATATATATATATCATTTAATGGATAAAATTAGTTAGCATAAAATCTAATTTTTGAATCAAAATAAACTCCTTTATTTTAATCCAAATTTAAATCAAAATAAACTCTTTTTATTTTAATTTATCTAATTTTGAATAAAATAAACTATTTTATTTTAATCAAAATAAACTCATTTATTTTAATTAATTATGGAATCCAATTCCAAGTAAAAAAAAATTCCTTTATTAAAAGAAACGCGGAATCTCTTTCCTATTCACAAATAAACTCCTTTATTTTGAATAATATGAAATCTTATTTCATATCTAAATAAACTCTTTTATTTAAGGAAACACAGATTCTCTTTCCTATTCATAAATAAACTCCTTTATTTTGAATAATATGAAATATTATTTCACATCTAAATAAACTCCTTTATTTAAGGAAAGATGGATTCACTTTTCTATTCACAAATAAATTCCTTTATTTTAGGAATTATAGAATCCAATTTCAACTCTAATTAGTTATCATGTAATCCAATTTCAACTCTAATTAGTTAGCATGAAATCTAATTTTAAATTAAAATAAACTTTTTATTTTAAAATCAAAATAAATTTTTTATTTTATGATTAAAATAAACTTTTTATTTTAATTATAAAATAATTAAAAATATTATATATATAATTAAAAATATTATATATTATAATATTTATATTAACCACGTGACCGCCTCGTGGGGAAAAAAATAATGATTCACGTGAATCAAGCTCCTGATCCCTTTAACTTGAACATTCCAGGGCCTGTTAGGCGTTAAATATTAATCTGGACATATCATGCAAGGTGTAATATATATAATATATAACTTATCATATATAATATATATAATAAGTAATCAATGAATTATGTTAAGCAAATTTATATATATACCACCCACGTGAATCTCCAGATTAGGATCATATATATAGTCATACTATATATATATAAAGCAACGACCCTTTTCATTACACAGGATCAATTTTTGAAAAACGATAATATATAAAATATTAATGTGATTCATTGCAAAGGAAAACAGTATGGAGATTTCGCGTTTTTTTTAAGATAAATTTTACATAATAAATTATGCCCAATTAAATTATTCTAAACACATATTAATATACATATCAAATTAAAATAATTAATAATTCACATAAAGATTTGGCTCTGATGCCACTGTTAGGTTTGTAATATTCATGAACGCAGTCAAATTGCATAAAATAAGCGGAAACGTCTAAAAATCAGAGTTTTAAAATTTTACAAACCATATACCCGGATCACCCTTTATGCATAATTATTAATTAAACGAAAATATGAAGAACAAGAATCATACCCTTGAAGATCCGAGCTTCCTCAGGTACAAGTTCACCTCCAATCTTTTTCGCGTTCAACTTGAATCCACCAGGTTTGGTTCCTTCCTTTGATCAACGTTAGCCACCCAAGTGTTTGGCCTCTAGAGTTGATCCACTAAGGAAAAAGAAATATTCAAGAAGAAGGATGGTTAGCTAAATCCTAGTTTTCTATTTCTATAGAAAAAGAACGTACTCTCCAACAATTAGAATCACGTTGAAAAAGTCAACAACAACTCTAATACCTATAATAAGACTCCTCTTATTTATATATGTGGGCAACCCTTCTTAACAATTAAGGAATTAGGTTTTATTTTAATTAATTAAACTCCTTTAATTAATTAGGCTCCTAATCTTATTAGGAATAATTAATTAAATTTTTAATTAATTAGCATCCTAATCTTATTAGGAATAAATAAGAGTACTTTTATTAATTAATTTCTAAACTCCTTTAGGAATTAAATAATAATAATAGTAATAATAATAAGACTCCTCTTATTAATTTATATTTAATATTTCTAAAATATTAAATAATAAATATTAAGCTATTTAATTTATTCTATCACCATAGATTAAATTAAATATACTTAACTTATTATTACGATTATGCCATTAACTTCTTAAATAATTATTCTTCCTTTTATGGTGTGACCCTTTAGGTTCTCCATATTAAACCGGTTGTAAATAAATCAATTAGAACAATTCTAATCTTATTTAAATAAATAAATAAAAATATTAATTTATTTAAATAAATAATATTTATTCTACAATAGGGATAAGTCTCCCTAGCAATCAACGACTTTTCAGATAATATAGATTTCAACATCAATCATAAAAGAACCTTTGAGTAAATAGTTACCGTACAATTTAATCCTTCCACCATACAATGTCCCAATTAAATAAATGACATGAAATTACTGTCAAGTCTTATTTTATTTAATTATATGTATTTCGACTCTTAAATGCACAACTCTAAATAATGCAAATTAGAAACTCTTTTCTAATTTCATTCTGTATTGGTCAAGGACTAATGGGTTGTCATTTATCGAATCACATAGAACATTTCTCTTCTTTTACTAGAAGCGGTAGATTCTTTATTGATCATACAATATCTCCATGTATTACTTATTATACCCAAGCATACCCTTTGATATACCCTAAGGGTCTTAAGGGATAAGTTAAGTATAACTCATCATACACAAGATACTATGATGATCTCAAGTCCAAGGATCACTTGTACTACTATCACTACAGAAATTTCTATTGACATACAAGTAAAACTCCATTAGGTATTCCTTAGCGAGCCACGTTCAGTGAACTTATTCTCTAATAAGCACCTACATACTTGCTTTAGTGTCTCCACACAAATGATCATAAGATCAATCATCCTCATCCAATGAGCAAGCAACGTATGTACCGATCTATCCAGATTCACTAATTCCCAATTTAGTAATCCAACGATTGAGAACTATTTTAATTTTAAGCTTTCTAAGAATTTAGATCTCATTAGAATGATCATCATCATTATTCTAAAAGCATTGCTTAAAACTACGGGTTTATCACATATTATAAAACAACATCATATAGATAATTAAAAGCCTTTAATTAAGTAATACTATTTATTAATAAATGAATAAGATTATTACAAAGTATATGCTTTATCATCAAACATAATTGGCTTGTGTGCATACTACTTTCAACATAAACATGACAATGATATAAAAAATATGTAATGCTAAACATACATTTCATTTGTTCAAGTGTCAATGTATGATTCAGAATCATCTTGTATACGTGTTGCAGATTCATAACCACCATCTGCTTCAGATTCAGTCAATAACTCTTCTTCCTCAGTATCAATGTCATCTGACACAAGTATTGACTCATGATCTAATTCATGTGGTTCATCTCCACCATCTAACTGGATTACTTCATTGTCGTCCTCCACATTTATTATGGTTTGACTATGAAGCACCTGTTCTGAAATTCAGATAAGGCACACTTAGAAGGGGGGGTTGAATAAGTATGGATACAAACTATGACCAATTAAAAACTTTAAATCCAATTGCGAAATGTAGTCAACTATATTTGTGAAAATAGCTTGCTGAATGAATATGGTCTACCGAGTTAAACTTTTATTTATGAAAATATCTTGGTGTTTTTGTAAGCTAAATAAAATAATTTGTGAAAACAGATAATTAAATTTAAGCAAATTAATTAACTTATGAGATATAAAGATAGAGCAAGTAATAGAAAATAACACCAAGATTTTTACGTGGTTCGGTTATTACCCTCTATATAATAACCTACTCCATGTCCAATACCAACTAGTATTGGAGACTCACTTTTATTTCTTTAAAAATGACCCTTGTTACAATACAGATTCTATCAAATTGAATTACAATAATTCACTTGAGCACACTTGCTCCTTGTGCACCAATGCACCCCTTAAGCACCTATGCTTCCTTGAACCTGTTTGTAAACAAACCTTTATCCACCTGGATTAAAACCTTTAGACAACACTTAGTCTAAAAATATAATATTACAATTTATAGAGGTCTAATGATCAAAGCAAATAAATAATTTAACAATGCAAGGCTCAACTAATGAATACAATGATCAAGTAGTAAAAATAAGAAATATCAGCAATTTGAAGCTTGCGAAAATAGCTGAGAATATTATGAATATAATTTGCACAGCAGCTAGAAGTATTGCACCGAAAATAATAAAGTTGCTTTTCAAGTATATGAGTGCAATAATTAATTTTAGTGTTGTGTATTTTCCACTGATATCAATTTCATTTTATAGCCTAATATTATTACCGTTGCTATAGAGTTCTGTAGCCATCTTTAAAAAATATTTCCGTTCGAAAGATAATACATGTATAACATATGTTTGTTTGGACTTGTTCAAAGACATTCTAATAAGATAGAAATTGTTCCATGTAAAACTTAAGTCAAGGATATTATTTGTTTTTGACTTCTCGATTAACAAGTCTCCTATCATGATTACAAGTCTGCCACCACTTTTCAACATATATCAATTCCAAAGCAAAAGATATCACAGCATTTAATATATGAGTGTTAGTCACGTAAATAAAAAGAATTGTAAAATGAACCAACTTTCCAAGATAATGATTATCTTTTCTTCCCAAGATATATGCACTCCAAGTAATCAAGTCTCTACTGCCACCACCTTTTAAGTAACCAACTCCTCTTAGACTTCCAACAAATTTTGTTGCACGTGTTATCCAAATAATTCTTTATAAACACAAGTCTTAACACATGGCAGTAACACATTTAAAACCGGACAATAAAATAATTTTCTTTTACGCATGCAAATATATACTAACCAACTTAAATGTTTATAACAGTTTAGCAATGTAACATACTTGGACATGCACAAAATATCTTAATCACATTTTAATGCACAAATAAAATGTCCTAGAGCCTTGTATCGAAAAATTGAATATTTGCAATGATCTTACATATTTTTCTTAGGACTCAAATATTCAAAGTCTTTGATAATAACCCTTTTATCAACTTCCTGAAATTTCATAATAGACAAATTAGTCTAAATATTAAGTCATCATCAAAATAAAAAGATTAGAACATTAATAAACCAACATTCTCCCCCTTTTTGATGATGACAACACCAAAAATTATAACTCCCCCTGAATTCATGCACATTTCAGGAGAAGTTTGTAAAACCTGCATGTTAGTATCATATTAAACCAAATGTGAAAAATTAAAATCATTAATATGCATGTATCAAAATCAGTCTTAAAACATGCTTATCAACAGTTAACATCCAGGCAACCATGCCTATCAAAAACAAGTAAAAACCATAGTTTTAAAAAATTAAATCACAGAATCTGACATTTTCTCCCCCTTTGGCATCATGCAAAAAGAGAAGACTTCAATCAATATCTTTGAGATTTGCCCTCTGTTCAGCACGATTGGTGAAGTATGGTCGATGATGAAGACGATGTAAACGCTCTTCCAAGGTGTAATCATTTGCAAGTCGAGGTGGTCTAGGAATAGAGGTTGTAGGAAGAAGCTCCATATCCAGAAAATCTCCCTTGTACTCAGCCATCCAGTTATTCATTGGCCAAACGGGAATTGGAGAATACATTGTTGGAACATGAAACCTTTGACCAATAGCATTGAACCTTGTAGCCATAAAATCTGCTAGTTCCCCAATTTGATAACTAACAAATTTCACTTCTTGACTTAATTGACAAGTGTTTCGATTAACCTTTCGTTGGAGTGCTTCAACCATAGCCAACGTCTGAATCTCAAAACCCGCTTGAAGGTCAATAAATTCATCTTCAATTCGATGATATAATTTATTGATCTCAGGGGCATCCATTGGTAACTTCCCTTTCTCAAGACACACAAGACGATTTCTAATGTCCACTAACTCATCTTTCAAAGAAGTTTGATTTTGTAAAATCTCAGTCAAAACATTCATAACATCAGATCCATTGGAATTTGGTATAGAAGAAGATGATTCAGGAATATGAGAAATAGGAGAAGGAGTAATAGGTGGATCAGGTAGAAGACGTACGAATTTACCAGCATGAAAGGTAATGTGTGATTTTGTCAAATTGGCAGTGTCAATAAGCTCATGATTTGTAACAGAAATTTCATCATCAAAAGAAATCTTAAAATGTTGAAAAAGTTTTGTTAGAAATTTACTGTAAGGAAGACATTTCTTGCTTTGACGAATGCAACTTTGCATGTGAGATAACATCATTTGAGAAAAATTGAAAGGTTTTCCAGTAAGAATCATAGCCACAACAACTAAATCTTGATAAGTAAAATCTGCTCCACCACCAAGTCGTGGAAACAAATTATACCTAACCAACTTATGTAACACACAGGCAGTAGGACACACATTCACAGTTTTTGGAAGAAACAGAGTTGTAAGAGAATAATCATTCATTACTATATGAAGTTGTTCTAAAGGATGAAAAGGAATATTGGCCGCTCCTTTGAGAGTGAAAGGACATGGTCCAGTAGAAGAAACACCCAGAATACTTCCAAAATCAATACTTGTAAAAAATAAAGATTTACCCTTGACAAATGTGGTAAAACAGTCTCCATTACACTCAAGATTGGTGTAGAATTGTTGGACCAACCGAGGATAAGCAACAGTAGGAGGAAACAGCATAGAAAGAATGTTGCACTCGGTGAAAAGTTTTTCCAAAACAGAGTGTTTGAGATAAAAGAGGTCCAAAGATTTTTCATACACAAATTGTTTTGTAGCAATGGAGTTTTTAAAACGTGTTTCGAAACTAGGTCCTCTAAAGAAATTTTCTTGCAAATCAAAGGAGGATGAGAATGGGTTTACCAGATTTGAAGGAGACTCTGGCTGTGAGAAAAATTGTTCGTCATCCATGGGCTGCTTCATCTTTTCTTGGTGAGACGGTTCGACATCTGAGGCTTTTCAGAACGAAAAACTGGAATCCGAGTCATCTGATAGTGTAACATCGGATAACTCATGAAAAGAAGATTTCTTCTGTACTCGTTTGGATTTCATCTTTGTGCCCATAGGATGCTTCAACAATGATCCATCTTCGTTTGATTTTCCAAAAGATCGATTGCTAGCTCTGGTTTTCATGGTGTGGTGGATGTTGTGAGTGAAACAGATGGTGATGAAGGCGATAGATCTGAATAATAGGTAGAAGGCTGTAAATATAGGGAGTAGAAATCCATTAAAACTCTGTCACCGAAAGACGTGCGTCTTTGTAAATTCCTAAAAACTGTTCGGCTGCTGTTCCGTATTTCGAGGTAAAGATCTCTACGTTTCCCAATATATATCTGGCGACATTAATAGAAACGCGTATGGTTTAAACAGATAAGGAATGTCAAACAGATATACTTTATCGAATATCATGCAGAAAAATAAATGATACATATAGTATAATCTGCACATAAGATTTTAAATATGTGATCACATTAAACCATGCACATTCCAAGTTCTCTTCTTAACATGCAGAACCTTTCTTCACTTAAGGGTTTAGTAAAAATGTCAGCTAACTGTTTTTCTGTTGGAATAAAAATTAATTTAATTAATCCTTTTGAAACATTATCCCTTAGAAAATGATGTCTGACTTCTATATGCTTTTTACGTGAATGTAACACAGGATTTTTAGAAATATCTATTGCACTAGAATTATCACAGTATATAGGCACATTATCACATAAAATATCAAAGTCACATAGAGTTTGTTTTAACCATAAAATTTGAGAGCAACAACTCCCTGCAGCTAGATATTCACCCTCGGTGGTTGATAAAGCAACTGAAGTTTGCTTTTTACTATGCCACGTAACAAGACTGTGTCCTAAAAATGTGCAAGCACCATTGGTACTTTTTCTATCAATTTGACACCCTGCATAGTCAGCATCTGAATATCCCATTAGTTCAAAATGATTGCAGATTGGATAAAATAATCCCAAATTTATTGTACCACTTAAATATTTAAAAATCCTTTTAACAGCTTGTAAATGAGATTCTTTAGGTTTTGCTTGAAAACGTGCACATAAACAAACACTATACATAATATCCGGTCTAGATGCGGTTAAGTATAATAAACAACCAATCATGCCTCGATATTTAGTTACCTCCACATCTATACCTTTTTCGTCAGACGTAAGCTTTATTGAAGTGCTCATTGGTGTAGCCTTTGAATTAGATCCTTCAAAACCAAACCTTTTGAGAAGTTCTTTTGTATATTTGGTTTGATGGATGTACATACCGTTCTTTGTTTGTTTGATTTGGAGTCCCAAAAAGTAATTAATTTCTCCCATTAGACTCATATCGAACTCCCTGTGCATGCACTTAGAAAATCACTCACAAAGAAAATTATTAGTAGCACCAAAAATTATGTCATCTACATATATTTGTACAATAATAATATCTTTATTTTCATGCTTAATAAATAATGTAGAATCAATTTTTCCTCTAATAAATCCATTTGAAAGCAAATACTTACTCAACCTTTCATACCAAGCCCTTGGAGCTTGTTTTAGCCCATAGAGAGCTTTCTTTAGTTTGTAGACATGGTTTGGATATCTCTCATGTTCAAAACCAGGAGGCTGTTTTACATACACCTCTTCATTGATGTATCCGTTGAGAAAGGTGCTTTTTACGTCCATTTGATAAAGTGTGAACTTCTTGTAACATGCAAATGCTAACAAGATGCGGATGGACTCTAGTCTAGCGACTGGAGCGTAAGTTTCTTCATAGTCTATCCCTTCTTGTTGATTGTATCCTTGAGCTACTAGCCGTGCTTTGTTACGAGTGATAGTTCCATGCTCATCAAGCTTGTTCTTGAATACCCACTTTGTTCCAATGATAGAAACATCTTTAGGAGGAGGCATAAGTTCCCAGACCTGGCATCGTTTAAATTGTTGAAGTTCTTCTTGCATTTCCATTAGCCAGCTTTCATCTAGGATAGCTTCCTTAGCATTCTTTGGCTCAACTTGGGATAGAAATGCTGAAAAAGCACATTGATTTTGCAATCCTCTTCTTGTAGTGATTCTTTTGTTTATATCTCCAATGATGTTTTCTGGTGGATGGTTCTTGAGATATCTTGCAGTTTTTGGTATTTGTATATCATGTATCACTTCTTCTTGTTGGGGAAAATCTGCTTCAAGTTCTTCTGTTGTATCGTGTTCCACACCTTGTGAGTTTTTCGATTCAACTTGCTGGATTTGTACATTCGGTTTCCTGAATAGGTTCTTTTGGTTTGTTGGATTTACTAAGATCTCCAATGTACCTGCATCCTCATCTCTTTCTTTTGGAAGATCATTGTGAGTTTCATAAAATCGAATATGAACAGATTCTTCAACACTCAACTTGTTAATGTTAAATACACGATATGCTTTACTATTCTGTGAATACCCAATGAAAATTCCTTCATAAGATTTAGCATCAAACTTTCCTAGGTTATCACTAGTATTTAGAATAAAACATTTAGATCCAAAAACTTTGAAATAACTAATATTAGGAATCTTATTATTTAACAGTTCATAAGGAGTCTTCAAAATAATTGGACGAATAAGTACTCTATTCAAAACATAACAAGATGTGTTTACAGCTTCGACCCAAAACTTTTTAGGAAGATTACTTTCTTGTAATAAAGTTCTAGCTGTTTCTTGTAATGTCCTATTCTTTCTTTCTACAACTCCATTCTGTTGAGGGGTTCTAGGAGCAGAAAATTCATGACTAACACCCTTTTGATCACAAAATATTATAAAGTCTTTTAGAAACTCAGTACCATGATCACTTCTTATCCTTACAAGTTTTAGACTATATTTTGTTTCCAAGTTTCTGATCAATTTTTCAAATTCTTTAAATGCTTCATCTTTAGTTCTCAAAAATAATACCCATGTATATCTAGAGAAATCATCTACTATTACAAAAGCATAAAACTTACCATTTATACTAGGATGTCTTTCTGGTCTAAATAAATCAAGATGGAGTAGTTGTAAAGGAGAAGAGGTTGATACCATGTTCTTTGCCGTAAATGATGTTCTTACTTGTTTCCCGAGTTGACAAGGAACACAAATTCCCTTCTTTTCATATTTTATTTTCGGCAATCCTTTGACGAGATTCTTTGAGGATAATTTCTTGATTAAGTCCATGTGAACATGTCCCATCCTCTTGTGCCACAAATTAGCCTCGTCTTGTACAGATGCTAGACATAACTCTTCATCCTGTTGCTCAAAATCAATAGTATATATATTTCCTTCTCTTTGTGCAACTAGAGTAATATTGTTAGTACCATGAGAAATAGTGCATTTTTCTTTATCAAAACTAACTTGATGACCATTATCCATTAATTGACTGATACTAATAAGATTAAACTCAAGTCCATTAACAAGATGTACATTATCAATATTTACCTTACCATTTCCTATTTTACCTTTTCCGATTATTTCGCAGGTTCGATTATCTCCAAATGTAATTATACCATTTTTCTTCTTGATTTTTAGCTCCACGAACTTTGTTTTGTCACCAGTCATGTGACGTGAGCATCCACTATCAAGAATCCATTTTTGAGAAGGAACCTTTGCCTTGAGACATGCCTGTCAATTAAAAATGATTCATCCTTTTGGTACCCACATCTTTTTGGGTCCTTTAATGTTAGTTGCATATAAATCATCCTTTTTAACCCAAACCTTTTTAATCTTATTTTTCTTAAAGCAGTTTATGTCCAAATGACCTTTAATGTCACAATTTTTACATGTTGTGAAAGGAGAACAATGATTTAATCTAAAACGTGATTTTGATTTTAACATTTTCATATTACCCTTTTTATGCATAGAATTATAACCAATTCCTTGTCTTTCAAAACTCGGTCTTTGTTTACCTAATATGACATTTAAATTTTCTTCACCTTGAACGAATTTAGCAAGAGATGATTTTAGTGAATCTATTTCTTTTTGAAGTTCATTATTAGGAAGAGTTTTAACAGGTGATTTATCACTAAATGCATCAATACAGACATCTCTCATTTTTAGTTCATTTGTCAATTTTTGGACTTCATTATTAAAAAAATTTACCTTATTGAAAAGTATTTTGTTATAATTATCTAAATAATCTATCTTAGCAATCAAAACCTTTTCTTCTTTACATGTAAATTCCTTTTCAATATCTTTCTTTTCATCTATTAAAGAGTCTACTTCGCCCATTAATGTATTTATCAAGTCTTTCAAATATGCATTCTTTTCCTTCAATTTATCATTTTCTTGTTTCAAAGAATTAAACTCAAAATTAAATACCTCATTTGATTCACCTTCTGTTCCCATGAAGCATACTTGAGCTATCTCATCCTTGGCGTCAACCTCAATTTCAGATTCTTCTTCATCACTCCAAGTGACCAGTGCCTTATTTCTCTTATTATCCTTGAAGCCTGTTTTTCCTTTATTCTTTAGTTGAAAACAGTCCTTCTTGAAGTGCCCTGGACGACCACATTCAAAACACGTCTCCTCAGTTTTCTTCCTTTGCCTTTATTTGAGTTGAAGATATTCTTTCGTTTATTCTTTCTTTGAAGAAGTCCTTTGAGTCTTCTTGATATCATGGCTATTTCTTCATCAGAATCATCATCCAGCTCATCTTCATTTCCTGCATTAAGAGCTAAAATCTTTCTTCGAGGAGTTTCATCCTCATTGTCATACCTTTTTAACTGATGTTCATATTCCTCAAGGTCACCAAAAAGAGTTAGTGTGTCCATAGTAGATATAGTAGAGAAATCTTGAAGAGTAGTGATTTTAGAGGAAAACCTTTTGGGCATCGCCCGAAGCAACTTACGGTTGATCTCACTTTGAGGAATAGTCTTGTCTAGCAATTTCAAGGAGTTTATAAGAACTAGAAATCTTGCTTGAGCTAGTTTGATGGTTACATCTTTTTCGAGCTTGAACATTTCATAATCGTGCATGAGCATGCTTAGCTTGACTTCTCGTACTTTTGAAGTGCCTTCATGACTTACCACTAAGGTATCCCACATCTCTTTGGCTGTGTTGCATGAAGAGACTTTATCTATCTCAGATTGTACCATGCCACTGAGAAGTGTGTTCATTGCTTTTGAATTATACGAGACCATGTAGATTTCGTTTGGATCCATTTCTAGTAGAATCTTTGGTGTCCCGTCATCTCTTCGTGGAATAACTGGTCCGTTCTCAACAACCCACCATTCCCAAGGATCTCTTTGAAGATAGATCCTCATTCGGAATTTCCAGAAGTTGTAATTTTCTGTTCCATACAGCAAAGGAGTTCTATTTGTTGATTAACCTTCTTGATTGTTGTTCCCGAACTGTGCCATGTCAGAATCTTTTCCTACAAGTCACCTTTAAGACCAAGTAAGTAGAACCTCGCTTTGATACCAAATGAAATTCAGATAAGGCACACTTAGAAGGGGGGGTTGAATAAGTGTGGATACAAACTATGACCAATTAAAAACTTTAAATCCAATTGCGGAATGTAGTCAACTATATTTATGAAAACAGCTTGCTGAATGAATATGGTCTACCGAATTAAACTTTTGTTTATGAAAATATCTTGGTGTTTTTGTAAGCTAAATAAAATAATTTGTGAAAACAGATAATTAAATTTAAGCAAATTAATTAACTTATGAGATATAAAGATAGAGCAAGTAATAGAAAATAACACCAAAATTTTTACGTGGTTCGGTTATTACCCTCTATATAATAACCTACTCCACGTCCAATACCAACTAGTATTGGAGACTCACTTTTATTTCTTTAAAAATGACCCTTGTTACAATACAGATTCTATCAAATTGAATTACAATAATTCACTTGAGCACACTTGCTCCTTGTGCACCAATGCACCCCTTAAGCACCTATGCTTCCTTGAACCTGTTTGTAAACAAACCTTTATCCACCTGGATTAAAACCTTTAGACAACACTTAGTCTAAAAATATAAGATTACAATTTATAGAGGTCTAATGATCAAAGCAAATAAATAATTTAACAATGCAAGGCTCAACTAATGAATGCAATGATCAAGTAGTAAAAATAAGAAATATCACCAATTTGAAGCTTGCGAAAATAGCTGAGAATATTATGAATATAATTTGCATAGTAGCTAGAAGTATTGCACCGAAAATAATAAAGTTGCTTTTTAAGTATATGAGTGCAATAATTGATTTTAGTGTTGTGTATTTTCCACTGATATCAATTTCATTTTATAGCCCAATATTATTACCGTTGCTATAGAGTTCTGTAGCCATCTTTAAAAAACATTTCCGTTAGAAAGATAATACATGTAAGACCCCAACTTATTAATGAATAAAATCAAATTTTCTCTAAATATTATTGTGAATAATAAGGGGTTAATTTGATATAATACTTTGGTTATGGGTGAAATGTGCAAATTTTGCAAAATAAGCAAGTGGTTATAAAATATTTATTTTTGGTCGGTGAATATTCGGTTGGTCGTGGAATATTCTTGCTGTCGGGGAATATTCGTACGACGACGCAGCCTTGTGTGGGCCCCATAACGGAAAGCGATTGGATGAAGAAAACGACAAGTATAAGTTGTTTATAAATAACGGCGTAGTTGTTACCGTTAATACTGTTGGAATACCCGGTGGTTAAAATACAGTAGCACACGGTATTGCACCAATTATTGATTCTTACGTAAGAAGGCACTACTCAATAATTGTTACAGTAGTTATTATTCAATATTTTATTTTATTGATTCAATAATTGCTGCGTTGATATTTTATATTATTGTTGTTTCAATAATTGTTGCTGCACAGTATTTTCATTTATCAGATCAATAATTCATATTATTTGAATAATATTATTAGATAACATTATTGGCAATGTCTAGAAAGTTCTGTCTAAGGAGAGGTTTGGTCATCTAATTGCGCGCCAGTAAGGAGAAATCCTTATTGGAAAGCCCCCTCTTTCCTGGGAACGGCCTGGTTGTCATAAATGTGATTCTGTAATATTATTTGTGAATAATTAATTATTGATTCATATGATAAGGAAATATTTATTTTATGTGGATATAAATGAGGGATATATTTTTGTGGTTAAAAATGAAGGAGTTAATGTTGAGGTGTTTTATCAGTATTTTTATCGGAATGGAGGTATTAAAAATCAAATCAGGGTTTTTGAGAAATATTGCGGGTGTTATAATTTTTAATCCGACCGTTGGATCGTGGTAATTTTTGGATATGTTATACATATATAAGTTGAGTATATGTCCACAAATTTTGAACCGTTAAAAATGAACGTATGATTTATTATGAATTTTACGAGATGACTGGTTCAGAAATTGTTGAATTTTCAGAGTTTATCATTTTGATGGAAAATTCTAGAATTGGTGGGCCCCACTTGTGGTTGGTGAAGAAATGTGCTGAATTATATTTCAAATGTGGTAGGTGGGAATAGTAGCAGGTAAAGCCATCAGGTTGCAGGTCAAACCTACCAAAATTTTCCTATAAATAGAGGGCTAAGTTAGAATTGAAAATTACACCAGAAACAAGTTTTCTCTCTTTCTCTCTCTAGATTATTGAGTGTATTTTGTGAGTATTTAGATACTTTGAGAGTTTCTATTCATCAGAGCAAGTTTCTTTCAGCCTTATACCGGTATTCCGACCAGAAGTACTGATATTTTGAGGTAAGGGATATTATTTTCTTCTTAAATGATATTATTTTCTTCAATATCATTATGCTGAAATATTGATATGAGTTTTTATCAAATTTGGAACTTTTTGTGTCGGGGTTACTATTCACGTATACGGTACTATTCACGTATACGACACTATTCACGAATACGGCACTATTCACCGAAAAATAAAATTTTTCCTTTTTGTCCAAGATGTCTATTATGGTTACTATCTTTGATTGTATCCATGTTTTGATCTTTATTTTTGAATTCTGCTTCACAATTGATTATTATGAAGTATTATTGATCTTGGATAAACTGTTATACGAATCCCTACTATTTGTCCTTCTGTCTCATTGGATTCATTCTCTTTAAGATATTTTTCATCATCCTCAGTCCTAAATGATGATATTACTGAATATCTTTGGCCTGTAGTGCAAAGATGTATAATTACTTGATGAATATCTTTGGCCTGTAGTGCAAAGATGAACAGGTGTTGAGATGAACATGACCGACTGATGATACAAATGAATATCTTTGGCCTGTAGTGCAAAGATGAATATTTGGTTAAAGATGATTATTAATTGATGTTACAGGGATAAAATATTGATGATGGACTTTTAAATCTTAGAAGATAGTAGAATTCTTTCTCTACTTGACTCTTCTAATGGTTTGCTGTTTCCGCTGCAGTTGTTGATCTAAAACTTGTTGTCGATTATATTCTATCAGATTTTTCCCTGTTGAAGACTAACGATAATTTGTTGTATATTATCTTAGTCATAATATTCTTTACTGGGCTAGTTGAGCTCACCCTTTTCCTTTTTGTTCCATTTTTCTTCTCAGGAGGTGAGAACATAGCAGGATCTAGTCGGGGTATGGAGTGATGGTTCTAGAAAGATGTATTAGCAGTCCTCACTATTTCTGTAAAATAGTGTTTGAATAATTGTAATGAGGATTTATTTGATTGTAGATATTGTCTAGAAGACAATATTTGTATTTAAACTCACAATATGTGTTGTCGTATTTTGCACGACAATTGTATTATTGAAGTTGTAGTTTGCTTTCTGTACCATGTATTTGGCGACTCAGAATGGGTGTTGTATACCTATTTTGGGGGCGTCACAGTTGGTATCAGAGCTTAGGGATATGATCCCTGGCTGAGATGTGAGACAAGAACTAGGAGGGGAGAGACGGGGAATTCCTTCGCTAGTATGACCTGACTAAGTTTATTTGGTGTTTATTTGGTCGGTCAGAGTATAGGGATAATATATGACATGACTATTAACCCTTGTTTTATGGCAGTATTTAAGAATGGCAGCTGAGAACGTTAATAATGGAGTAAATCAGACCGTGGAGACACCTTTGATCACTACCCAGGGGAACGTGCAACAGGAAGGCAATATTCCTCCTGTAAACAACGTTACCGAGCAAACGATGAATGATGGAATGTTTAGGAGCTTTTTGCAGTTCATGCAAAATCAGACGAGGGAGACTCGTGTGCAGAATACGGGTGGAAATGATAACAACGCGCGGTTTGTCACAGCTAAGCAGTTCAAAGAATTGGGACCACCAGAATTTAAGGGAAAGCCGGATCCGATCATGGCGGAAACGTGGGTCAAGCAAATTACCAAGATATTTGATGTCTTGGGATGCACGGAGGAACAGAAGGTTCCATTCGCCACATTTATGTTCCGCGGTGAGGCAGACTACTGGTGGGAGTCTGTGAAGCGTACCCAGCCTGACGCACTCAACATGTCCTGGGAAACATTTCAAAAACTGTTCAATGACAAGTACTTTCCTGAAAGTATTCGTCATATGAAGGAGGTTGAGTTTATTAGACTGGAACAAAACAACATGACGGTGTCCCAGTACGAGGCGAAGTTTGCAGAGTTATCCAGGTTTGCACCTCATTTGGTCGAAAATGAGGAACGAATGACGCGGATGTTTCTGAGAGGTTTAAAACCTGAGATTCGTCAATACCTTATCTCTCATAAATTTTCTCTGTATTCAGACGTTGTCAACAGGGCCCAATTATTAGAGAGAGATAATGAGTATACTCAACCGAGGGACCACAACCAGGGTCATACCGGTGACAGCAATCATCAGAGCGATGATAACCAACGAGGAGGGAAAAATACGAACAAAGGCGGTAACCACTCGGGTGGTCATCGTGGCCATGATAATAGGAGAGGTGAGTCAAGTGGAAATTTCAGAAAGAGGAGATTCAACAATGACGGGAAGACATCAGCACCAGCACCAGCACCAACAACAAATTTTAGGGGAGGAGAACGACCGCCAGTTAGATGTTACAAATGCGGGAAAGAGGGACATATCAGCCCAAACTGTCCACAACAATCCAAGGTGTGTTACAACTGTGGGAAGGAAGGCCACATCGCTCGAGATTGTACTATAGCGAAACCAAGTTCAGCGGGAGTGGTGATTCCAAGGGCTGTCCCGGATAAGGCGAAATCAGCGGTTCCTGGAAGAGCGTTTGTCGTTACTGGCCAAAACACGAGAAACCCGAACGAGGTGATCACGGGTAAGCTAATCTTGAATTCTTACGAAGTTTATACTTTACTAGATACCGGTTCTACCCATTCTTTTATCTCTCCTGCTTGTGCTCAACGTTTAAACTTGACTCCGGAGAAATTGGACTTTAACTTATCTGTTGAAACTCCGTTGGGTGAAACCTTCGTTACATCTACAGTTTATAAATCTTGCATGATCCAAGTTGGCACTATCACATTACCTGTTGATCTTATCTCTTTAAAGATACTTGCTTTTGATGTGATTTTAGGAATTGATTGGTTAACCACTCATCATGCTAAAATTGATTGTTTTCGTAAGGTTGTTAGTTTTCATATTCCTAACCAACCTGTCATACGAATTCAAACTACTAAACCACTAAAATCAGTCACTGTCATATCGAGCCACAAAGCTATTCGTTTATTGAAAAACGGATGTCAAGCTTTCTTAGCCCATGTTATGGATTTGAACAAAGACAAGTCAGATTTGAATAATATTTCTATTGTTAGAGAATTTTCCGATGTATTTCCTGAAGAACTTCCCGGTCTACCCCCGGAACGAGAAATTGAATTCTTTATTGACCTTGAACCCGGTACAAAGCCCATTTCTAAAACCCCATATCGAATGGCTCCTATTGAACTTCAGGAGTTAAAAGTCCAACTACAGGAGTTGTTGGACATCGGTTTTATTCGTCCTAGTACGTCTCCTTGGGGTGCTCCTGTTTTATTCGTAAAGAAGAAAGACGGGAGTATGCGACTTTGTATTGACTATCGAGAATTGAACCATGTCACCATCAAGAATAGGTATCCGCTACCTCGCATTGATGACCTGTTTGACCAGTTGCAAGGAGCACAATTCTTTTCAAAGATCGATCTTCGTTCTGGATATCATCAGCTGAAGATTAAAACTGAGGATATTCCAAAGACTGCCTTCAGAACTCGGTACGGGCATTATGAATTCTTAGTAATGTCTTTTGGATTGACTAATGCTCCTGCTGCCTTCATGGATATGATGAACCGTGTATTCAAAGAATATTTGGATCAGTTCGTTGTTGTCTTTATTGATGACATCCTCATCTATTCCAAAAGCCGTGAAGATCATGAGCGCCATTTGAAGCTGGTACTGCAAAGGCTTCGTGAAAACAAGCTATATGCCAAACTGAAGAAATGCGAGTTCTGGCTTGAGGAAGTAGCATTCCTTGGGCACGTGGTGTCAAAACATGGAGTATCTGTCGACCCGGCGAAGATTGAAGCCATACAAAGTTGGGAGCAACCGAAGTCGGTAACCGAAGTACGTAGCTTTCTGGGCTTAGCTGGTTATTATCGGAGATTTGTGGAAGGATTTTCTCGAATCGCTACTCCGTTAACTCAGCTGACTCGGAAAGATACAAAATTCGTATGGAGTGAGGAATGCGAGAAGAGTTTCCAAGAACTCAAGAGGAGACTCATTTCGGCACCTGTTTTGACAATACCATCTGGTTCGGATGGATTTGTTATCTACAGCGATGCTTCAGGCAAAGGGTTAGGATGTGTTCTCATGCAACATGGGAAAGTCATAGCCTATGCCTCACGACAACTCAAAGAATATGAGAGGAATTATCCTACTCATGATTTGGAGTTGGCAGCAGTCGTTTTTGCGTTGAAGATCTGGAGACACTACCTTTATGGGGAGAAAGTGGAGATCTATACAGATCATAAAAGCCTCAAATATTTCTTCACCCAAAAGGAACTCAACATGCGGCAACGACGTTGGCTTGAGCTGTTGAAAGATTACGATCATACCATCCAATACCATCCTGGAAAAGCAAACGTAGTAGCTGACGCATTGAGTAGAAGATCATATGCGGGTACGAGTGCAATGTTTTTAACACAAAGGCCCATTTTGTATGACTTGCAAAGGATGGAGATAGAGATGAAGGCTCCAAGTACCCACATGATGATATCAAATATACGAGTAGAACCGACTTTAATCGATAAAGTTAAAGCTGCTCAAGCTACGGATATAGAGCTGATGCGTATGAAGAAGAAAGTGCAAGAAGGTGCTATTCCAGAAGCAAGAATCGATGAAGAAGGAATACTTCGAGTCAACTCCAGACTTTGTGTTCCTAACGATTTTGACTTGAAGCATAGAATAATGATGGAGGCACACAACACACCGTTTGCAATCCATCCTGGGAGTACCAAAATGTATCACGATCTTCGACATACATTTTGGTGGAGCAATATGAAAAGAGAGATCGCGGAGTTTATCTCGAGATGTTTAACTTGTCAACGTGTAAAAGCGGAGCATCAAGTACCAAAGGGTCCATTGCAACCACTTGAGATTCCGAAATGGAAGTGGGAACACATTACTATGGATTTTGTTACGGGTCTTCCCAAGGTTTCTCAAGGCATAGATGCGATTTGGGTTATTGTTGATAGATTAACCAAGTCCGCTCATTTCTTGCCGATACGTGAGACTTATTCCCTTGAACGTCTTGCTAGTATGTACGTGAACGAGATTGTGAGATTGCATGGCATGCCAGTATCCATAGTTTCGGATCGTGACCCAAGATTCACTTCACGATTTTGGGTTAGCTTGCAGAAAGCTATGGGCACGGATTTACGATTCAGTTCAGCATACCATCCTCAAACGGACGGACAATCAGAGAGGACTATTCAAACTCTTGAAGATCTATTAAGACTTTGTGTCTTAGATCTCAAAGGGAGTTGGGATAAGTACCTACCATTGGTGGAATTCTCCTACAACAACAGTTATCAGGCGAGCATAGGTGTGGCTCCATTCGAGGCGTTGTATGGAAGAAAATGTCGTTCTCCAGTATGCTGGGACGAGGTGGGTGAAGCAACATTGTTGGGACCAGAGTTGGTACGCATTACTACAGAGAAGATCCAAACGATTCGACAACGTATACAAACGGCACAGGATCGACAAAAGAGTTATGCGGATCTTCATCGGAAGGACGTGGAATTTAATATTGGGGATCATGTATTGTTACGTGTTGCACCATGGAAGGGAGTTACAAGATTTGGGAAGAGAGGAAAGCTCAATCCAAGATTTGTTGGTCCATTTGAGATTCTTGAGCGAATAGGAAATGTGGCATATAGACTCGCATTACCTCCAAGCATGTCTCGTGTTCATAATGTTTTTCACATATCTATGCTTCGTAAATATGTTAAAGACCCGAACCACATTATTGAGTTAGAACCAGACGAGATAGCTGAAGATTTAACGTACGAGGAGGTACCTGTTAAGATCTTGGATAGGAAAGAGCATGTCCTACGCACGAAGGTTATACCACAAGTTAAGGTTTTGTGGAGAAACCATGCTATTGAAGAAATGACCTGGGAGTTGGAATCAGAAATGAAAGCGAGGTATCCTCACCTTTTTGAAACATCAGGTACGTACGTCAATTTCGAGGACGAAATTTCATAAGGAGGGGAGGTTGTAAGACCCCAACTTATTAATGAATAAAATCAAATTTTCTCTAAATATTATTGTGAATAATAAGGGGTTAATTTGATATAATACTTTGGTTATGGGTGAAATGTGCAAATTTTGCAAAATAAGCAAGTGGTTATAAAATATTTATTTTGGTCGGTGAATATTCGGTTGGTCGTGGAATATTCTTGCTGTCGGGGAATATTCGTACGACGACGCAGCCTTGTGTGGGCCCCATAACGGAAAGCGATTGGATGAAGAAAACGACAAGTATAAGTTGTTTATAAATAACGGCGTAGTTGTTACCGTTAATACTGTTGGAATACCCGGTGGTTAAAATACAGTAGCACACGGTATTGCACCAATTATTGATTCTTACGTAAGAAGGCACTACTCAATAATTGTTACAGTAGTTATTATTCAATATTTTATTTTATTGATTCAATAATTGCTGCGTTGATATTTTATATTATTGTTGTTTCAATAATTGTTGCTGCACAGTATTTTCATTTATCAGATCAATAATTCATATTATTTGAATAATATTATTAGATAACATTATTGGCAATGTCTAGAAAGTTCTGTCTAAGGAGAGGTTTGGTCATCTAATTGCGCGCCAGTAAGGAGAAATCCTTATTGGAAAGCCCCCTCTTTCCTGGGAACGGCCTGGTTGTCATAAATGTGATTCTGTAATATTATTTGTGAATAATTAATTATTGATTCATATGATAAGGAAATATTTATTTTATGTGGATATAAATGAGGGATATATTTTTGTGGTTAAAAATGAAGGAGTTAATGTTGAGGTGTTTTATCAGTATTTTTATCGGAATGGAGGTATTAAAAATCAAATCAGGGTTTTTGAGAAATATTGCGGGTGTTATAATTTTTAATCCGACCGTTGGATCGTGGTAATTTTTGGATATGTTATACATATATAAGTTGAGTATATGTCCACAAATTTTGAACCGTTAAAAATGAACGTATGATTTATTATGAATTTTACGAGATGACTGGTTCAGAAATTGTTGAATTTTCGGAGTTTATCATTTTGATGAAAATTCTAGAATTGGTGGGCCCCACTTGTGGTTGGTGAAGAAATGTGCTGAATTATATTTCAAATGTGGTAGGTGGGAATAGTAGCAGGTAAAGCCATCAGGTTGCAGGTCAAACCTACCAAAATTTTCCTATAAATAGAGGGCTAAGTTAGAATTGAAAATTACACCAGAAACAAGTTTTCTCTCTTTCTCTCTCTAGATTATTGAGTGTATTTTGTGAGTATTTAGATACTTTGAGAGTTTCTATTCATCAGAGCAAGTTTCTTTCAGCCTTATACCGGTATTCCGACCAGAAGTACTGATATTTTGAGGTAAGGGATATTATTTTCTTCTTAAATGATATTATTTTCTTCAATATCATTATGCTGAAATATTGATATGAGTTTTTATCAAATTTGGAACTTTTTGTGTCGGGGTTACTATTCACGTATACGGTACTATTCACGTATACGACACTATTCACGAATACGGCACTATTCACCGAAAAATAAAATTTTTCCTTTTTGTCCAAGATGTCTATTATGGTTACTATCTTTGATTGTATCCATGTTTTGATCTTTATTTTTGAATTCTGCTTCACAATTGATTATTATGAAGTATTATTGATCTTGGATAAACTGTTATACGAATCCCTACTATTTGTCCTTCTGTCTCATTGGATTCGTTCTCTTTAAGATATTTTTCATCATCCTCAGTCCTAAATGATGATATTACTGAATATCTTTGGCCTGTAGTGCAAAGATGTATAATTACTTGATGAATATCTTTGGCCTGTAGTGCAAAGATGAACAGGTGTTGAGATGAACATGACCGACTGATGATACAAATGAATATCTTTGGCCTGTAGTGCAAAGATGAATATTTGGTTAAAGATGATTATTAATTGATGTTACAGGGATAAAATATTGATGATGGACTTTTAAATCTTAGAAGATAGTAGAATTCTTTCTCTACTTGACTCTTCTAATGGTTTGCTGTTTCCGCTGCAGTTGTTGATCTAAAACTTGTTGTCGATTATATTCTATCAGATATTTCCCTGTTGAAGACTAACGATAATTTGTTGTATATTATCTTAGTCATAATATTCTTTACTGGGCTAGTTGAGCTCACCCTTTTCCTTTTTGTTCCATTTTTCTTCTCAGGAGGTGAGAACATAGCAGGATCTAGTCGGGGTATGGAGTGATGGTTCTAGAAAGATGTATTAGCAGTCCTCACTATTTCTGTAAAATAGTGTTTGAATAATTGTAATGAGGATTTATTTGAGTGTAGATATTGTCTAGAAGACAATATTTGTATTTAAACTCACAATATGTGTTGTCGTATTTTGCACGACAATTGTATTATTGAAGTTGTAGTTTGCTTTCTGTACCATGTATTTGGCGACTCAGAATGGGTGTTGTATACCTATTCTGGGGGCGTCACAATACATGTATAACAGATGTTTGTTTGGACTTGTTCAAAGACATTCTAATAAGATAGAAATTGTTCCATGTAAAACTCAAGTCAAGGATATTATTTGTTTTTGACTTCTCGATTAACAAGTCTCCTATCATGATTACAAGTCTGCCACCACTTTTCAACATATATCAATTCCAAAGCAAAAGATATCACAGCATTTAATATATGAGTGTTAGTCACGTAAATAAAAAGAATTGTAAAATGAACCAACTTTCCAAGATAATGATTATCTTTTCTTCCCAAGATATATGCACTCCAAGTAATCAAGTCTCTACTGCCACCACCTTTTAAGTAACCAACTCCTCTTAGACTTCCAACAAATTTTGTTGCACGTGTTATCCAAATAATTCTTTATAAACACAAGTCTTAACACATGGCAGTAACACATTTAAAACCGGACAATAAAATAATTTTCTTTTACGCATGCAAATATATACTAACCAACTTAAATGTTTATAACAGTTTAGCAATGTAACATACTTGGACATGCACAAAATATCTTAATCACATTTTAATGCACAAATAAAATGTCCTAGAGCCTTGTATCGAAAAATTGAATATTTGCAATGATCTTACATATTTTTCTTAGGACTCAAATCTTCAAAGTCTTTGATAATAACCCTTTTATCAACTTCCTGAAATTTCATAATAGACAAATTAGTCTAAATATTAAGTCATCATCAAAATAAAAAGATTAGAACATTAATAAACCAACATGTTCTTAGTAAATCTCCCCATCAACTACTTCTACACGACTACGCGCGGGAGTATGAATTACAAATTGCCAATCTGTAGACAGTATATCCCTTTTCCTAACAGGACTATGAGTGTAGTATACTTGTACTATTTGAGTTGGTAAAACAAACGGTTCGTTGGAGTACGCAGACCTATGGAGGTCAATATCGACGATTCCATGTCTGTCAGCACGTATCCCTTTTTCTAAATCAAACCAACAGCACTTGAACAAGTGAATATGACCCCCGTACGTGCCCTTGTACGACAACTCTACGATTTCCGACAAACTCCCCATAAAATGCACGACCAAGCTCATTACAGAAGAAGGCATACTATTAGTCCCTTAATGTGGGACTATTAGTCCTATAAAGTCATTTAATACCCAAAACAATCCAAAACGTACATTACATACTTGTAACATTTAGTTGTCTTTCTAATACCCAAAACAGCCCATTCAAAGCATTTTCAGCATGGTTTAACACTAAATTATCATAACAGTCCCTAAGCCTTCAATTTTAAACATTATCACATAATCTAATTGCTATATTTTCCAGTAGCAGTAGAAACTTGTGCTTACTAAATAAATAACTCTGAATAGCAGGAGTGAGTTAGTAAACAGAAGCTTATCAGTACAACTAAACAAAAACATAGACCTGGAATGTGAAATTTTGAGCAGTCTAAAAAATCTATAGCCTTAAACCCCAAGTTGACATTCGAATACTCTCATAAATAACAAACAGTAGCAGGGTAAAAACATCTCCACAAATAACACTAGTCCACTAATAACTCAGATGAAATAATACTAAAGAATGATTAAACAGGTTACCCAAATAATAAACACAGTTTAATTTAAGGATTAATTAAATGGGTTACCAGCTAAGGTACGACGGTGGTGAAAGCGTCGGCCGGGGAGTTGGTGGTGAAGGCGGCAACAATATCGTCCCTCTTCTCTTCTCATCTCCCTCGACTCCTCATCTGTGATTCTCCCTCTTTTTTCTTTCTTCTCGACTGCTCTGAGCGAATGCCTGAATCTGTTTAAGGTTTTAAGATTCGGTGACCGCCATCAGCGACCGCAGGCGGTCGCTAATTTTTAATGATGTGGTAGTATCAGCGACCGAATGCGGTCATTCGGTCGCTGATGGTTAGTGGTCGCAAAAAACTAGCACGCCAACATTTCCTACCAATTTTTTGGTGGTAAAATTGAACCAGTGACCAATTAGCGACCGCACCCCGGTCGCTAAACGAAACTAGTGACCATATTCAATTTCGATCGCAACTGTCGGTCGCTAAGAATCCTATCTGCGACCGGAAGTGCGGTCGCCGATAATGTTGGTCGCTGTTAGAGCAATTTATTGTAGTGTTTCTCCCGTCGCCCCTTTATTTCACTCCCCCGCGTTATTAACGCGCCAAAAAAAACTCATTCCCGACGGCATCATTATCTTTCCCGACGAACTCGCGTCAACAGCCATACCAATTTTGGAGGGAACCAATACATTGACGACGAACCTCATTACCGACGGTGTTGCCGTCGCCAAAGAGGTTAATCTCAACGGCATATATGTCGTCGGTAATACTCTCGTCGGCAATGATCCTTTTTTTGTAGTGCTTCAAAGAAAATATTTATTTATTTCAACTAATGTTCATGATCTAATATTACTTGCTGAGCAATTAAATGCTCATTCTTACTTTAAACTTAAATGCTTTCAGCTAAACGTGATCGACCAGAAGGTTCTAGCAAGGACAAAGGAAAGGGGAAGCTGAAGGGATAGGTTATAAGGTGTTATTTGTAATAACTGGAGCTATGTATTATGATAACTTATTATCTATCATGTAATGAATTACTTAAAGGTTATCGTAACTGGAAAATAGACAACTTTGATGTAATATTATTAGTTATTTAATCTATCAAGTAGTTTAATGAATGGTATCGTGGAGAACCAAATACGAGTTTCAATTACTCTGATTTGAGGGCGTCACAGTCTTATTTTGGGAAAGACTAGTGCAATTTTTGCAATTTGCATTTCTCTTGTAAGCATTCTCAAAAACCCTAAAGAGTTAGGATACAGAGAATTAGGGTTAGCCACCCAAGATGCCCATATGGCATTGTCATGTCAATTTGCTGTTAAAAAACTTAATCGTCAAGACGGAATTTTAAATTTTTGTTAGTAAAATAAAGTATAATGAGTTGACTGTAAGAAAAAATAGTTAAATAACTCAAGTATAAATTGACATAAAATACAGTGATCAAAAAAAGCATTTAACCCAACAAACATACACTTAATAGTCCTAGTGTTGGTTTTAATCACAACCTGGAGTGAGAATACGAGATAAGAAAACACACCATAAAAATGCAAGGGGACAACTCGTGCAAAGGATAAATTAGGATACCCTGCAAAAGGAGATGTTGCCCCCCAAAATGGATAAAGGTATCTTTTAATAAGATTACTTGAAGTTGACACAGCATCCCCAAAACTCATTACAAACTTTATGTAAAGTATGTAGGTTTGCATAAACATAATCAAAGCATATAATCTAATTATAAACGCAGCGGATGCATGTAAAGTTATAATTTAAATAAAATTAGCAATTTCAAAGTAACAATTTAAATACAAATAAAAAAATCTTTTTAATTTTTTTGTAACTCCTATATATGAAAATTATAACTCATAATAAATAATGTAACATTTTAATAATTTACTTATTTAAATAATTCCAACAATCCTCACTCTATTTTAATAAAATATCAAAATAAGTTTGGGCAAAGATGAATTGTTATTCATAAAATTAAAATAATTAATTTTATAAAATATCTGTAACACTATATTTTTTCAAAGCATACATAATTCACGGATCCGGCTATGGTGAAGTTGGAAATCAATTTCACCATAGTGAGTTATATAGTTTTGCAGTAATATGTTACCAATATAATTAAAATTGTACCGCAAATCTATACAACTCAATGTAATGAAGTTAATTTTCAACTTCATCATAGCCGGACGCATAATTCACATGTCTAGCTCAAAAGGCCCACCCACCTTGTGGTCCGTGCCACACATGCTCGTTCATACGGCAAGTTTGGGTGAACTAGTTATAGAAAATATTGTATTAATAAATTTTATAAATTTTTATTGTATTGATTAATATAATATTTTCTATATCACATGCAATGTAAAGTTATATAAATTACTTACTACGGCGAAATTAATCCGTAATTTTCTATGAATGGGAGACTATTTATTATTTTTTTATTATTATTTGTGCATAATTTTTGATATATTATTTGTGTTCATAACATTATTTATATATAAAAATAATAGTATGTGCACAAATTATATATAAAAAAAATTAAAGTCAAGGTAAGTCTAAATTTAAGTTGGCAGGTGGCGTTGGGGTGAGGTGGGGCACTGAGTTGGGGGCATGTCAAGCCACATCCGTTATTTTCAAGCCGGGAGAATAATATTGTCTCTTATACATAGTCCACATGAGGGCCCACCGTGTGGACCAAGCCACACATTTTCTACGATCTTGCGGAAAGACTAGCTCAATCACATCAATAAGTCTACGTTCCATTGTTTCCTCGTCAATTGTAATCTAGCTATTTAATATAGTTTTATATTTAAAATTGACGTAGTTCTTAGTTTTCTAAAATAATAAATTTTATAATTAATAACAATTAGATAGTTTCTAATATATAATTACATATATGACATATAACAAAACATCGTTATTTGTGTAATTATAATAAATAGTAGGTACTGTTAACGCCAAAATCTTCTCCCGCGTCCCAATCACGTAAGACGCTCTGATCCTGCACAGTTCAACAGATCAACACCAAAAGCTTGACGGCTTGACCGTCGGGGGATAGCTCCGGTGTGAGAGTCAGTACAGGCGATCACAAGATTAACAATGGAGGAAAAATATCGACTAGTGTCTGAGCCAACAAGAAAGAAAGAAAAGATAAGATCATGATATGATTGTGTGTGTTGTGTTTTGTTACCTCCCTCCTTTTTTTGTGTGATCTTTGCCCTATACGTCATCGAAACCCGATTTACCGTGCCACCGACTATCTCCTGACACCTCTCCTCACCCCCGGTCATCTCAACCGAAAGTATGTAGCTTACTTCACTACCTGCTACCGTTGTTTCCTCCCGCCGGTAATCGGAGTACCATCCTCATTAATGCCATGTAGAAAGGTGGCAGACATAACAGTCAACTACTACCTTTTGTGATGATTACCGGTCAAAGATAGGATAAGAGACAGTCTACATAATGGACCAATCTAATGACTAAGCCCAATGACATAGTCAAGTAGCGGGGCCCAAATCATTTGACCCAATACGATAAAAGTAACATAGTCCAAAGGACGAGCCCATTCGGCCTGGCCCAATATGAAAAGTATTATGGCCCAACATTGCCCCCCAGTCTTTTATTAAACAGGATGTTTAGTGGAAGACTGCAAATAGTGTAAGCCCAGAGTGAAAGGGATTCGTAATAAACCAAAGGGGCTAAAAGGAATCTTACCAAGGCCCAACTGATAAGTAACAGTCATTAATTCAAATGGATCCAGAAGCCTAAATGGCACATGCCCAACAGGCTTGAGGACGAAAAATGAGGATCCAATGAACGCCAGCCCACTCTAGATAACCCATTAATACCAAAATTGGACGCTACCCCTTCCTCTCTCACATCATTACCTCCAATTAATGCGCCGCCCTTGGTTTTCATGCAAAATTTAAAAAGACCACTATAAAAGCCAATTTTTCCCAATTCTGACGGCTTTACCAGCTTAATTTGAATTTGATACACAAAGTGTTCTCTCCTTCTCTCCGATTTCTTTCTTACCTGCAAGATCTTAGTAGCAATGACGACTCAAGATTCTAACAACATCACCCCCATTCCTGCAGTTCTGATTTCCACCACTCATCCCGGTCACTACTTTTCCGAGACGGTTTCAGACCCAAACCCCCAAATCACGGCTAGTCCTGCCAGGAACCCCTCAAATCCACTACCCAACCCCTCAGAGTTTTTCGAGAGTGAAAAGTAATACCCTCACGCCAATACCCTTTCCATCATCACCGATATCGAACTGCGCGCCATTAAGAGTCGTTATCAGATTCCTGACACCCATCTGGTGAGAGCTCCAGTATCACATGAACGAATGTACCAACGACCGGATGGGTGGACTGTCGTACCGGTGACTGTTTTAGAGAAGGGAGTTAGATTTCCTCTTCACTCTTTCCTTATTACTCTACTGAGGTTTATCGGAGTGGGATTCGCCCAACTGGTGGCGAATTCGTACATCCACATCCTGACTTTCATAGCATTCTGTTATGAGTTAGGGATACCCCCAACAGTTGATTCCTTTTGTAAGACCCCGAATTTTATGAAATAAAAGTATTCAATTTTTCTTATAATTACTATTCAGTAAATGGTTAAATTGATAAAAGTTTAAAGTTATGGGTGAAATGTGAATTTTTTTTTCAAAATACACAAGTGGTTATAAAATAATCATTGTTGTCGGGAAATATTCGTTTGGTCGTGGAATATTCTTTCTGTCGGAGAATATTCGTACGACGGCGCAGCCATTTGTGGGCCCCATAACAGAATAACTGTCGGATGAAGAAAATGATAAATTTGAGTTTTTACAAATAACGGCGTAGTTGTTACCGTTAATACTGTTGAAATACCCGGTGGTTAATGTGACAACCCCAAAATAGGTCCATTCCATCCAACCCATTTTGAGTCGTCAAATACATGGTACAGAAAATAACTACAACTTTATTACAACAATTGTCGTGTAAAATACAACAACACATATGCTGTGAGTTTGGATACAAATATATACCAAATGTGACTCATGTTCCAACCGTGGACATCACCTCACAATGACACCTTACATAAAGGTATAGTCAAAAACTGTTTTGGAAATTAGAATCTTTGGGAAGTGCTTAAGGAAACCTTCGTACATGGGAGGCCACGCATCTAGGTTATGATAGATATCATATGGCCACAGAATTATCCTTGGTTGACCCAATAGACCCCAAAGAAAAATGAGAAGATTACTATCATATTCTTCCCAATGGTGAGTCTTCTCTTGACTTATCATTATCTCCACTGTCTCTAATTGAGAATTATACTTCAAACAAACACCAAGATTATATAGGTAGTGCCCATAGATATACTCAGTAAGTGGATGAGCACAACCCTGTCTTATGATGACACGAGGTTGTATGTCATTAGACATCTTGTATGATAGTGACAAAACACCCTTCCAACGTTGGGTTCGCCTCACCCTATTTTCTTCACCAAATATAACTACTAAATGAACTTTTCTATACTGCTTCGGGAGAACATCCACAGCTAGAGACCACCGTTCTATTTCCCCGTTACCCTCGCTCGACCCAGCTACACTCTTATTACCTGAAAGGAATTGTGAAGCAAAAGGGTGAGCACAACTAGCTCAGTAAAGAATATCATGACTAAAGATAATTCAATTATCAATAGCCTTCATCAACAATAAATCAGAGATTTAGAACATATGGTAAATGATAAAAATTTCAACCATAGTTGCAGCGGAACGAGCAATCCATTAGAAGAGTCAAATAGACTATAAAGTCTATTATCTTTTCCATGTTAAAAATCCACCAACAATGTTTTATCCATGTAACATCACTCAACAGTTCCTTTCCACAATCATATGAATAACTCATAATCATAATTGTGACTATAAATTTTTCTTCGCACCCAGGACGAAGAATATTTTCATCACCTGTCTTTACCTGAAACATCAAAGATCATAGTTATACCAAATCACAGTTCCTGTTTATAATCATACTAACAAATCCATCTTTGCACTACGGGCCAAAGATATTCATCAACAAACCATCTTTGCACTACGGGCCAAAGATATTCAACAACAGTTCATCTTTGCACTACAGGCCAAAGATATTCATCAACAAACCATCTTTGCACTACGGGCCAAAGATATTCAACAACAATTCATCTTTCCACTACAGACCAAAGATATTCATCAACAGGCCATCTTTGCACTACATGCCAAAGATATTCATCAACAATTCATATTTGCACTACAGGCCAAATATATTCATATCTCAAAGAAATATATAATCATTTCAGAATTTATATAAACAATAATTATAACCATGTTGATCAATTCACCTTTGCACTTAAGCTTAAGATATTCAATTATAAATTCAATGGTCATGATCATACCAGTCACAATTCAACTTTGCACTACAGGCCAAAGAGAACCCTAGTCATGATCATACCAATAATCTACCCATCTTTACACTCCAGTGAAAGAGAATTTCAACATCAGGGTTATAAAAATGTTATATATGATGATAAAAATAATATGATCAACATATAGTTTTAATCTCAAGAGTAATATTCGTAACTCATGAATAGTAAATCGACACAAAAAAATAGAAATTCTACAATAAAATCCATACCAGTATTTCGGTATAATGATATTGAAAGAATAATATTTCTTAAGCTTATAAACAATTTTTTTAAATTGTTTACACTTTACTAAATAATGCATTTAATCATTCTAAAATACCAAACTCATAAGATTTTATCACCAATAATCAAAACCCTCATCAAAAATCTGCATATACCTCATATAAAATTCTCAAGCCATAAAATCCTATTTTCCAATTTTCTTACTTCACATAACATATTTAATTCATTTACTCATAACTAGTCTATTTTCATGAAAAATACCAAATCAGTTCCAAAAATATTTCTTTTCTGGGATTTAGCATAATATAGTCCCATATTGAACATATATTTTTCTAAGAATTTTTAAAACTCATTTACTATTTTTCATATGGCCAAAACCACCGAATATTTAGACATTTATCAAAAATTATACTTTTGTCTAAAAATTCTGAAATTTACAGAGTATACTTCTATCATATACATGTACTCCCAATAAAAATTTCATCAATTTTGGAGTTAACCACAAGGAATTATAAGCAGTTACTTTTAAAATAGTCTTTTCTCATAAAATTCATAACTCTCAATCTATACATCCAAAAATCACCATTTTTGGACACAATCAATAAAACTCATCAAAATATCATTTCAAATTTTTCCAGAATTTTTGAAGTTCAGAAAAATTACGAAACTGAAAAAACATAACAACTCTTAAAATCCCTTACTATCCCTTACTATCCCTTACCTCAAAAGAGCAGTACTTCTGATCGGTATAAGACTGAAGGAAACTTGCACTGATAAATAGCAACTCACCAAGTATCTAAATACTCACAAAATACACTCAATAATCTAGAGAGAGAAAGAGAGAAAACTTATGTTTCTGGTGTGATTTTCAATTCTAACTTAGCCCTCTATTTATAGGAAAATTTTGGTAGGTTTGACCTGCAACCTGATGGCTTTACCTGCTACTATTCCCACCCACCACATTTGAAATATAATTCAGCACATTTCTTCACCAACCACAAGTGGGGCCCACCAATTCTAGAATTTTCCACCAAAATGATAAACTCCAAAAATTCAACAATTTTTGAACCAGTCATCTTGTAAAATTCATAATAAATCATACGTTCATTTTTAACGGTTCAAAATTTGTGGGCATATACTCAACTTATATATGTATAACATATCCAAAAATTACCACGATCCAACGGTCGGATTAAAAATTATAACCCTCGCAAAATATCTCAAAAACCCTGATTTTTAATACCTCCATTCCGACAAAAATACGGATAAAAATTTCAACATTAACTCCTTCATTTTTTAACCACAAAAATATATCCCTCATTTATATCCACATAAAATAAATATTTTCTTATCATATGAATCAATAATTAATTATTCACAAATAATATTACAGAATCACATTTATGACAACCAGACCGTTCCCAGGAAAGAGGGGGCTTTCCAATAAGAATTTCTCCTTACTGGCGCGCAATTAGATGACCAAACCTCTCCTTAGACAGAACTTTCTAGACATTGCCAATAATGCTATCTAATAATACTATTCAAATAATATGAATTATTGATCTGATAAAGGAAAATACTGTGCAGCAACAATTATTGAACAACAATAATATAAAATTTCAACGCAGCAATTATTGAATCAATAAAATAAAATATTGAACAGTAATTACTGTAACAATTATTGAGTAGTGCCTTCTTACGTAAGAATCAATAATTTCAAAAATACTATGCAATACCGTGTGCTACTGTGCAATAACGCGTATTACTGTATTTTAACCACCGGGTATTCCAACAGTGTTAACGGTAACAACTACGCCGTTATTTGTAAAAACTCAAATTTGTCATTTTCCTTCACCCGACAGTTATTCGTTATGGGGCCCACAAATAGCTGCGCCGTCGTACGAATATTCTCCGACAGAAAGAATATTCCACGACCAAACGAATATTCCCCGACAACAATGATTATTTTATAACCACTTGCTTATTTTGAAAAAAAATTCATATTTCACCCATAACTTTAAAATTTTATCAATTTAACCATTTACTGAATAGAAAAATTGAATACTTTTATTTCATAAAATTCGGGGTCTTACAATCTCCCCTCCTTATGAAATTTCGTCCCCGAAATTTACGTACCTGGTATTTCAAAGAGTTGAGAATACCTTGCTTTCATTTCAGATTCCATCTTCCTTATCATCATGATTTCTCCATTGCTCATCTCCTGTATTTCAGATATCTTTCTAGAATACAGCTTCAAAACAAGGGTTAATTTAACAAATTAACATATCACATAATATCTCGATATTATGACTGACCAACAAATAAGCTTAGGTAGGACACACTAGCGAAGGATTTACTCATCTCTCCCCTCCTAGTTATATTCCCCGATCTCCGCCAAAGATCATATCCCTAAGCTCTGATACCACCTGTGACAACCCCAAAATAGGTCCATTCCATCCAACCCATTTTGAGTCGTCAAATACATGGTACAGAAAATAACTACAACTTTATTACAATAATTGTCGTGTAAAATACAACAACACATATGCTGTGAGTTTGGATACAAATATATACCAAATGTGACTCATGTTCCAACCGTGGACATCACCTCACAATGACACCTTACATAAAGGTATAGTCAAAAACTGTTTTGGAAATTAGAATCTTTGGGAAGTGCTTAAGGAAACCTTCGTACATGGGAGGCCACGCATCTAGGTTATGATAGATATCATATGGCCACAGAATTATCCTTGGTTGACCCAATAGACCCCAAAGAAAAACGAGAAGATTACTATCATATTCTTCCCAATGGTGAGTCTTCTCTTGACTTATCATTATCTCCACTGTCTCTAATTGAGAATTATACTTCAAACAAACACCAAGATTATATAGGTAGTGCCCATAGATATACTCAGCAAGTGGATGAGCACAACCCTGTCTTATGATGACACGAGGTTGTATGTCATTAGACATCTTGTATGATAGTGACAAAACACCCTTCCAACGTTGGGTTCGCCTCACCCTATTGGATTCACCAAATATAACTACTAAATGAACTTTTCTATACTGCTTCGGGAGAACATCCACAGCTAGAGACCACCGTTCTATTTCCCCGTTACCCTCGCTCGACCCAGCTACACTCTTATTACCTGAAAGGAATTGTGAAGCAAAAGGGTGAGCACAACTAGCTCAGTAAAGAATATCATGACTAAAGATAATTCAATTATCAATAGCCTTCATCAACAATAAATCAGAGATTTAGAACATATGGTAAATGATAAAAATTTCAACCATAGTTGCAGCGGAACGAGCAATCCATTAGAAGAGTCAAATAGACTATAAAGTCTATTATCTTTTCCATGTTAAAAATCCACCAACAATGTTTTATCCATGTAACATCACTCAACAGTTCCTTTCCACAATCATATGAATAACTCATAATCATAATTGTGACTATAAATTTTTCTTCGCACCCAGGACGAAGAATATTTTCATCACCTGTCTTTACCTGAAACATCAAAGATCATGGTTATACCAAATCACAGTTCCTGTTTATAATCATACTAACAAATCCATCTTTGCACTACGGGCCAAAGATATTCATCAACAAACCATCTTTGCACTACGGGCCAAAGATATTCAACAACAGTTCATCTTTGCACTACAGGCCAAAGATATTCATCAACAAACCATCTTTGCACTACGGGCCAAAGATATTCAACAACAATTCATCTTTGCACTACAGACCAAAGATATTCATCAACAGGCCATCTTTGCACTACATGCCAAAGATATTCATCAACAATTCATATTTGCACTACAGGCCAAATATATTCATATCTCAAAGAAATATATAATCATTTCAGAATTTATATAAACAATAATTATAGCCATGTTGATCAATTCACCTTTGCACTTAAGCTTAAGATATTCAATTATAAATTCAATGGTCATGATCATACCAGTCACAATTCAACTTTGCACTACAGGCCAAAGAGAACCCTAGTCATGATCATACCAATAATCTACCCATCTTTACACTCCAGTGAAAGAGAATTTCAACATCAGGGTTATAAAAATGTTATATATGATGATAAAAATAATATGATCAACATATAGTTTTAATCTCAAGAGTAATATTCGTAACTCATGAATAGTAAATCGACACAAAAAAATAGAAATTCTACAATAAAATTCATACCAGTATTTCGGTATAATGATATTGAAAGAATAATATTTCTTAAGCTTATAAACAATTTTTTTAAATTGTTTACACTTTACTAAATAATGCATTTAATCATTCTAAAATACCAAACTCATAAGATTTTATCACCAATAATCAAAACCCTCATCAAAAATCTGCATATACCTCATATAAGATTCTCAAGCCATAAAATCCTATTTTCCAATTTTCTTACTTCACATAACATATTTAATTCATTTACTCATAACTAGTCTATTTTCATGAAAAATACCAAATCAGTTCCAAAAATATTTCTTTTCTGGAATTTAGCATAATATAGTCCCATATTGAACATATATTTTTCTCAGAATTTTTAAAACTCATTTACTATTTTTCATATGGCCAAAACCACCGAATATTTAGACATTTATCAAAAATTATACTTTTGTCTAAAAATTCTGAAATTTACAGAGTATACTTCTATCATATACATGTACTCCCAATAAAAATTTCATCAATTTTGGAGTTAACCACAAGGAATTATAAGCAGTTACTTTTAAAATAGTCTTTTCTCATAAAATTCATAACTCTCAATCTATACATCCAAAAATCACCATTTTTGGACACAATCAATAAAACTCATCAAAATATCATTTTAAATTTTTCCAGAATTTTTGAAGTTCAGAAAAATTACGAAACTGAAAAAACATAACAACTCTTAAAATCCCTTACTATCCCTTACTATCCCTTACCTCAAAAGAGCAGTACTTCTGATCGGTATAAGGCTGAAGGAAACTTGCACTGATAAATAGTAACTCACCAAGTATCTAAATACTCACAAAATACACTCAATAATCTAGAGAGAGAAAGAGAGAAAACTTATGTTTCTGGTGTGATTTTCAATTCTAACTTAGCCCTCTATTTATAGGAAAATTTTGGTAGGTTTGACCTGCAACCTGATGGCTTTACCTGCTACTATTCCCACCCACCACATTTGAAATATAATTCAGCACATTTCTTCACCAACCACAAGTGGGGCCCACCAATTCTAGAATTTTCCACCAAAATGATAAACTCCAAAAATTCAACAATTTTTGAACCAGTCATCTTGTAAAATTCATAATAAATCATACGTTCATTTTTAACGGTTCAAAATTTGTGGGCATATACTTAACTTATATATGTATAACATATCCAAAAATTACCACGATCCAACGGTCGGATTAAAAATTATAACCCTCGCAAAATATCTCAAAAACCCTGATTTTTAATACCTCCATTCCGACAAAAATACGGATAAAAATTTCAACATTAACTCCTTCATTTTTTAACCACAAAAATATATCCCTCATTTATATCCACATAAAATAAATATTTTCTTATCATATGAATCAATAATTAATTATTCACAAATAATATTACAGAATCACATTTATGACAACCAGACCGTTCCCAGGAAAGAGGGGGCTTTCCAATAAGAATTTCTCCTTACTGGCGCGCAATTAGATGACCAAACCTCTCCTTAGACAGAACTTTCTAGACATTGCCAATAATGCTATCTAATAATACTATTCAAATAATATGAATTATTGATCTGATAAAGGAAAATACTGTGCAGCAACAATTATTGAACAACAATAATATAAAATTTCAACGCAGCAATTATTGAATCAATAAAATAAAATATTGAACAGTAATTACTGTAACAATTATTGAGTAGTGTCTTCTTACGTAAGAATCAATAATTTCAAAAATACTATGCAATACCGTGTGCTACTGTGCAATAACGCGTATTACTGTATTTTAACCACCGGGTATTCCAACAGTGTTAACGGTAACAACTACGCCGTTATTTGTAAAAACTCAAATTTGTCATTTTCCTTCACCCGACAGTTATTCGTTATGGGGCCCACAAATAGCTGCGCCGTCGTACGAATATTCTCCGACAGAAAGAATATTCCACGACCAAACGAATATTCCCCGACAACAATGATTATTTTATAACCACTTGCTTATTTTGAAAAAAAATTCATATTTCACCCATAACTTTAAAATTTTATCAATTTAACCATTTACTGAATAGAAAAATTGAATACTTTTATTTCATAAAATTCGGGGTCTTACAGTTAAAATACAGTAATACGCGTTATTGCACAGTAGCACACGGTATTGCACAGTATTTTTAAAATTATTGATTCTTACGTAAGAAGGCACTACTCAATAATTGTTACAGTAATTACTGTTCAATATTTTATTTTATTGATTCAATAATTGCTGCGTTGATATTTTATATTATTGTTGTTTCATTAATTGTCACTGCACAGTATTTTCTATTATCATATCAATAATTCATATTATTTAAATAATATTATTGTGACACCCCCAAAATTAGGTATACATCATCCATCTTGGGTTGTCAGATACATAGTACAAAATACAAATACAACTTACTAATACAACTGTCGTGTACAATACGACAAAACATAAACTATGAGTTTGAATACAAATATTATCTTCTAGAGAGTATTCATACTCAAAAGGAGTCCTCATTACATTTATTAACACACCATTACATAGAATAGTGAGGACTACTAACTGATACTATCATTCGGACCATCACTCTGTTCCCCGACTTTCTCCAGCTACGTTCTCATTTCCTGAAGAGAACAGTGAAAGAAAGGGTGAGCTCAACTAGCCCAGTAAGAAATATTATGACTAAGATAATGCATAATAAATTATCATTAGCCTTCAACAATGTTAAACTGATAAAATACAATAGACATCAAGTTTAACTGCAGCGGAACAAGCAATCCATTAAAAGAGTCAAGTAGAAAATAAACTCTACTATCTTTTATGATTTAAAAAGTTTTTTCAACACTGTGATCGCTGAGACTCAGCTTAATAAAATAATCCACATCATCGAATCACCCCTGCACTACGGCCAAGGATATTCGTATATTCATTAATGGTCATGATCATGCCAACAACTGTCCATCACTGCACTACGGCCAATGAGACTTTAACCACATCATTTGTAATATTACGGTCATGATTACACCGAATAATCCCTGGTCATAATCATACCAAGTCCATCTATGCACTACAGGCCATAGATGACTTTCAACAGAATATAAACATGAGGATGATGACAATGATATAAGAATTCAATAAAACAAGTTCAAGAATTAATTTATCCAGGAATTAATAACGTCCAAATTGTCAACATGATACTGCTTTGTGGAGTAACTTCAAGACTGATCAGGAGAATATTTTCATGAATAGATACTAGATGAAGCGCAAATATCAAGGATATTCCACTAATTTTATGGAGTATAGAAGTCAAAGTTTTAATCAACTGAGTATAATAAAGAATGGAATAACAAAAGAAATCACCATGCATGCGATAGACCGCACAGACAGGTTATTCTTAACAGAATAATAATAATGGAACCAGGTCCGGCGTAAACGCACAGACAGGATATTCCGACAGAATAATAAATAATGGAACCAGGTTCGGTGTAAAACACACAGACAGGATATTCCGACAGAATAATAAATAATGGAACCAGGTCCGGTGTAAAATACACAGACAGGATATTCCGACAGAATAATAATAAAGACGGAACCAGGTCCGGCGTAAAGCACAGACAGGATGTTCCAACGGAATAACAAAGACAGAATAATAGAAGAATGTCACCAAGTATAGGGTATTCCGCATATACAGGTTATTCCAACAGAATAATAAAGAAATGGAATAACAGAAATTCTCTTCTTGAATACAAAAGAATAATATCCCTTACCTTAAAAGAACTAGATATTAGAAAAGTGAAGTAGCAGAATACTTTAATTCTCTCTCTCTCTCTTATTCTCTCTATACTTTCTCTTTCTATAGCTTGAATGAATTCATGAAAAATAATGAAGCCCTAGGCCTATATTTATAGAAAAACTGAGGGTGGCTCTTGGTCTTAACGAAGGGTTAAATGACTCTTGGTCTTAACGAAGGGTCAAATGACTCTTGGTAATATTGAAGGGACAACTACTATTGACGAAAGTAATTACTATTGACCAAGGTAAATACAATTGACGAAGGTAATTACTATTGACCAAGGTAAATACCATTGACCAAGGTAAATATTATTGACGAAGGTAATTACTATTGACCAAGGTAAATACTATTGACGAAGGTAATTACTATTGACCAAGGTATATACTATTGACGAAGGTAATTACTATTGACCAAGGTAAATACTATTGACCAAGGTAAATACTATTGACGAAGAGACTCTTAGATGATGACATATGGGCCCCCCCATAAAAATAACCAAACTTACCACAACGTCTCAATTATTGATTTAATAATATAACATATTATACAGATGATACTATGACAATAATTTAAGAGATATAATGCAGCAATTACTGTAACAATAATTGAGTATAGCTGAGTGACTTCTTACGTAAGCATCAATAATCAATACCGTGTGCTACTATGCAACCATGCGTATTACTGTACTTTTACTACCGGGTAGTTCAACAGTTTTAACGGTTTTAACGGTAACACCTCAGCCGTTATTTTATAGAAAGATAATTTTTGTCATTTTCTAACTACGACAATACTTCTGTTGTGGGGTCCACCAATGATTGTGCCGTCGTACAAATATTTCCCAACAAACAGAATATTTCCCGACCAAACGAATATTTTATAATAACTTGCTTACTTTGTAAAATTTATAAATATTACCCACAACTATAACATTATATCAAATTAACTCCATAATATTCAAAAATGATATTTATAGAAAATTCATCTTTATTTATAAAAGTTGAGGTCTTACAACCTCCCCTTCTTATGAAATTTCGCCCTCGAAATTAGGGTACATACCTGGTATGTCGAAGAGGTAAGGATACCTTGATTTCATTTCAGATTCTAACTCCCAGGTCATTTCCTCAACATCGTGGTTTCTCCACAAAACTTTGACTTGAGGTATAACCTTGGAGCGTAGAATATGTTCCTTCTTATCCAAGATTTGAACAAGAACTTCTTCATACGTCAAATCTTCCGCTATTTCGTCTGGTTCTAACTCAATAATGTGGTTCGGGTCTTCCACATATTTGCGTAACATGGATATGTGAAAAACGTTATGAACACGAGACATACTTGGCGGTAAAGCGAGTCTATAAGCCACAGTTCCTACTCGATCGAGGATTAAAAATGGACCGATGAATCGAGGATTGAGCTTTCCTCTCTTTCCAAATCTCGTAACCCCTTTCCATGGAGCAACACGTAAGAACACATGATCTCCTACATCAAATTTCACGTCTTTTCGATGAAGATCAGCATAACTCTTTTGTCGATCTTGTGAGGTTTTTATACGTTGTCGGATCGTTTGAATCTTTTCTGTAGTCATACGTACCAACTCCGGTCCCAACAACGTTGCTTCACCCACCTCATCCCAGCATACTGGAGAACGACATTTTCTTCCATACAATGCTTCGAATGGAGCCATGCCAATACTTGCTTGATAACTGTTGTTGTAGGAAAACTCCACTAATGGTAAGAACTTGTCCCAACTTCCCCTGAAGTCAAAGACACAGAGTCTTAATAGATCTTCAAGAGTTTGAATAGTCCTCTCTGATTGTCCGTCCGTCTGAGGATGATATGCTGAACTAAATCGTAAATCCGTGCCTATAGCTTTTTGTAGACTAACCCAAAATCGTGAAGTGAATCTTGGGTCTCGATCAGAAACTATGGATACTGGCATACCATGCAGTCTTACAATCTCGTTTATGTACATACGAGCAAGACGTTCAAGTGTATAAGTTTCTCGTATCGGTAAGAAATGAGCAGACTTGGTCAATCTATCAACAATGACCCAAATCGCATCTATACCTTGAGAAACCTTAGGAAGACCGGTAACAAAATCCATGGTAATGTGCTCCCACTTCCATTCTGGAATTTCAAGTGGTTGCAATGGACCTTTTGGTACTTGATGCTCTGCTTTGACTCGTTGACAAGTTAGACACCTTGAGATAAACAACGCTATCTCTCTCTTCATATTGCTCCACCAAAATGTATGACGAAGATCATGATACATTTTGGTACTTCTAGGATGGATTGCAAACGGTGTGTTGTGCGCCTCCATCATGATTTCATACTTTAAATCAGGGTTGTTAGGAACACAAAGTCTGGAGTTGACTCGAAGTATTCCTTCTTCATCGATTATTGCTTCCGGCATAGAACCTTCTTGCACTTTCTTCCTCATACGCATCAGCTCCAGGTCTGTAGCTTGAGCAGCTTTAACTTTATCGATTAAAGTTGGTTCTACTCGTATATTCGCCATCATCACATGTGTAACGACCCCAAAATTCATATACAATTTAAATCCCGACTTCGTTAACCATACATTCAACCTCTAAATAATACATCATTATTCGATGTTAAACTTAATAAAATTGCGGAATATTTAAAACTTTTATACATTTCCTTCTTTCTTGCCCTGAATCGCAACCATTACATTACATTTCTTTGATTCAATCTTATATCATGAATCGTTACAACAAAATGACTATACAAAGTCTTACATCATAACTAAATATCCATATACATTGGATAGCTCAACTTACATTTCAACAACATGTTACGTTCAAAATATGAAATACATTTCTCATAAAACATAAGTAATCTTCGTGAATATAGATCTCTCTATAACTCACATAGCACGTATCTTTACCTTAAAATCTTGACCCGCAAAAGTGGTTATTTGCAAGAGTGAGCTCGACAGCCCAGCAAAGTCTAACAGTTTTCATGCATCACATAGCACATAATAACATGCTCGATATAAATCTCATTAAAGTAACATGGCATACATGCTTTTAATTCACATAGCAAATATAAAGATTGAGTTCCTTACTCAATCATCATTACTTAGCCAAAACAATGCAGTCATATATTGACTTTAACATTTCATGATTTCAACATGCATAACATATCATGCAATTTAAAACAGTTCATCAAGTCCACGTAAAAATAGGAACCGAAAGACTTGCCTTGATCGTTGTTTACCAATAATAGCTTAACAGCTTACAGTTATCTGCACTTCACGTGCCCTACACAATTATATAATCATACACATCAACTATTAGTCACATAACAACACATAGTAATTGTAATGTAAACTCTACTCCACATCTCATAATCTTTCCTATTAATAAATACACAATGGTCAATTAGATTGTGTTAACTTTTCGACTTATGACTCACTATATTTCATAATCGAAATTCATTCAAGTGCTTAAGTCTTGCTAGGACTACTTATTAGTTTTATGTTAAACCTATTTCATATCCTATAATACTCATTTCAATTGAATTGAAACACTTTTTATGTTCATTAACACTTAGCACGGCGTTTCGACGTTCATTCGTCACACGCCCGATTTGCCTCTCTTGTGTATGCTTACTATGCTTCTATAAATTATCTAATACATTATTTATTAATGTTAAGCATCATTATATTTACAAAGATTCATGTTTGGCGCTGGGGCGCGAATTTTGGCGCCGGGGCGCGATTTTTGGCGCTGGGGCACAAATTTTGGCGCTGGGGCGCCGAAACTTGCAGAACCCAACCACGGAGAACATAACAAAGCTACTGTCTTTATTTTTAACACCAATTAACCCCAATTAACACGTATAACTTATATAAATTACACATATACACACTACCCAATATACATATATTAGTTTAAATTACTAAACAATAATCACAGAAAACTAAATTCCTTGAAAACCATATTCTAAAACAAAACTCCATGTTTGACATTTGTTAAACACAGTGAACACTGTAATCTCTAATAACCACCAATTTGATTACTTTTAAACTACAATTCTCTGTAGTTCATATCCAATTAACATACCCGACTTTCAATTCTACAATTAGAATACAATCAATTACTAATTTTGTTATCCTACAAAATATGTTCATACTCATATGTTTTTACTGTAAAAACTCTTTTCTTTTTTTTTCTTCGTAATTCATGTAACGACCCCAAAATAGGTCCATTCCATCCAACCCATTCTGAGTCGTCAAATACATGGTACAGAAAACAACTACAACTTTATTACAACAATTGTCGTGCAAAATACAACAACACATATGCTGTGAGTTTGGATACAAATATATACCAAATGTGACATTGGACACCATCATGTATCAGCACTTCACAAAGGTACCTTACATAAAGGTATAGTTAAAAACTGTTCTAGAAATTAGAATCTTTGGGAAGTGCTCAAGGAAACCTTCGTACATGGGAGGCCACGCGTCTAGGTTATGATAGATATCATATGGCCACAGAATTATCCTTGGTTGACCCAATAGACCCCAAAGAAAAACGAGAAGATTACTATCATATTCTTCCCAATGGTGAGTCTTCTCTTGACTTATCATTATCTCCACTGTCTCTAATTGAGAATTATACTTCAAACAAACACCAAGATTATATAGGTAGTGCCCATAGATATACTCAGTAAGTGGATGAGCACAACCCTGTCCTATGATGACACGAGGTTGTATGTCATTAGACATCTTGTATGATAGTGACAAAACACCCTTCCAACGTTGGGTTCGCCTCACCCTATTTTCTTCACCAAATATAACTACTAAATGATGACCACCGTTCTATTCCCTTGTTACCCCCGCTCGACCCAGCTACACTCTTATTACCTGAAAGGAATTGTGAAGCAAAAGGGTGAGCACAACTAGCTCAGTAAAGAATATCATGACTAAAGATAATTAAATTATCAATAGCCTTCATCAATAATAAATCAGAGATTTAGAACATATGGTAAATGATAAAAATTTCAACCATAGTTGCAGCGGAACGAGCAATCCATTAGAAGAGTCAAATAGACTATAAAGTCTATTATCTTCTCCATGTTAAAAATCCACCAACAATATTTTATCCATGTAACATCACTCAACAGTTCCTTTTCACAATCATATGAATAACTCATAATCATAATTGTGACTATAAATTTTTCTTCGCACCCAGGACGAAGAATATTTTCATCACCTGTCTTTACCTGAAACATCAAAGATCATGGTTATACCAAATCACAATTCCTGTTCATAATCATACTAATAACTTCATCTTTGCACTACGGGCCAAAGATATTCATCAACAAGTCATCTTTGCACTACAGGCCAAAGATATTCATCAACAGTTCATCTTTGCATTACTGGCCAAAGATATTCCTCAACAATTAATATTTGCACTACAGGCCAAATATATTCATATCTCAAAGAAATATATAATCATTTCAGAATTTATATACACCATAATTATAACCATGTTAATCAATTCATCTTTACACTTAAGCTAAAGATATTCAATTGTAAATTCAATGGTCATGATCATACCAGTCACAATTCAACTTTGCACTACAGGCCAAAGAGAACCCTAGTCATGATCATACCAATAATCTACCCATCTTTACACTCCAGTGAAAGAGAAATTCAACATCAGGGTTATAAAAATGTTATATATGATAATAAAATCAATATAATCAACATATAGATTTAATCTCAAGAGTAATATTCATAAATCAACTATAATTTGGTTAGTAAAAGAAACCAATTTTGTCGTGAATAGTAACTCGTGAATAGTAACTCATGAATAGTAACTCGTGAATAGTAACTCATGAATAGTAACACCGACTCAAAAAGGTAGAAATTCCACAATAAAATCCATACCAATATTTCGGTATAATGATATTGAAAGAATAACATTACTTAAATTTATAAACAATTTATTTTAATTATTTACACTTTACTAATTAATGCATTTAATCATCATAAAATGCCAACTCTTACAATTTCATCATCAATAACCAAAACCTTCATCAAAAATCTGCATATACCTCATATAGGATTCTCAAGCCATAAAATCCTATTTTCCAATTTTCTTTTTTCACAAAACATATTTAATTCATTTACTCATAACTAGACCATTTTCATGAAAAATACCAAATCAGTTCCAAAAATATTTCTTTTCTGGGATTTAGCATAATATAGTCCCATAGTGAACATATATTTTTCTCAAAATTTTTAAAAGTCATTTACTATTTTTCATATGGCCAAAACAGCCGAATATTTAGACATTTATCAAAAATTATACTTTTGTCCAAAAATTCTGAAATTAACAGAGTATGCTTCCATCATATACATGTACTCCCAATAAAAATTTCATCAATTTTGGAGTTAACCACAAGAAATTATAAGCAGTTACTTTTAAAATAGTCTTTTCTCATAAAATTCATAACTCTCAATCTATACATCCAAAAATCACCATTTTTGGAACAATCAAGAAAACTCATCAAAATATCATTTCAAATTTTTCCAGAATTTTTGAAGATCAGAAAAATTACGAAACTGAAAATCATAACAACCCTTAAAATCCCTTACTATCCCTTACTATCCCTTACCTCAAAAGAGCAGTACTTCTGATCGGTATAAGGCTGAAGAAAACTTGCACTGAATAGTAACTCTCAAAGTATCTAAATACTCACAAAATATGCTTCATAATATAGAGAGAGAAAGAGAGAAAGCTTATGTTTCTGGTGTGATTTTCAATTCTAACTTAGCCCTCTATTTATAGGAAAATTTTGGTAGGTTTGACCTGCAACCTGATGGCTTTACCTGCTACTATTCCCACCCACCACATTTGAAATATAATTCAGCACATTTCTTCACCAACCACAAGTGGGGCCCACCAATTCTAGAATTTTCCACCAAAATGATAAACTCCGAAAATTCAACAATTTCTGAACCAGTCATCTCGTAAAATTCATAATAAATCATACGTTCATTTTTAACGGTTCAAAATTTGTGGGCATATACTCAACTTATATATGTATAACATATCCAAAAATTACCACGATCCAACGGTCGGATTAAAAATTATAACCCCCGCAAAATATCTCAAAAACCCTAATTTTTAATACCTCAATTCCAACAAAAATACTGATAAAAACCTCAACATTAACTCCTTCATTTTTAACCATAAAAATATGTCCCTCGTTTATATCCACATAAAATAAATATTTCCTTATCATACGAATCAATAATTAATTATTCACAAATAATATTACAGAATCACATTTATGACAACCAGGCCGTTCCCAGGAAAGAGGGGGCTTTCCAATAAGGATTTTTCCTTACTGGCGCGCAATTAGATGACCAAACCTCTCCTTAGACAGAACTTTCTAGTCATTGCCAATAATGTTATCTAATAATATTATTCAAATAATATGAATTATTGATCTGATAATGGGAAATACTGTGCAGCAACAATTATTGAACAACAACAATATAAAATTTCAACGTAGCAATTATTGAATCAATAAAATAAAATATTGAACAGTAATTACTGTAACAATTATTGAGTAGTGCCTTCTTACGTAAGAATCAATAATTTTAAAAATACTGTGCAATACCGTGTGCTACTGTGCAATAACGCGTATTACTGTATTTTAATCACGGGGTATTCCAACAGTGTTAACAGTAACAACTACGTCGTTATTTGTAAAAACTCAAATTTATCGTTTTCTTCACCCGACAGTTATTCGTTATGGGGCCCACAAATAGTTGCGCCGTCGTACGAATATTCCCCGACAGAAAAAATATTCCACGACCAAACGAATATTCCCCGACAACAATGATTATTTTATAACCACTTGTGTATTTTGAAAAAAATCATATATCACCCTTAACTTTAACATTTATCAATTTAACCATTTACTGAATAGTAATTATAAGAAAAATTGAATATTTTTATTTCATAAAATTCGGGGTCTTACAATCTCCCCTCCTTATGAAATTTCGTCCCCGAAATTTACGTACCTGGTATTTCAAAGAGTTGAGAATACCTTCCTTTCATTTTAATTTCCATCTTCTCTGTCATCATAATTTCTCCATTGCTCATCTCCTGTATTTCAAATAACATTCTAGAATACAGCTTCAAAATAAGTGTTAATTTAACAAATTAACATATCACATAATATCCCGATATTATGACTGACCAACAAATAAGCTTAGGTAGGACACACTAGCGAAGGATTTACTCATCTCTCCCCTCCTAGTTGTATTCCCCGATCTCCGCCAGAGATCATATCCCCAAGCTCTGATACCAAATGTAACGACCCCAAAATAGGTCCATTCCATCCAACCCATTCTGAGTCGTCAAATACATGGTACAGAAAACAACTACAACTTTATTACAACAATTGTCGTGCAAAATACAACAACACATATGCTGTGAGTTTGGATACAAATATATACCAAATGTGACATTGGACACCATCATGTATCAGCACTTCACAAAGGTACCTTACATAAAGGTATAGTTAAAAACTGTTCTAGAAATTAGAATCTTTGGAAAGTGCTCAAGGAAACCTTCGTACATGGGAGGCCACGCGTCTAGATTATGATAGATATCATATGGCCACAGAATTATCCTTGGTTGACCCAATAGACCCCAAAGAAAAACGAGAAGATTACTATCATATTCTTCCCAATGGTGAGTCTTCTCTTGACTTATCATTATCTCCACTGTCTCTAATTGAGAATTATACTTCAAACAAACACCAAGATTATATAGGTAGTGCCCATAGATATACTCAGTAAGTGGATGAGCACAACCCTGTCCTATGATGACACGAGGTTGTATGTCATTAGACATCTTGTATGATAGTGACAAAACACCCTTCCAACGTTGGGTTCGCCTCACCCTATTTTCTTCACCAAATATAACTACTAAATGATGACCACCGTTCTATTCCCTTGTTACCCCCGCTCGACCCAGCTACACTCTTATTACCTGAAAGGAATTGTGAAGCAAAAGGGTGAGCACAACTAGCTCAGTAAAGAATATCATGACTAAAGATAATTAAATTATCAATAGCCTTCATCAATAATAAATCAGAGATTTAGAACATATGGTAAATGATAAAAATTTCAACCATAGTTGCAGCGGAACGAGCAATCCATTAGAAGAGTCAAATAGACTATAAAGTCTATTATCTTCTCCATGTTAAAAATCCACCAACAATATTTTATCCATGTAACATCACTCAACAGTTCCTTTTCACAATCATATGAATAACTCATAATCATAATTGTGACTATAAATTTTTCTTCGCACCCAGGACGAAGAATATTTTCATCACCTGTCTTTACCTGAAACATCAAAGATCATGGTTATACCAAATCACAATTTCTGTTCATAATCATACTAATAACTTCATCTTTGCACTACGGGCCAAAGATATTCATCAACAAGTCATCTTTGCACTACAGGCCAAAGATATTCATCAACAGTTCATCTTTGCATTACTGGCCAAAGATATTCCTCAACAATTAATATTTGCACTACAGGCCAACTATATTCATATCTCAAAGAAATATATAATCATTTCAGAATTTATATACACCATAATTATAACCATGTTAATCAATTCATCTTTACACTTAAGCTAAAGATATTCAATTGTAAATTCAATGGTCATGATCATACCAGTCACAATTCAACTTTGCACTACAGGCCAAAGAGAACCCTAGTCATGATCATACCAATAATCTACCCATCTTTACACTCCAGTGAAAGAGAAATTCAACATCAGGGTTATAAAAATGTTATATATGATAATAAAATCAATATAATCAACATATAGATTTAATCTCAAGAGTAATATTCATAAATCAACTATAATTTGGTTAGTAAAAGAAACCAATTTTGTCGTGAATAGTAACTCGTGAATAGTAACTCATGAATAGTAACTCGTGAATAGTAACTCATGAATAGTAACACCGACTCAAAAAGGTAGAAATTCCACAATAAAATCCATACCAATATTTCGGTATAATGATATTGAAAGAATAACATTACTTAAATTTATAAACAATTTATTTTAATTATTTACACTTTACTAATTAATGCATTTAATCATCATAAAATGCCAACTCTTACAATTTCATCATCAATAACCAAAACCTTCATCAAAAATCTGCATATACCTCATATAGGATTCTCAAGCCATAAAATCCTATTTTCCAATTTTCTTTTTTCACAAAACATATTTAATTCATTTACTCATAACTAGACTATTTTCATGAAAAATACCAAATCAGTTCCAAAAATATTTCTTTTCTGGGATTTAGCATAATATAGTCCCATAGTGAACATATATTTTTCTCAAAATTTTTAAAAGTCATTTACTATTTTTCATATGGCCAAAACAGCCGAATATTTAGACATTTATCAAAAATTATACTTTTGTCCAAAAATTCTGAAATTAACAGAGTATGCTTCCATCATATACATGTACTCCCAATAAAAATTTCATCAATTTTGGAGTTAACCACAAGAAATTATAAGCAGTTACTTTTAAAATAGTCTTTTCTCATAAAATTCATAACTCTCAATCTATACATCCAAAAATCACCATTTTTGGAACAATCAAGAAAACTCATCAAAATATCATTTCAAATTTTTCCAAAATTTTTGAAGATCAGAAAAATTACGAAACTGAAAATCATAACAACCCTTAAAATCCCTTACTATCCCTTACTATCCCTTACCTCAAAAGAGCAGTACTTCTGATCGGTATAAGGCTGAAGAAAACTTGCATTGAATAGTAACTCTCAAAGTATCTAAATACTCACAAAATATGCTTCATAATATAGAGAGAGAAAGAGAGAAAGCTTATGTTTCTGGTGTGATTTTCAATTCTAACTTAGCCCTCTATTTATAGGAAAGTTTTGATAGGTTTGACCTGCAACCTGATGGCTTTACCTGCTACTATTCCCACCCACCACATTTGAAATATAATTCAGCACATTTCTTCACCAACCACAAGTGGGGCCCACCAATTCTAGAATTTTCCACCAAAATGATAAACTCCGAAAATTCAACAATTTCTGAACCAGTCATCTCGTAAAATTCATAATAAATCATACGTTCATTTTTAACGGTTCAAAATTTGTGGGCATATACTCAACTTATATATGTATAACATATCCAAAAATTACCACGATCCAACGGTCGGATTAAAAATTATAACCCCCGCAAAATATCTCAAAAACCCTAATTTTTAATACCTCCATTCCGACAAAAATACTGATAAAAACCTCAACATTAACTCCTTCATTTTTAACCACAAAAATATATCCCTCATTTATATCCACATAAAATAAATATTTCCTTATCATATGAATCAATAATTAATTATTCACAAATAATATTACAGAATCACATTTATGACAACCAGGCCGTTCCCAGGAAAGAGGGGGCTTTCCAATAAGGATTTTTCCTTACTGGCGCGCAATTAGATGACCAAACCTCTCCTTAGACAGAACTTTCTAGACATTGCCAATAATGTTATCTAATAATATTATTCAAATAATATGAATTATTGATCTGATAATGGGAAATACTGTGCAGCAACAATTATTGAACAACAACAATATAAAATTTCAACGTAGCAATTATTGAATCAATAAAATAAAATATTGAACAGTAATTACTGTAACAATTATTGAGTAGTGCCTTCTTACGTAAGAATCAATAATTTTAAAAATACTGTGCAATACCGTGTGCTACTGTGCAATAACGCGTATTACTGTATTTTAATCACGGGGTATTCCAACAGTGTTAACAGTAACAACTACGTCGTTATTTGTAAAAACTCAAATTTATCGTTTTCTTCACCCGACAGTTATTCGTTATGGGGCCCACAAATAGTTGCGCCGTCGTACGAATATTCCCCGACAGAAAAAATATTCCACGACCAAACGAATATTCCCCGACAACAATGATTATTTTATAACCACTTGTGTATTTTGAAAAAAATCATATATCACCCTTAACTTTAACATTTATCAATTTAACCATTTACTGAATAGTAATTATAAGAAAAATTGAATATTTTTATTTCATAAAATTCGGGGTCTTACAATTCACATAATCACGTACATGTATATCCTCTTCATACAATCACCCTATATGTATATATAGGATATTTATACTATTACAACTTCATAATTTCATACTTAACTATAATATATGAATTACAGAACTTTATACTATAAAACACAGTGAATTTCAAAAACACAGAGACTAAAGAATTATACTATAAAAGATATATGTTAAGATTATAATACATACCTTTTGTTGTTAAGAAATTCGTGTTAACCCTTGCTAGTCGCAGACAATCTTGCAACTTCAGACACCTTTTCCTCTCAATTTTTCTCTGATACTTCTCTCTCAAACTCTCTGTAATTCTCCTTCTCAGAAAACTTTTATTTTCTTCTTAGGCTTAAGCCAAATGCATTATACGTAAACTAGAACTAACCCCCAAACGCACGTCTTAATTCAAACGCTTAAAACCGACACTACTAATGGCCTTATTAAATTAGCAGTTACCAAAGTAATATATATATTATTTATATTATATTATTAATAATTCAAAATTTAAATTCCAAAAGCCATAAGGCTCCGTTTGGCAAAACTCTTTTTAAAGACTTAATATATTTAAGTCTTGTTTGACAAAATAAATTAAAACTACTTTAATTTATTTTAATAACCATTTATAATATAGTTATTTGTCACACTTCTAATTAATTAAGTTTTCATACTTAATTTAATTAATTCTAATAGCAATTCATTGCATAATATAATAATTTATTTAATCATTATAAACTCTCTAACTTAATTATTAAATTAAATTAGATTACTATTTCAAAATAATTACTTTCCTTAACTCATTAATTATTTATTAAACAAAATAAATAATCAAATCACATCAAATCAATTAAACAAATACTTATTCAACAATAAACACATCCATTAAATATTTATATAATTCAATAAATATTTAAATATTATAATAAAAATCTGGATTGTTACATCATTCCCTCCTTACAAGGATTTTGTCCTCAGAATCACAACTCAAGTCACTCATTCGTTACAATCTTCCCTACTTACAAAGATTCTGTCCCCAGAATCGAAGACACAAATTACACAAATAACTCAGAGAAATCTTTCATCATTTTATCTAAATATAGATTTTATATTTCGTACTACATTCATTACCTAACAAATTCTATGTTTCATTTCATAACTTTCATTTGAACTCAATTATATTTTGAGTATGATATATCTTTTAACCCATTCAATTCCTTTTCTAAGGATCGTTATCATCAACACTCGGGATATTACATTCACCATTTCTTCTAAGAATTTCGTCCTCGAAATTTTATGTATTAATTTTTATTCATTCATTCTATCAAAGTAGATTTTACATCACTACTTCATTCATTCATTGGTTTCTATAATCACTTTCTTTTCACAAACATCATTATACAATTATTAAACTTTTCTATTAAAAGTTTCACATTATTCTTTGATAATTCATATCCTTCTCACTTCAAAATCTATTTTCTCACTTATTCAACATACTCATCATTCAGTGTTGCATTCTACGACTTACTTCTTTCTAAGGAATATTTTCCTTTTTCACTTCCATCTTGCAGAATAACAAAAATCTTCCACAATTGCTCAATAATTTGGAAGCGATATGCATAACAGGAATTTAAAAGATTCCAAATCATGCTGAGGGTCATAAGACCACGAACTATGTCCACAGTTGCAAGTAATCTTTCAACTTCAACTTTAACAGTCATAAGACTATAAGGACCCCCGTACTTAGGGTGTTAAGCCCTTCGTACGATGTAGTGTGCACAAACATTTAAACGCTATGCGTATGTCCATAGTTATAAGTAATCTTTCAACTTAAACTTTAACAGTCAGAAGACTATAGGAACTCCTTGTAGTTAGGGTGATCAGCCCTTCGTACAATGTGTTGTGCACAAACATCTCAACGCCTCCGCGTAATCCCCTATAAAAGGGTTGTTCATCTCAGCTTTTCAACATCTGAATCCGCACCAAAACAATTTGGTTTGACATAACTTCTCAAGAAACTCTTGAATTTCATGAACATCTTTCAATATTCGTCTAGCTGAATCAAATAGCATAGACTTCTACAACAATTCGGACGTCAATCGAAATATACATATATATATATATATATATATATATATATATATATATATATATTCTCATATCTTAAAGAAATCTCAAAAATCTTTTTATGACGTCATGATACCGCACTATATTTACAGTCCGTTGATGATTCTATCATTTGGTGACTTTATCATACTACATCATACCACAGTGGGCTGACGATCCTTAGATCACATCCAACACTAGGTAATACTGCATTGATGACTCCATCGTTTTTATCATCTTTGCACCAGGTTACATGATGCATTAATGATATAAAATACATTTTGATATATTGCAAATCATTTTTGTCTAGCCGAAGCAATTAGCATAGACATACGAATAACAGTATTGTTGTTAAAACTCATTGGTTCCATCATTTGATCCAATGTTTTTCAAAAAATAAAAGTGTAAACATCAGCACGAAGTCAATAAATTTCGAAAGTCTAGCATAGCTAGTAGATTTAGAATACCTATGCTTCCACCATCAACTCCACTTTCTATAATGATCCATTGCTTAATAGGTCTATCTATTCCTATCATCCTCAATACTCCATTCACACTTATCTATACCCAGTTCGTCAAACTTACCACACGTTATGAGTTCAGGAACTTGCCATAATCATATGAGTTTAAGAACTTATCCTAGTCAGACCATAGGCGTCTATTCGCTGAGGGGTTCAAAAATATACCATATAATTATGAGTCACGAACCTACCATAAGTATGAGTTTTAAGAACTCGCACTTAACCTTATAATATTCTCTAACTATACTCTACCTATCTATTATACACATGAGAAAAGAATCACCTTCTCAACAGGCATATAGCAAATAGCGCGACACAAACATTCCAATGATTATCAATGTGATAAACTGAGTGTAAGCACAAAACCCTCGCCCATACAAAGGTTTGTACAACTCAGCCATCACATGAGTTCTCAATTGAAATCCCACCTAACTCTATCTTTCTTTTAACTTGCTCTTTGCTCGATACAAATTCCTCATATCACATCACCTATAACTCCTTATGAGTTATCTCGTACTATTTCATAGTACACCATCTTCATAGCATTAAGCTATAATCTTTCAAACATTACAGGCCATCTTTCTTTTATAACTTAAACAGATCACGTCGTGACCTTATTCTATAATCATCTCTCTTAAAATTCTTTTGTTAACTCGTGATCGTTTTGTTTTACGATTCTCATTCTTTCTCTTTTTTATCATTTACGACATTATTCGTTATCTTGGCTATTGGAGTTAGGAAACTCTCATTTCTTATCTTTATATCTCTTCAAGATTCTTCTTTGAATCTTCTTGTTTATATAACAATTCTTCCTTTAAGAATTTCTAACTTCATTTACATCGCTCAAAATTTCATTCAAGTTCTAAGCTCTCATCATACGTGTCCATTTCTACACTTGGTACACATCTAGTCTCTAACAGTTTCAATATGGTACGCTGAGTGGTTTTCCACAAACAACCAACAAACTAGGTTCCGAGTTGCTAGTTCGTATATACCTCCGCTCCATGAAGGAATCGTTTAGCCCAGATACCATACATCAACTATTAAAGAGTACAATTGTACCACACTTAGACATAACTCTCTATTCATAACTTCTTTATCATTATCTTTTTATAGACATTGTCTATTTATTATCACCTTACATCCTTATTATTGGAGTTGGGTAACCCCACATTTATATTCCTTATAACTCTGCGAGATTCTTCTTTGAATCCTTTCACGCAAGTTTTAATCCCTTATTGTTCAAACTCTATTTGAGCTTATTCGTTCATTATCTTCACCTCTCTTCTCTAAGGTTATAGCCTACGGTACTCCTACCTAAGGTTTATAACCTACAGCTTTGATACCAACTGTAACGACCCCAAAATTCATATACAATTTAAATCCCGATTTCGTTAACCATACATTCAACCTCTAAATAATACATCATTATTCGATGTTAAACTTAATAAAATTGCGGAATATTTAAAACTTTTATACATTTCCTTCTTTCTTGCCCTGAATCGCAACCATTACATTACATCTCTTTGATTCAATCTTATATCATGAATCGTTACAACAAAATGACTATACAAAGTCTTACATCATAACTAAATATCCATATACATTGGATAGCTCAACTTACATTTCAACAACATGTTACGTTCAAAATATGAAATACATTTCTCATAAAACATAAGTAATCTTCGTGAATATAGATCTCTCTATAACTCACATAGCACGTATCTTTACCTTAAAATCTTGACCTGTAACAGTGGTTATTTGCAAGAGTGAGCTCGACAGCCCAGCAAAGTCTAACAGTTTTCATGCATCACATAGCACATAATAACATGCTCGATATAAATCTCATTAAAGTAACATGGCATACATGCTTTTAATTCACATAGCAAATATAAAGATTGAGTTCCTTACTCAATCATCATTACTTAGCCAAAACAATGCAGTCATATATTGACTTTAACATTTCATGATTTCAACATGCATAACATATCATGCAATTTAAAACAGTTCATCAAGTCCACGTAAAAATAGGAACCGAAAGACTTGCCTTGATCGTTGTTTACCAATAATAGCTTAACAGCTTACAGTTATCTGCACTTCACGTGCCCTACACAATTATATAATCATACACATCAACTATTAGTCACATAACAACACATAGTAATTGTAATGTAAACTCTACTCCACATCTCATAATCTTTCCTATTAATAAATACACAATGGTCAATTAGATTGTGTTAACTTTTCGACTTATGACTCACTATATTTCATAATCGAAATTCATTCAAGTGCTTAAGTCTTGCTAGGACTACTTATTAGTTTTATGTTAAACCTATTTCATATCCTATAATACTCATTTCAATTGAATTGAAACACTTTTTATGTTCATTAACACTTAGCACGGCGTTTCGACGTTCATTCGTCACACGCCCGATTTGCCTCTCTTGTGTATGCTTACTATGCTTCTATAACTTATCTAATACATTATTTATTAATGTTAAGCATCATTATATTTACTAAGATTCATGTTTTATAACTTAGGACATCATCTTTTACGGTCTGGAGCACTACACATGCATATGTGCATGCCCGACACCCTCCGATTGCCTTCGAAAACACAATAGTCCTAAAGACGACCATTTTAACCCATCCTAAGGACCTCAAATTGAAAAACTTAAAGAACGAAAGTTTTAGGTCTACTCGTCCTCGTTCCGGATCATCTTGAATCACCTCAATCGGAGTTCTTATGAGGAAGTTATGGCCATTGTACTACAGGGGGTCAAAACTGTCCAAGTCAGACTTCTGTCCCCGTGCTGGGGCGCGAGGACTAAGCCAACAAGTGGCGCTGGGGCGCGAGATTGGCGCTGGGGCGCGAATTTCAGTGCTGGGGCGCCAACTTCTGGCGCTGGGGCGTGAATTTTGGCGCCGGGGCGCGATTTTTGGCGCTGGGGCTCAAATTTTGGCGCTGGGGCGCCGAAACTTGCAGAACCCAACCACGGAGAACATAACAAAGCTACTGTCTTTATTTTTAACACCAATTAACCCCAATTAACATGTATAACTTATATAAATTACACATATACACACTACCCAACATGCATATATTAGTTTAAATTACTAAACAATAATCACAGAAAACTAAATTCCTTGAAAACCATATTCTAAAATAAAACTCCATGTTTGACATTTGTTAAACACAGTGAACACTGTAATCTCTAATAACCACCAATTTGATTACTTTTAAACTACAATTCTCTGTAGTTCATATCCAATTAACAAACCCGACTTTTAATTCTACAATTAGAATACAATCAATTACTAATTTTGTTATCTTACAAAATATGTTCATACTCATATGTTTTTACTGTAAAAACTCTTTTTTTTTTCGTAATTCACATAATCACGTACATATATATCCTCTTCATACAATCACCCTATATGTATATATAGGATATTTATACTATTACAACTTCATAATTTCATACTTAACTATAATATATGAATTACCGAACTTCATACTATAAAACACAGTGAATTTCAAAAACACAGAGACTAAGGAATTATACTATAAAAGATATATGTTAAGATTATAATACATATCTTTTGTTGTTAAGAAATTCGTGTTAACCCTTGCTAGTCGCAGACAATCTTGCAACTTCAGACACCTTTTCCTCTCAATTTTTCTCTGATACTTCTCTCTCAAACTCTCTGTACTTCTCCTTCTCAGAAAACTTCTATTTTCTTCTTAGGCTTAAGCCAAATGCATTATACGTAAACTAGAACTAACCCCCAAACGCACGTCTTAATTCAAACGCTTAAAACCGATACTACTAATGGCCTTATTAAATTAGCAGTTACCAAATTAATATATATATTATTTATATTATATTATTAATAATTCAAAATTTAAATTCCAAAAGCCATAAGGCTCTGTTTGGCAAAACTCTTTTTAAAGACTTAATATATTTAAGTCTTGTTTGGCAAAATAAATTAAAACTACTTTAATTTGTTTTAATAACCATTTATAATATAGTTATTTGTCACACTTCTAATTAATTAAGTTTTCATACTTACTTTAATTAATTCTAATAACAATTCATTGCATAATATAATAATTTATTTAATCATTATAAACTCTCTAACTTAATTATTAAATTAAATTAGATTACCATTTCAAAATAATTACTTTCCTTAACTCATTAATTATTTATTAAACAAAATAAATAATCAAATCACATCAAATCAATTAAAAAAATACTTATTCAACAATAAACACATCCATTAAATATTTATATAATTCAATAAATATTTAAATATTATAATAAATATCTGGATTGTTACAACATGGGTCCCTGGAGTCTTTAACTCTATCTCCATCCTTTGCAAGTCACACAAAATGGGCTCTTGTGTTGACAATATTGCACTCGTACTTGCATATGATCTTCTACTAAATGCGTCAGCTACCACGTTCGCTTTTTCAGGATGGTATTGAATGGTATGATCATAATCTTTCAACAGTTCAAGCCAACGTCGTTGTCGCATGTTAAGTTCCTTTTGAGTGAAGAAATATTTGAGGCTTTTATGATCCGTAAAGATCTCCACCTTCTCCCCATACAAGTAATGCCTCCAAATTTTAAGTGCAAAGACAACAACTGCCAACTCCAGATCATGAGTAGGATAATTCCTCTCATATTCCTTGAGCTGTCTTGATGCATAGGCTATGACTTTTCCATGTTGCATGAGAACACATCCCAACCCTTTGCTCGAAGCATCACTGTAGATGACAAATCCCTCCGAGCCAGATGGTATTGTTAGAACATGTGCTGAAATGAGTCTCCTCTTGAGTTCTTGAAAACTCTGCTCACATTCTTCGCTCCAACCGAACTTTGTATCTTTCCGAGTCAGCTGAGTTAATGGAGTAGCGATTCGAGAAAATCCTTCCACGAATCTCCGATAATAACCAGCTAAACCAAGAAAGCTACGTACCTCGGTCACTGATTTAGGTTGCTCCCAGCTTTGAATAGCTTCAATCTTTGCCGGGTCAACCGATATTCCACGACTTGATACTACGTGCCCAAGGAATGCTACCTCTTCCATCCAGAACTCGTATTTCTTCAACTTGGCATAAAGTTTGTATTCATGAAGCTTTTGGAGTACCAACCTCAAGTGTTGCTCATGATCTTCACGGCTTTTGGAATAAACAAGGATGTCATCGATAAAGACGACCACAAAGTGATCCAAATATTCCTTGAATACCCTGGTCATCATATCCATGAAGGCAGCAGGAGCATTAGTCAATCCAAAAGACATAACTAAGAATTCATAATGCCCATACCGAGTTCTGAAGGCAGTCTTTGGAATATCCTCAGTTCTAACCTTCAGCTGATGATATCCAGAACGAAGATCGATCTTTGAAAAGAATTGTGCTCCTTGCAACTGGTCAAATAGGTCATCAATACGTGGCAATGGGTACCTATTTTTGATGGTGACATAATTCAACTCCCGATAATCAATACAAAGTCGCATACTCCCATCTTTCTTCTTCACGAACAGAACAGGAGCGCCCCAAGGAGAAGTACTAGGACAAATAAAACCAATGTCTAACAATTCCTGCAGTTAGGTCTTTAACTCCTGAAGTTTAATAGGAGCCATTCGATATGGGGCTTTGGAAATGGGCTTTGTACCGGGTTCAAGGTCGATACAAAATTTAATTTCAAGCTCTGGGGGTAGGCCAGGAAGTTCTTCGGGAAATACGTCAGGAAATTTATTAACAACAGAAATATCATTCAAAGCTGACGTATTTTTGTTTAGATCTGTGACATGAGCTAAGAAAGCTTGACATCCGTTTTTCAATAAACGAATAGCTTTATGGCTTGAGATGACAGCGATTGATTTTAATGGTTTGGTTGCTTAAATTCGCATAATAGGTCGATTAGGAATATGAAAGCTAACAACCTTACGAAAACAATCAATTTTTGCATGATGAGTAGTTAACCAATCAATCCCTAGAATCACGTCAAATGCAAGTATTTTTAATGAAATAAGATCGACAGGTAATGTGTGGGTACCAACTTGAACCAAACAAGACTTATAAATCGTGGATGTAATGAAGGTTTCTCCCAATGGAGTTTCAACTGCTAAGTCAAAGTCAAATTTCTCTGGAATCAAATTTAATCGATGAGCGCAAGTAGGAGAAATAAAAGAATGGGTAGAACCGGTATCAAATAAAGTATAGACTTCGTTAGAGTTTATGATAAGCTTACCCGTGATGACCTCATTCGGGTTCCTTGCTCTTTGAGAGTTCACAACAAACGCTCTCCCTTGCACAACCGGTTTTGACTTTTCTGGGACGGCCTTTGGTGCCTCCATCCTAGCTGAATTTGTCTTCGATAAACGACAAAATCGGGCTAAATGACCTTCTCTTCCACAATTATAACATGCTTTGGACGGCATCGCACAGTTTGGACTGATGTGCCCCTCCCCTCCGCATTTGAAACATATGATAGGTGGTCGTTCTCCTTCCTTAACGACAGGTGCTGGTGCTGACGTCTTTCCATCATTGTTGAATCTCCTCTTCTTGAAATGCCCATTCTTATTGTTTTGGCCCTGATTACCACCGAAGTGGTTACCATTTCTGGCCTGTTGATTCCCTCCACGCTTGTTGTCACCGCTTCGATGACTGCTTTCACTGGCATTATCATTTTGTCGGCTGCTCTCTTTTGGTTGCGTTGTCTCGTTATCGCGCTCCACCAACTGAGCCCTATTTACAACATCTGAATACAAACACAGTTTATGAGAAACAAGGTGTTGACGTATCTCCGGCTTTAAACCTCTTAAAAACATCCGCGTCATTCTTTCTTCATTATCCACCAGGTGGGACGCAAACCGGGATAACTCCGCAAATTTTGCCTCGTACTGCGACACGGTCATATTATTCTGCTCCAATTTGATGAACTCCACCTCCTTCATGTGACGAATACTCTCGGGAAAGTATTTATCGTTAAACAGCTCTTGGAACTTCTCCCAAGACATCTTCAGTGCGGCAGGTTGAGTATGCTTTATCGATTCCCACCAGTAATCTGCCTCTCCTCGCAACATAAAGGCGGCAAAGGGAACCTTTTGCTCCTCGGAGTAACCCAAGACATCAAATATCTTGGTGATCTGCTTTATCCATGTTTCAGCTACAAGTGGTTTGGGTTCTCCCTTAAACTCCGGTGGTCCCAGCTCCTTAAACTGTTTAGCGGTGATCGCCTGAGAGTTTCCAGTATTTCCACCTACGTTGTGGACAGGAGCCGCTTTCACCTGTTATTGCATGAATTGCATAAAACCTCTGAACATTCCATCATTCATCATCTGGTCAGTGTTGTTTTTTGTATGAGGATTGTCACCTTCCTGATGAACATTATCCTGATTATTGATATGTGGTGAATCAATAATCGCCTGTGCTCCATTGCTATTCTCAACATTCTCAGATGCCATTTTCAGATACTGCCACAAAATAAAAGTTAATTGATATGTCATATATTATCCTTATATTATGACCGACCAATTAAATATCATGCAAATAAACTTAGGTAGGTCATACTAGCGAAGGAATTCCCCGTCTCTCCCCTCCTAGTTCTATTCTCACATCTTAGCCAGGGATCATATCCCTAAGCTTTGATACCAACTGTGACACCCCCAAAATTAGGTATACATCACCCATCTTGGGTCGTCAGATACATAGTACAAAATATAAATATAACTTACTAATACAACTGTCGTATACAATACGACAAAACATAAACTGTGAGTTTGAATACAAATATTATCTTCTAGAGAGTATTCATACTCAAAAGGAGTCCTCATTACATTTATTAACACACCATTACATAGAATAGTGAGGACTACTAACTGATACTATCATTCAGACCATCACTCCGTTCCCCGACTTGCCCCAGCTACGTTCTCATTTCCTGAAGAGAACAGTGAAAGAAAGGGTGAGCTCAACTAGCCCAGTAAGAAATATTATGACTAAGATAATGCAGAATAAATTATCATTAGCATTCAACAATGTTAAACTGATAAAATATAATAGACATCAAGTTTAACTACAGCGGAACAAGCAATCCATTAAAAGAGTCAAGTAGAAAATAAACTCTACTATCTTTTATGATTTAAAAAGTTTTTTCAACACTGTGATCGCTGAGACTCAGCTTAATAAAATAATCCACATCATCGAATCACCCCTGCACTACGGCCAAGGATATTCGTATATTCATTAATGGTCATGATCATGCCAACAACTGTCCATCACTGCACTACGGTCAATGAGACTTTAACCACATCATTTGTAATATTACGGTCATGATTACACCGAATAATCCCTAGTCATAATCATACCAAGTCCATCTATGAACTACAGGCCATAGATGACTTTCAACAGAATATAAACATGAGGATGATGACAATGATATAAGAATTCAATAAAACAAGTTCAAGAATTAATTTATCCAAGAATTAATAACGTCCAAATTGTCAACATGATACTGCTTTGTGGAGTAACTTCAAGACTGATCAAGAGAATATTTTCATGAATAGATACTAGATGAAGCGCAAATATCAAGGATATTCCACTAATTTCATGGAGTATAGAAGTCAAAGTTTTAATCAACTGAGTATAATAAAGAATGGAATAACAAAAGAAATCACCATGCATGCGATAGACCGCACAGTCAGGTTATTCTTAACAGAATAATAATAATGGAACCAGGTCCGGCGTAAACGCACAGACAGAATATTCCGACAGAATAATAAATAATGGAACCAGGTCCGGTGTAAAACACACAGACAGGATATTCCGACAGAATAATAAATAATGGAACCAGGTCCGGTGTAAAACACACAGACAGGATATTCCGACAGAATAATAATAAAGACGGAACCAGGTCCGGCGTAAAGCACAGACAGGATGTTCCAACGGAATAACAAAGACAGAATAATAGAAGAATGTCACCAAGTATAGGGTATTCCGCATATACAGGTTATTCCAATAGAATAATAAAGAAATAGAATAACAGAAATTCTCTTCTTGAATACAAAAGAATAATATCCCTTACCTTAAAAGAACTGGATATTGGAAAAGTGAAGTAGCAGAATACTTTAATTCTCTCTCTCTCTTATTCTCTCTATACTTTCTCTCTCTATAGCTTGAATGAATTCGTGAAAAATAATGAAGCCCTAGGCCTCTATTTATAGAAAAACTGAGGGTGGCTCTTGGTCTTAACGAAGGGTCAAATGACTCTTGGTCTTACCGAAGGGTCAAATGACTCTTGGTAATATTGAAGGGACAACTACTATTGACGAAAGTAATTACTATTGACCAAGGTAAATACAATTGACGAAGGTAATTACTATTGACCAAGGTAAATATCATTGACCAAGGTAAATATTATTGACGAAGGTAATTACTATTGACCAAGGTAAATACTATTGACGAAGGTAATTACTATTGACCAAGGTATATACTATTAACGAAGGTAATTACTATTGACCAAGGTAAATACTATTGACGAAGAGACTCTTAGATGATGACATATGGGCCCCCCCATAAAAATAACCAAACTTACCACAACGTCTCAATTATTGATTTAATAATATAACATATTATACAGATGATACTATGACAATAATTTAAGAGATATGATGCAGCAATTACTGTAGCAATAATTGAGTATAGCTGAGTGACTTCTTATGTAAGCATCAATAATCAATACCGTGTGCTACTATGCAACCATGCGTATTACTGTACTTTTACTACCGGGTAGTTCAACAGTTTTAACGGTTTTAACGGTAACACCTCAGCCGTTATTTTATAGAAAGATATTTTTTGTCGTTTTCTAACTACGACAATACTTCTGTTGTGGGGTCCACCAATGATTGTGCCGTCGTACAAATATTTCCCGACAAACAGAATATTTCCCGACCAAACGAATATTTTATAATAACTTGCTTAGTTTGCAAAATTTATAAATATTACTCACAACTATAACATTATATCAAATTAACTCCATAATATTCAAAAATGATATTTATAGAAAATTTATCTTTATTTATAAAAGTTGGGGTCTTACAATTATTAGATAGCATTATTGACAATGTCTAGAAAGTTCTGTCTAAGGAGAGGTTTGTTCATCTAATTGCGCGCTAGTAAGGAGAAATTCTTATTGGAAAGCCCCCTCTTTCCTGGGAACGGCCTGGTTGTCATAAATGTGATTATGTAATATTATTTGTGAATAATTAATTATTGATTCATATGATAAAGAAATATTTATTTTATGTGGATATAAATGAGGGATATATTTTTGTGGTTAAAAATGAAGGAGTTAATGTTGAGGTGTTTTATCTGTATTTTTGTCGGAACGGAGGTATTGAAAATCAAATTAGGGTTTTTGAGATATTTTGCGAGGGTTATAATTTTTAATCCGACCGTTTGATCGTGGTAATATTTGGATATGTTATACATATATAAGTTGAGTATATGTCCACAAATTTTGAACCGTTAAAAATGAACGTATAATTTGTTATGAATTTTACGAGATGACTGGTTCAGAAATTGTTGAATTTTCGGAGTTTATCATTTTGGTGGAAAATTCTAGAATTGGTGGGCCCCACTTGTGATTGGTGAAGAAATGTGCTGAATTATATTTCAAATGTGGTGGGTGAGAATAGTAGCAGGTAAAGCCATCAGGTTGCAGGTCAAGCCTACTAAAATTTTCCTATAAATAGAGGGCTAAGTTAGAATTGAAAATCACACCAGAATTCATAAGTTTTCTCTATTTCTCCCTCTCTAGATTATTGAGTGTATTTTGTGAGTATTTAGATACTTTGAGAGTTGCTATTCAGTGCAAGTTTTCTTCGGCTTTGCATTCCAGTCAGAAATACTGCACTTTTGAGGTAAGGGATTGTAAGGGATAGTAAGGGATTTTAAGGGTTGTTATGTTTTTCAATTTTGTAATTTTTCTGAACTTCAAAAATTCTGAAAAAATTTGAAATGATATTTTGATGAGTTTTCTTGATTGTGTCCAAAAATAGTGATTTTTGGATGTATAGATTAAGAGTTATGAATTTTATGAGAAAAGACTATTTTAAAAGTAACCGCTTATAACTCCTTGTGGTTAACAACCAAAATTGGTAAAATTTTTATTGGAAGTACATGTATATGATAGGAGTATACTCTGTAAATTTCAGAATTTTTAGATAAAAGTACAATTTTTGGTAAATGTCTAAATATTCGGTTGTTTTGGCCATATAAAAAATAGTAAATAACTTTTAAAAATTCTGAGAAAAATATATGTTCACTATGAGACTATATTATGCTAAATCTCAGAAAAAAAATATTTTTGGAACTGATTTGGTATTTTTCATAAAATGGTCTAGTTATGAGTAATTGAATTAAATATGTTATGTGAAGGAAGAAAATTAGAAAATATGATTTTATGGCTTGAGAATCATATATGTGGTATAGGCAGATTTTTTATGAGGGTTTTGGTTATTGGTGATGAAATCTTATGAGTTTGGCATTTTAGAATGATTAAATGCATTATTTTAGTAAAGCATAAACAATTAAAATAAATTATTTATAAATTTAAGAAATATTATTCTTTCAACATCATTATACCGAAATATTGGTATGGATTTTATTATGAAATTTTTACCTTTTTGAGTCGGGGTTACTATTCACGAGTTACTATTCACGAGTTACTATTCACGGGTTACTATTCACGAGTTACTATTCATGACAAAATTGGTTTCTTTTTCTGACCAAATTATAGTTGAGTTATGAATATTACTCTTGAGATTAAATCTATATGTTGATTATATTATTTTTATTATCATATATAACATTTTTATAACCCTGATGTTGAATTTCTCTTTCACTTGAGTGTAAAGATGGGTAAATTATTGGTATGATCGTGACTGAAAAATGTCTTTGGCCTGTAGTGCAAAGATGAATTGTTAACTGGTATGATCATGACCATTGAATTTATAATTGAATATCTTTAGCTTAAGTGTAAAAATGAATTGATTAACATGGTTATAATTATTGTTTATATAAATTCTGAAATGATTATATATTTTTTTGAGATATGAATATATTTGGCCTATAGTGCAAATATGAACTGTTGATGAATATCTTTGGCCTGTAGCGCAAAGATAAATTATTGATGAATATCTTTGGCCTGTAGTGCAAAGACGAATTATTGATGAATATCTTTGGCCTGTAGTGTAAAGATGAGTTATTGATGAATATCTTTGGCCCGTAGTGCAAAGATGACATGTTGTTGAATATCTTTGGCCAGTAGTGCAAAGATGAACAGGTGTTGAGATGAACATGACCAACTGGTGATACAAATGAATATCTTTGGCCGTGGTGCAAAGATGAAGTTATTAGTATGATTTTGAACAGAAAATGTGATTTGGTGTAACTATGATCTTTGATGTTTCAGGTAAAGATAGGTGATGAAAATTATCTTCGTCCTGGATGAGAAGAGGAATTTAGAACTACAGTTATGATTATGAGTTATTCATATGATTGTGGACCAGAATTGTTGATTGATGTTACAGGGATAAAACATTGTTGGTGGATTTCTAACATGGAGAAGATAATAGACTCTATAGTCTATTTGACTCTTCTAATGGATTGCTCGTTCCGCTGTAACTATGGTCGAAACTTTTATCATTTACCATATGTTCTAAATCTCTGATTTATTATTGATGAAGGCTATTGATAATTTAATTATCTTTAGTCATGATATTCTTTACTGAGCTAGTTGTGCTCACCCTTTTGCTTCACAATTCCTTTCAGGTAATAAGAGTGTAGCTGGGTCGAGCGAGGGTAACGGGGAAATAGAACGGTGGTCTCTAGCTGTGGATGTTCTCCCGAAGCAGTATAGAAAAGTTCATTTAGTAGTTTTATTTGGTGAATCCAATAGGGTAAGGTGTACCCAACGTTGGAAGGGTGGTTTGCCACTATCATACAAGATGTCTAACGACATACAACCTCGTGTCATCATAAGACAGGGATGTGCTCATCCACTTGCTGAGTATATATACGAGCACTACCTATATAATCTTGGTGTTTGTTTGAAGTATAATTCTCAATTAGAGACAATAGAGATAATGATATGTCAAGAAAAGACTCACCATTGGGAAGAATATGATAGTAATCTTCTCGTTTTTCTTTGGGGTCTATTGGGTCAACCAAGGATAATTCTGTGGTCATATGATATCTATCATAACCTAGACGCATGGCCTCCCATGTACGAAGGTTTCCTTGAGCACTTCCCAAATATTCTAATTTCTAAAACTGTTTTTGACTATACCTTTATGTAAGGTGTCATTGTGAGGTGATGTCCACGGTTGGAACATGAGTCACATTTGGTATATATTTGTATCCAAACTCACAACATATGTGTTATTGTATTTTCCACGATAATTGTTGTAATAAAGTTGTAGTTGTTTTCTGTACCATGTATTCGGCGACTCAGAATAGGTTGGATGGAATGGACCTATTTTGGGGTTGTCACATTTGGTATCAGAGCTTAGAGATATGATCTCTGGCGGAGATCGGGGAATACAACTAGGAGGGGAGAGATGAGTAAATCCTACGCTAGTGTGTCCTACCTAAGCTTATTTGTTGGTCAGTCATAATATTGGGATATTATGTGATATGTTAATTTGTTTAATTAACCCTTATTTTATGGCAGTATTTGAGAATGGCAGTTGAGAATGCTAACAATGGAGTGAATGAGTCTGTGGAGATACCTCTAATCACTAACCGTGATAATGTGATGTCAGACGAAGAAGGAATTAGAGATATCCATGTGGTGAGTGAAGAATTGATAGTTGCACCCGAGATAGTCACAGAGGTAACAGCTGAGACTGAGGAAGAAGAGGAAGAAGAAGTACCTGAGGAGAGTTTATTAGAGGTATTATATGATCAAAATGTAGAATTTCAAAATCGTATTCATGAGTTAGAAGAGCAGGCAGAAGAACGACAGGCGGTCGTGGAACAAAAGGATGCAACAATTCAAGCTTGTGTTACCCGATATGTGATGCTTGAACAGAAGCATTCTTTGGCAGAGTATAAGATGATAAAAATGGAATCTGAGCTGAAAGAAGAAAAAACTGAACGAGTGAGAATAAGTGATGCATGGGCAAAAGCCGCACGACACGTGGATATTGTGGAAAGAGATGTTCGATCTAAGAAGGCTAAAATAGATGATATGAATTTCTCTTTTTGGAAAGCAATTGGGAGAATTCAACATCGAGTTTTAAATTACCCTGTACATAGCGGTCAACCTGAATCCGATATGGATCGAAGATTGATGATTCAGATCATGAATGAGGAGTACGAAGAGGCAGTTGAGGAAGGAATGTGTCCTATAGAAAAGTATATTCCAACGGTAATGATGATGCCAAATGCTGCTCCAGACAAGTCAAAGCCGAGTAGTTCGAGGGATGGCGGTTGTCATGACTTCTCAACAAATGAGGAACCCAAATGAAGTTATCATGGGAGATGAGCAATGGAGAAGTCATGATGATCTGAGAGATAGAATCTGAAATGAAAGTAAGGTATTCTCAACTCTTCGAAATACCAGGTACGTAAATTTCGGGGACGAAATTTCATAAGGAGGGGAGATTGTAAGACCCCGAATTTTATGAAATAAAAGTATTCAATTTTTCTTATAATTATTATTCAGTAAATGGTTAAATTGATAAAAGTTTAAAGTTATGGGTCAAATGTGAATTTTTTTTTCAAAATACACAAGTGGTTATAAAATAATCATTGTTGTCGGGGAATATTCGTTTGGTCATGGAATATTCTTTCTGTCGGAGAATATTCGTACGACGGCGCAGCCATTTGTGGGCCCCATAACAGAATAACTGTCGGATGAAGAAAATGACAAATTTGAGTTTTTACAAATAACGGCGTAGTTGTTACCGTTAATACTGTTGAAATACCCGGTGGTTAAAATACAGTAATACGCGTTATTGCACAGTATTTTTGAAATTATTGGTTCATACGTAAGAAGGCACTACTCAATAATTGTTACAGTAATTACTGTTCAATATTTTATTTTATTGATTAAATAATTGCTGCGTTGATATTTTATATTATTGTTGTTTCAATAATTGTCACTACACAGTATTTTCTATTATCATATCAATAATTCATATTATTTGAATAATATTATTAGATAGCATTATTGGCAATGTTTAGAAAGTTCTGTCTAAGGAGAGATTTGGTCATCTAATTGCGCGCTAGTAAGAAAAAATCCTTATTGGAAAGCCCCCTCTTTCCTGGGAACGGCCTGGTTGTCATAAATGTGATTCTGTAATATTATTTGTGAATAATTAATTATTGATTCATATGATAAGAAAATATTTATTTTATGTGGATATAAATGAGGGATATATTTTTGTGGTTAAAAATGAAGGAGTTAATGTTGAGGTGTTTTATCTGTATTTTTGTCGGAACGGGGGTATTTAAAATCAAATTATGGTTTTTGAGATATTTTGCGAGGGTTATAATTTTTAATCCAACCGTTAGATCGTGATAATATTTGGATATGTTATACATATATAAGTTGAGTATATGTCCACAAATTTTGAACCGTTAAAAATAAACGTATAATTTGTTATGAATTTTACGAGATGACTGGTTCAGAAATTGTTGAATTTTCGGAGTTTATCATTTTGGTGGAAAATTCTAGAATTGGTGGGCCCCACTTGTGATTGGTGAAGAAATGTGCTGAATTATATTTCAAATGTGGTGGGTGAGAATAGTAGCAAGTAAAGCCATCAGGTTGCAGGTCAAGCCTACTAAAATTTTCCTATAAATAGAGGGCTAAGTTAGAATTGAAAATCACACCAGAATTCATAAGTTTTCTCTCTTTCTCTCTCTCTAGATTATTGAGTGTATTTTGTGAGTATTTAGATACTTTGAGAGTTGCTATTCAGTGCAAGTTTTCTTCGGCTTTGCATTCCAGTCAGAAATACTGCACTTTTGAGGTAAGGGATTGTAAGGGATAGTAAGAGATTTTAAGGGTTGTTATGTTTTTCAATTTCGTAATTTTTCTGAACTTCAAAAATTCTGGAAAAATTTGAAATGGTGTTTTGATGAGTTTTCTTGATTGTGTCCAAAAATGGTGATTTTTGGATGTATAGATTAAGAGTTATTAATTTTATGAGAAAAGACTATTTTAAAAGTAGCCTCTTATAACTCCTTGTGGTTAACTCCAAAATTGGTAAAATTTTTATTGGAAGTACATGTATATGATAGGAGTATACTATGTGAATTTCAGAATTTTTAGATAAAAGTACAATTTTTGATAAATGTCTAAATATTCGGCTGTTTTGGCCATATAAAAAATAGTAATTTAAAATTTTTGAGAAAAATATATGTTCACTATGAGACTATATTATACTAAATCCCAGAAAAGAAATATTTTTGGAACTGATTTGGTATTTTTCATAAAATGGTCTAGTTATGAGTAATTGAATTAAATATGTTATGTGAAGTAAGAAAATTGGAAAATATGATTTTATGGCTTGAGAATCATATATGTGGTATAGGCAGATTTTTTATGAGGGTTTTGGTTATTGGTGATGAAATCTTATGAGTTTGACATTTTGGAATGATTAAATGCATTATTTTAGTAAAGCATAAACAATTAAAATAAATTGTTTATAAATTTAAGAAATGTTATTCTTTCAATATCATTATACCGAAATATTGGTATGGATTTTATTATGGAAATTTTATCTTTTTGAGTCGGGGTTACTATTCACGAGTTACTATTCACGAGTTACTATTCATGGGTTACTATTCACGAGTTACTATTCATGACAAAATTGGTTTCTTTTTCTGACCAAATTATAGTTGAGTTATGAATATTACTCTTGAGATTAAATCTATATATTGATTATATTATTTTTATTGTCATATATAACATTTTTATAACCCTGCTGTTGAATTTCTCTTTCACTTGAGTGTAAAGATGGGTAAATTATTGGTATGATCGTGATTGAAAAATATCTTTGGCCTGTAGTGCAAAGATGAATTGTTAACTGGTATGATCATGACCATTGAATTTATAATTGAATATCTTTAGCTTAAGTGTAAAGATGAATTGATTAACATGATTATAATTATTGTTTATATAAATTCTGAAATGATTATATATTTCTTTGAGATATGAATATATTTGGCCTGTAGTGCAAATATGAACTGTTGATGAATATCTTTGGCCTGTAGCGCAAAGATAAATTATTGATGAATATCTTTGGCCTGTAGTGCAAAGATAAATTATTGATGAATATCTTTGGCCTGTAGTGCAAAGATGAATTATTGATGAATATCTTTGGCTCGTAGTGCAAAGATGACATGTTGTTGAATATCTTTGGCCAGTAGTGCAAAGATGAACAGGTGTTGAGATGAACATGACCAACTTGTGATACAAATGAATATCTTTGGCCGTGGTGCAAAGATGAAGTTATTAGTATGATTATGAACAGGAAATGTGATTTGGTGTAACCATGATCTTTGATATTTCAGGTAAAGATAGGTGATAAAAATTATCTTCGTCCTGGATGAGAAGAAGAATTTAGAACTACAGTTATGATTATGAGTTATTCATATGATTGTGGACCAGAATTGTTGATTGATGTTACATGGATAAAACATTGTTGGTGGATTTCTAACATGGAGAAGATAATAGACTCTATAGTCTATTTGACTCTTCTAATGGATTGCTCGTTCCGCTGCAACTATGGTTGAAATTTTTATCATTTACCATATGTTCTAAATCTCTGATTTATTATTGATGAATGCTATTGATAATTTAATTATCTTTAGTCATGATATTCTTTACTGAGCTAGTTGTGCTCACCCTTTTGCTTCACAATTCCTTTCAGGTAATAAGAGTGTAGCTGGGTCGAGCGAGGGTAACGGGAAAATAGAACGGTGGTCTCTAGCTGTGGATGTTCTCCCGAAGCAGTATAGAAAAGTTCATTTAGTAGTTTTATTTGGTGAATCCAATAGGGTAAGGTGTACCCAACGTTGGAAGGGTGGTTTGCCACTATCATACAAGATGTCTAACGACATACAACCTCGTGTCATCATAAGACAGAGATGTGCTCATCCACTTGCTGAGTATATATACGAGCACTACCTATATAATCTTGGTGTTTGTTTGAAGTATAATTCTCAATTAGAGACAATAGAGATAATGATATGTCAAGAGAAGACTCACCTTTGGAAAGAATATGATAGTAATCTTCTCGTTTTTCTTTGGGGTCTAGTGGGTCAACCGAGGATAATTCTGTGACCATATGATATCTATCATAACCTAGACGCATAGCCTCCCATGTAAGAAGGTTTTCTTAAGCACTTCCCAAAGATTCTAATTTCGAAAACAGTTTTTGACTATACCTTTATGTAAGGTGTCATTGTGAGGTGATGTCCACGGTTGGAACATGAGTCACATTTGGTATATATTTGTATCCAAACTCACAACATATGTATTGTTGTATTTTGCACGATAATTGTTGTAATAAAGTTGTAGTTGTTTTCTGTACCATGTATTTGGCGACTCAGAATAGGTTGGATGGAATGGACCTATTTTGGGGTTGTCAGACCTTTTTCACTCTCTTCTCTGCTGGGAAGTCTCAGGAACGAGGCTTCAAAATGCTTAGCAAACAGTCCCCCAAGCCCAACGCCAAGTTCGAGAAACGATCTTTGATGGATACTCCTTCGAGCAACAAGGGGTGGCACAGAGAATGGTTCTTCGTGAAGGGACCTGAAATCCCATCTATCCTGGAATGGACCACCTCCGAGCGGATTTCTGCAGACTCCGGGGACATTTCAGAGGAGCGTGTAAAAGAAATGGCGAGTATTCTCGAGAAGATTCCCCTGAAGGAATGGAGCTTCGGACTCCTGAGCAAGCAAGCATGGTTGTATGACCATAAATGTGAGTTCTAAACTCTTACTGGTATGTAATTTGCTGAGATTTCTTTTAGTAAACTGGTCTAAAGGGTTACGTGATTTGTAAATGTTTCAGTCGTCATCAATAAAAGTTTCCTTTTTCTCAAACAAGTTTTGTATACGTTGCTGTTAACATCATCGGGGTAAGGAGGTTCGGGTAGACTCGCTGACCATTTGATGGTAGCCTCATCGGCAGGTGGCCTTATGACCTTGTCAGGCCCTTCGTGGTAGGCAAGTGTCATCCCTAAGACGTTGTCAGGCCCTGCGTGGTAGGCAATTATCGACCTTTAGACCTTGTCGGGCCCTTCGTGGTAGGCAAGTGTCATCCTTAAGACGTTGTCAGGCCCTGCGTGGTAGGCAATTGTCGACCTTTAGACCTTATAAGGCCCTTCGTGGTAGGCAAGTGTCATCCCTAAGACTTTGTCAGGCCCTGCGTGGTAGGCAATTATCGACCTTTAGACATTGTCAGACCCTTCGTGGTAGGCAAGTGTCATCCTTCAGACTTCGTCAGGCCATCCACGGTAAATAAATTCCTAATAAAGCAGATCTACCTCACGCTTCGGTAACGAATAAGTATTCCTTTACTTTATTACCTAAATTTTTCTAAGTGTTGAGTTCGGAAGGCCACATTCTTTAACTTCATCTTGTCTGTTATATGACTTGCCTAGTTGTTAATTAACAGTTTAAGTTAAGTCCACGAAAGAGCTTGTACATTTTTCAAGTTGAATCGATATTGAAGTATTGATAAACAGTAAATGCCCCAAAGTCATAAGGAAGAAAGTCGATATTTCATTTACATAATATTGTTTACAAAACACTAGGAGCTTTTACAGAAATCCTACTGCTAGGGGGAAAGAAAATCATCTTCAGGATTCAGCTTCGTCTTCCGAAGAGTCGAGAATGGTTGGATCAACCTTGGCTGTGAAAAGTCTTGCCTTGTATTTGCTTCGACACTCGTCATACCCATCCGAGAACATTTGGACAATCTCCTCATTCAACTCAGCTGATTTTCGGTAGTCTTATTGAACTTCTCTCCGAAGATCTTCGGTCAAAGGGGGACCCAAATCTCTCAAGGCACGAAGTTCTCGAAGCTCCTCTTTGAGCTTTGCTCGTTCCTTCAGATGTCTCAAGTCCCTAGCTTCGAATTCATTCACTTGCTTCGCCAGGCTCTTGTTGGTTTTCACCATTGTTTCGTTCTTCCCCACAAGAACTTCATTTCTACGAACCAAATCTACGTTCGTACTAACGGTGATTCGGTGTGTGGCTTCGGCTGTCTCCAGTTTTTCTTTTAACTTATTCACATCCTTCTGGAGGCATTCGTTATTGAAGAGAGCGGTACCATGGTCCCTTCTCTCTTTACTCAGAGCCGACGCCAGAATAGCATTCTCTCGTCTGGCTGCGTCTTCTTCGGCTTCAGACTCTTTATATCTGGGAAGAAGCCTCTCGAAGACAGCATTGGCCTACATATGTTCAAAGACAGTCGGTGAATTATTAGAGGAGACACATAATTCCCAAATATTTACATTAAACAAACTAACTAACCTTAGCCTGGTAACTCATGCATTCCTCGATTAAATCCCTAATCGAGCTGTTTCCGAACCGATGATCATCGGTCTCCCGAACAAAGGAATCGAACAGCTGAAAGGGAAAGTTCGCATTAAACTCCGGCCATACGGTGGGAGAAGATGCGGCTTCTCGCCTGAAGGCTGAGGGGGAAGATCGTGTCGAAGAGGGCATGGATGGTTCGGGAGGCGGTGGTGGTTGATCGTCGGAAGGTTGTTTCCTTTTACGAGACAGAAGTGGAGACTCAGTTGGTTTTCGAACTCGTCTTCGGAAACGTGGATCTCCACAGGAATGACGGTCGGAGGATCAACTTCAGCAGGGGGAACCCGAAGCTCGTCAGCAGATAAAGGAGTCACCTTGGTCTTCCTCATTTTGGTACGGAGAGCTTGCATCCGCTCCTTAGCCAGCATATCAATCAGACTGGTGGTAGAGGTTTGTTGAGATTCTTGAGGAATTGATCTTGGTTTTCGAACAGCCCTTTTCTTTTGTCGAGGTCGGCTAGATTCCTCCGCAGTTTCTGATCCAGGAAAGACTTCAGCGTCATGGGCTTCCGAAACCGATGACCGGGGGTGAGGGGAGGTGTCAGGAAATAGTGGGTGGCACGGTAAATCGGGTTTCGATGACGTATAGGGTAAAGATCACACAAGGAAAAGGAGGGAGGTAACAAAACACAACACACACAATCATATCATGATCTTATCTTTTCTTTCTTTCTTGTTGGCTCAGACACTAGTCGATACTTTTTCTCCATTGTTAACCTTGTGATCGCCTGTACTGTGACAACCCCAAAATAGGTCCATTTCACCCAACCCATTCTGAGTCGTCAAATACATGGTACAGAAAACAACTACAACTTTATTACAACAATTGTCGTGCAAAATACAACAACACATATGCTGTGAGTTTGGATACAAATATATACCAAATGTGACTCATGTTCCAACCGTGGACATCACCTCACAATAACACCTTACATAAAGGTATAGTCAAAAACTGTTTTAGAAATTAGAATCTTTGGGAAGTGCTCAAGGAAACCTTCGTACATGGGAGGCCACGCGTCTAGGTTATGATAGATATCATATGGCCACAGAATTATCCTTGGTTGACCCAATAGACCCCAAAGAAAAATGAGAAGATTACTATCATATTCTTCCCAATGGTGAGTCTTCTCTTGACTTATCATTATCTCCACTGTCTCTAATTGAGAATTATACTTCAAACAAACACCAAGATTATATAGGTAGTACCCATAGATATACTCAGCGAGTGGATGAGCACAACCCTGTCTTATGATGACACGAGGTTGTATGTCATTAGACATCTTGTATGATAGTGACAAAACACCCTTCCAACGTTGGGTTCGCCTCACCCTATTTTCTTCACCAAATATAACTACTAAATGATGACCACCGTTCTATTCCCTTGTTACCCCCGCTCGACCCAGCTACACTCTTATTACCTGAAAGGAATTGTGAAGCAAAAGGGTGAGCACAACTAGCTCAGTAAAGAATATCACGACTAAAGATAATTCAATTATCAATAGCCTTCATCAACAATAAATCAGAGATTTAGAACATATGGTAAATGATAAAAATTTCAACCATAGTTGCAGCGGAACGAGCAATCCATTAGAAGAGTCAAATAGACTATAAAGTCTATTATCTTCTCCATGTTAAAAATTCACCAACAATATTTTATCCATGTAACATCACTCAACAGTTCCTTTCCACAATCATATGAATAACTCATAATCATAATTGTGACTATAAATTTTTCTTCGCACCCAGGACGAAGAATATTTTCATCACCTGTCTTTACCTGAAACATCAAAGATCATGGTTATACCAAATCACAGTTCCTGTTTATAATCATACTAACAAATCCATCTTTGCACTACGGGCCAAAGATATTCATCAACAAACCATCTTTGCACTACGGGCCAAAGATATTCAACAACAGTTCATCTTTGCACTACAGGCCAAAGATATTCATCAACAGGCCATCTTTGCACTACATGCCAAAGATATTCATCAACAATTCATATTTGCACTACAGGCCAAATATATTCATATCTCAAAGAAATATATAATCATTTCAGAATTTATATAAACAATAATTATAACCATGTTGATCAATTCACCTTTGCACTTAAGCTTAAGATATTCAATTATAAATTTAATGGTCATGATCATACCAGTCACAATTCAACTTTGCACTACAGGCCAAAGAGAACCCTAGTCATGATCATACCAATAATCTACCCATCTTTACACTCCAGTGAAAGAGAATTTCAACATCAGGGTTATAAAAATGTTATATATGATGATAAAAATAATATAATCAACATATAATTTTAATCTCAAGAGTAATATTCGTAACTCATAAATAGTAAATCGTGAATAGTAACTCATGAATAGTAACCCCGACACAAAAGATAGAAATTCCACAATAAAATTCATACCAATATTTTGGTATAATGATATTGAAAGAATAACATTACTTAAATTTATAAATAATTTATTTTAATTGTTTACACTTTACTAATTAATGCATTTAATCATCATAAAATGCCAACTCTTACAATTTCATCATCAATAACCAAAACCCTCATCAAAAATCTGCATATACCTCATATAGGATTCTCAAGCCATAAAATCCTATTTTCCAATTTTCTTTCTTCACAAAACATATTTAATTCATTTACTCATAACTAGACCATTTTTATGAAAAATACCAAATCAGTTCCAAAATTATTTCTTTTCTGAGATTTAGCATAATATAGTCCCATAGTGAACATATATTTTTCTCAGAATTTTTAAAAGTTATTTACTATTTTTCATATGGCCAAAATAGCTGAATATTTAGACATTTATCAAAAATTGTACTTTTGTCTAAAAATTCTGAAATTTACAGAGTATACTTCTATCATATACATGTACTCCCAATAAAAATTTCATCAATTTTGGAGTTAACCACAAGGAATTATAAGCGGTTACTTTTAAAATAGTCTTTTCCCGTAAAATTCATAACTCTTAATCTATACATCCAAAAATCACCATTTTTGGACACAATCAATAAAACTCATCAAAATATCATTTCAAATTTTTTCAGAATTTTTGAAGATCAGAAAAATTACGAAACTGAAAATCATAACAACCCTTAAAATCCCTTAATATCCCTTACTATCCCTTACCTCAAAAGAGCAGTACTTCTGATCGGTATAAGGCTGAAGGAAACTTGCACTGATGAATAGCAACTCACCAAGTATCTAAATACTCACAAAATACACAAAATAATCTAGAGAGAGAAAGAGAGAAAGCTTATGTTTCTGGTGTGATTTTCAATTCTAACTTAGCCCTCTATTTATAGGAAAATTTTGGTAGGTTTGACCTGCAACCTGATGGCTTTACCTGCTACTATTCCCACCCACCACATTTGAAATATAATTCAGCACATTTTTTCACCAACCACAAGTGGGGCCCACCAATTCTAGAATTTTCTACCAAAAATGATTTATAACCTGATTTCTGAATCAGCCACCTCTTAAAATTCATAACAAATCATACGTTCATTTTTAACGGTTCAAAATTTGTGGGCATATACTCAACTTATATATGTATAACATATCCAAAAATTACCACGATCCAACGGTCGGATTAAAAATTATAACCCCCGCAAAATATCTCAAAAACCCTGATTTTTAATACCTCCATTCCGACAAAAATACGGATAAAAATCTCAACATTAACTCCTTCATTTTTTAACCACAAAAATATATCCCTCATTTATATCCACATAAAATAAATATTTTCTTATCATATGAATCAATAATTAATTATTCACAAATAATATTATAGAATCACATTTATGACAACCAGGCCGTTCCCAGGAAAGAGGGGGCTTTCCAATAAGGATTTCTCCTTACTGGCGCGCAATTAGATGACCAAACCTCTCCTTAGACAGAACTTTCTAGACATTGCCAATAATGTTATCTAATAATATTATTCAAATAATATTAATTATTGATCTGATAATAGGAAATACTGTGCAGCAACAATTATTGAACAACAATAATACAAAATTTCAACGTAGCAATTATTGAATCAATAAAATAAAATATTGAACAGTAATTACTGTAACAATTATTGAGTAGTGCCTTCTTACGTAAGAATCAATAATTTCAAAAATACTATGCAATACCGTGTGCTACTGTGCAATAACGCGTATTACTGTATTTTAACCACCGGGTATTCCAACAGTGTTAACGGTAACAACTACGCCGTTATTTGTAAAAACTCAAATTTGTCGTTTTCTTCATCCGACAGTTATTCTGTTATGGGGCCCACAAATGGCTGCGCCGTCGTACGAATATTCCCCGACAGAAAGAATATTCCACGACCAAACGAATATTCCCCGACAACAATGATTATTTTATAACCACTTGCTTATTTTGAAAAAAAATCATATTTCACTCATAACTTTAAAATTTTATCAATTTAACCATTTACTGAATAGAAAAATTGAATACTTTTATTTCATAAAATTCGGGGTCTTACAATCTCCCCTCCTTATGAAATTTCGTCCCCGAAATTTACGTACCTGGTATTTCAAAGAGTTGAGAATACCTTGCTTTCATTTCAGATTCCATCTTCCTTATCATCATGATTTCTCCATTGCTCATCTCCTGTATTTCAGATATCTTTCTAGAATACAGCTTCAAAACAAGGGTTAATTTAACAAATTAACATATCACATAATATCTCGATATTATGACTGACCAACAAATAAGCTTAGGTAGGACACACTAGCGAAGGATTTACTCATCTCTCCCCTCCTAGTTATATTCCCCGATCTCCGCCAAAGATCATATCCCTAAGCTCTGATACCACCTGTGACAACCCCAAAATAGGTCCATTTCACCCAACCCATTCTGAGTCGTCAAATACATGGTACAGAAAACAACTACAACTTTATTACAACAATTGTCGTGCAAAATACAACAACACATATGCTGTGAGTTTGGATACAAATATATACCAAATGTGACTCATGTTCCAACCGTGGACATCACCTCACAATAACACCTTACATAAAGGTATAGTCAAAAACTGTTTTAGAAATTAGAATCTTTGGGAAGTGCTCAAGGAAACCTTCGTACATGGGAGGCCACGCGTCTAGGTTATGATAGATATCATATGGCCACAGAATTATCCTTGGTTGACCCAATAGACCCCAAAGAAAAACGAGAAGATTACTATCATATTCTTCCCAATGGTGAGTCTTCTCTTGACTTATCATTATCTCCACTGTCTCTAATTGAGAATTATACTTCAAACAAACACCAAGATTATATAGGTAGTGCCCATAGATATACTCAGCAAGTGGATGAGCACAACCCTGTCTTATGATGACACGAGGTTGTATGTCATTAGACATCTTGTATGATAGTGACAAAACACCCTTCCAACGTTGGGTTCGCCTCACCCTATTTTCTTCACCAAATATAACTACTAAATGATGACCACCGTTCTATTCCCTTGTTACCCCCGCTCGACCCAGCTACACTCTTATTACCTGAAAGGAATTGTGAAGCAAAAGGGTGAGCACAACTAGCTCAGTAAAGAATATCATGACTAAAGATAATTCAATTATCAATAGCCTTCATCAACAATAAATCAGAGATTTAGAACATATGGTAAATGATAAAAATTTCAACCATAGTTGCAGCGGAACGAGCAATCCATTAGAAGAGTCAAATAGACTATAAAGTCTATTATCTTCTCCATGTTAAAAATCCACCAACAATATTTTATCCATGTAACATCACTCAACAGTTCCTTTCCACAATCATATGAATAACTCATAATCATAATTGTGACTATAAATTTTTCTTCGCACCCAGGACGAAGAATATTTTCATCACCTGTCTTTACCTGAAACATCAAAGATCATGGTTATACCAAATCACAGTTCCTGTTTATAATCATACTAACAAATCCATCTTTGCACTACGGGCCAAAGATATTCATCAACAAACCATCTTTGCACTACGGGCCAAAGATATTCAACAACAGTTCATCTTTGCACTACAGGCCAAAGATATTCATCAACAGGCCATCTTTGCACTACATGCCAAAGATATTCATCAACAATTCATATTTGCACTACAGGCCAAATATATTCATATCTCAAAGAAATATATAATCATTTCAGAATTTATATAAACAATAATTATAACCATGTTGATCAATTCACCTTTGCACTTAAGCTTAAGATATTCAATTATAAATTCAATGGTCATGATCATACCAGTCACAATTCAACTTTGCACTACAGGCCAAAGAGAACCCTAGTCATGATCATACCAATAATCTACCCATCTTTACACTCCAGTGAAAGAGAATTTCAACATCAGGGTTATAAAAATGTTATATATGATGATAAAAATAATATGATCAACATATAGTTTTAATCTCAAGAGTAATATTCGTAACTCATAAATAGTAAATCGTGAATAGTAACTCATGAATAGTAACCCCGACACAAAAGATAGAAATTCCACAATAAAATCCATACCAATATTTCGGTATAATGATATTGAAAGAATAACATTACTTAAATTTATAAACAATTTATTTTAATTGTTTACACTTTACTAATTAATGCATTTAATCATCATAAAATGCCAACTCTTACAATTTCATCATCAATAACCAAAACCCTCATCAAAAATCTGCATATACCTCATATAGGATTCTCAAGCCATAAAATCCTATTTTCCAATTTTCTTTCTTCACAAAACATATTTAATTCATTTACTCATAACTAGACCATTTTCATGAAAAATACCAAATCAGTTCCAAAAATATTTCTTTTCTGGGATTTAGCATAATATAGTCCCATAGTGAACATATATTTTTCTCAGAATTTTTAAAAGTCATTTACTATTTTTCATATGGCCAAAATAGCCGAATATTTAGACATTTATCAAAAATTGTACTTTTGTCTAAAAATTCTGAAATTTACAGAGTATACTTCTATCATATACATGTACTCCCAATAAAAATTTCATCAATTTTGGAGTTAACCACAAGGAATTATAAGCGGTTACTTTTAAAATAGTCTTTTCCCATAAAATTCATAACTCTCAATCTATACATCCAAAAATCACCATTTTTGGACACAATCAATAAAACTCATCAAAATATCATTTCAAATTTTTCCAGAATTTTTGAAGATCAGAAAAATTACGAAACTGAAAATCATAACAACCCTTAAAATCCCTTACTATCCCTTACCTCAAAAGAGCAGTACTTCTGATCGGTATAAGGCTGAAGGAAACTTGCACTGATGAATAGCAACTCACCAAGTATCTAAATACTCACAAAATACACTCAATAATATAGAGAGAGAAAGAGAGAAAGCTTATGTTTCTGGTGTGATTTTCAATTCTAACTTAGCCCTCTATTTATAGGAAAATTTTGGTAGGTTTGACCTGCAACCTGATGGCTTTACCTGCTACTATTCCCACCCACCACATTTGAAATATAATTCAGCACATTTTTTCACCAACCACAAGTGGGGCCCACCAATTCTAGAATTTTCCACCAAAAATAATTTATAACCTGATTTCTGAATCAGCCATCTCTTAAAATTCATAACAAATCATACGTTCATTTTTAACGGTTCAAAATTTGTGGACATATACTCAACTTATATATGTATAACATATCCAAAAATTACCACGATCCAACGGTCGGATTAAAAATTATAACCCCCGCAAAATATCTCAAAAACCCTGATTTTTAATACCTCCATTCCGACAAAAATACGGATAAAAATCTCAACATTAACTCCTTCATTTTTTAACCACAAAAATATATCCCTCATTTATATCCACATAAAATAAATATTTTCTTATCATATGAATCAATAATTAATTATTCACAAATAATATTACAGAATCACATTTATGACAACCAGGCCGTTCCCAGGAAAGAGGGGGCTTTCCAATAAGGATTTCTCCTTACTGGCGCGCAATTAGATGACCAAACCTCTCCTTAGACAGAACTTTCTAGACATTGCCAATAATGTTATCTAATAATATTATTCAAATAATATGAATTATTGATCTGATAATAGGAAATACTGTGCAGCAACAATTATTGAACAACAATAATACAAAATTTCAACGTAGCAATTATTGAATCAATAAAATAAAATATTGAACAGTAATTACTGTAACAATTATTGAGTAGTGCCTTCTTACGTAAGAATCAATAATTTCAAAAATACTATGCAATACCGTGTGCTACTGTGCAATAACGCGTATTACTGTATTTTAACCACCGGGTATTCCAACAGTGTTAACGGTAACAACTACGCCGTTATTTGTAAAAACTCAAATTTGTCATTTTCTTCATCCGACAGTTATTCTGTTATGGGGCCCACAAATGGCTGCGCCGTCGTACGAATATTCCCCGACAGAAAGAATATTCCACGACCAAACGAATATTCCCCGACAACAATGATTATTTTATAACCACTTGCTTATTTTGAAAAAAAATCATATTTCACTCATAACTTTAAAATTTTATCAATTTAACCATTTACTGAATAGAAAAATTGAATACTTTTATTTCATAAAATTCGGGGTCTTACAATCTCCCCTCCTTATGAAATTTTGTCCCCGAAATTTACGTACCTGGTATTTCAAAGAGTTGAGAATACCTTGCTTTCATTTCAGATTCCATCTTCCTTATCATCATGATTTCTCCATTGCTCATCTCCTGTATTTCAGATATCTTTCTAGAATACAGCTTCAAAACAAGGGTTAATTTAACAAATTAACATATCACATAATATCTCGATATTATGACTGACCAACAAATAAGCTTAGGTAGGACACACTAGCGAAGGATTTACTCATCTCTCCCCTCCTAGTTATATTCCCCGATCTCCGCCAAAGATCATATCCCTAAGCTCTGATACCACCTGTGACAACCCCAAAATAGGTCCATTTCACCCAACCCATTCTGAGTCGTCAAATACATGGTACAGAAAACAACTACAACTTTATTACAACAATTGTCGTGCAAAATACAACAACACATATGCTGTGAGTTTGGATACAAATATATACCAAATGTGACTCATGTTCCAACCGTGGACATCACCTCACAATAACACCTTACATAAAGGTATAGTCAAAAACTGTTTTAGAAATTAGAATCTTTGGGAAGTGCTCAAGGAAACCTTCGTACATGGGAGGCCACGCGTCTAGGTTATGATAGATATCATATGGCCACAGAATTATCCTTGGTTGACCCAATAGACCCCAAAGAAAAACGAGAAGATTACTATCATATTCTTCCCAATGGTGAGTCTTCTCTTGACTTATCATTATCTCCACTGTCTCTAATTGAGAATTATACTTCAAACAAACACCAAGATTATATAGGTAGTGCCCATAGATATACTCAGCAAGTGGATGAGCACAACCCTGTCTTATGATGACACGAGGTTGTATGTCATTAGACATCTTGTATGATAGTGACAAAACACCCTTCCAACGTTGGGTTCGCCTCACCCTATTTTCTTCACCAAATATAACTACTAAATGATGACCACCGTTCTATTCCCTTGTTACCCCCGCTCGACCCAGCTACACTCTTATTACCTGAAAGGAATTGTGAAGCAAAAGGGTGAGCACAACTAGCTCAGTAAAGAATATCATGACTAAAGATAATTCAATTATCAATAGCCTTCATCAACAATAAATCAGAGATTTAGAACATATGGTAAATGATAAAAATTTCAACCATAGTTGCAGCGGAACGAGCAATCCATTAGAAGAGTCAAATAGACTATAAAGTCTATTATCTTCTCCATGTTAAAAATTCACCAACAATATTTTATCCATGTAACATCACTCAACAGTTCCTTTCCACAATCATATGAATAACTCATAATCATAATTGTGACTATAAATTTTTCTTCGCACCCAGGACGAAGAATATTTTCATCACCTGTCTTTACCTGAAACATCAAAGATCATGGTTATACCAAATCACAGTTCCTGTTTATAATCATACTAACAAATCCATCTTTGCACTACGGGCCAAAGATATTCATCAACAAACCATCTTTGCACTACGGGCCAAAGATATTCAACAACAGTTCATCTTTGCACTACAGGCCAAAGATATTCATCAACAGGCCATCTTTGTACTACATGCCAAAGATATTCATCAACAATTCATATTTGCACTACAGGCCAAATATATTCATATCTCAAAGAAATATATAATCATTTCAGAATTTATATAAACAATAATTATAACCATGTTGATCAATTCACCTTTGCACTTAAGCTTAAGATATTCAATTATAAATTTAATGGTCATGATCATACCAGTCACAATTCAACTTTGCACTACAGGCCAAAGAGAACCCTAGTCATGATCATACCAATAATCTACCCATCTTTACACTCCAGTGAAAGAGAATTTCAACATCAGGGTTATAAAAATGTTATATATGATGATAAAAATAATATGATCAACATATAGTTTTAATCTCAAGAGTAATATTCGTAACTCATAAATAGTAAATCGTGAATAGTAACTCATGAATAGTAACCCCGACACAAAAGATAGAAATTCCACAATAAAATCCATACCAATATTTTGGTATAATGATATTGAAAGAATAACATTACTTAAATTTATAAACAATTTATTTTAATTGTTTACACTTTACTAATTAATGCATTTAATCATCATAAAATGCCAACTCTTACAATTTCATCATCAATAACCAAAACCCTCATCAAAAATCTGCATATACCTCATATAGGATTCTCAAGCCATAAAATCCTATTTTCCAATTTTCTTTCTTCACAAAACATATTTAATTCATTTACTCATAACTAGACCATTTTTATGAAAAATACCAAATCAGTTCCAAAATTATTTCTTTTCTGGGATTTAGCATAATATAGTCCCATAGTGAACATATATTTTTCTCAGAATTTTTAAAAGTCATTTACTATTTTTTATATGGCCAAAATAGCTGAATATTTAGACATTTATCAAAAATTGTACTTTTGTCTAAAAATTCTGAAATTTACAGAGTATACTTCTATCATATACATGTACTCCCAATAAAAATTTCATCAATTTTGGAGTTAACCACAAGGAATTATAAGCGGTTACTTTTAAAATAGTCTTTTCCCGTAAAATTCATAACTCTTAATCTATACATTCAAAAATCACCATTTTTGGACACAATCAATAAAACTCATCAAAATATCATTTCAAATTTTTCCAGAATTTTTGAAGATCAGAAAAATTACGAAACTGAAAATCATAACAACCCTTAAAATCCCTTAATATCCCTTACTATCCCTTACCTCAAAAGAGCAGTACTTCTGATCGGTATAAGGCTGAAGGAAACTTGCACTGATGAATAGCAATTCACCAAGTATCTAAATACTCACAAAATACACTCAATAATCTAGAGAGAGAAAGAGAGAAAGCTTATGTTTCTGGTGTGATTTTCAATTCTAACTTAGCCCTCTATTTATAGGAAAATTTTGGTAGGTTTGACCTGCAACCTGATGGCTTTACCTGCTACTATTCTCACCCACCACATTTGAAATATAATTCAGCACATTTTTTCACCAACCACAAGTGGGGCCCACCAATTCTAGAATTTTCCACCAAAAATGATTTATAACCTGATTTCTAAATCAGCCACCTCTTAAAATTCATAACAAATCATACGTTCACTTTTAACGGTTCAAAATTTGTGGGCATATACTCAACTTATATATGTATAACATATCCAAAAATTACCACGATCCAACGGTCGGATTAAAAATTATAACCCCCGTAAAATATCTCAAAAACCCTGATTTTTAATACCTCCATTCCGACAAAAATACGGATAAAAATCTCAACATTAACTCCTTCATTTTTTAACCACAAAAATATATCCCTCATTTATATCCACATAAAATAAATATTTTCTTATCATATGAATCAATAATTAATTATTCACAAATAATATTATAGAATCACATTTATGACAACCAGGCCGTTCCCAGGAAAGAGGGGGCTTTCCAATAAGGATTTCTCCTTACTGGCGCGTAATTAGATGACCAAACCTCTCATTAGACAGAACTTTCTAGACATTGCCAATAATGTTATCTAATAATATTATTCAAATAATATGAATTATTGATCTGATAATAGGAAATACTGTGCAGCAACAATTATTGAACAACAATAATACAAAATTTCAACGTAGCAATTATTGAATCAATAAAATAAAATATTGAACAGTAATTACTGTAACAATTATTGAGTAGTGCCTTCTTACGTAAGAATCAATAATTTCAAAAATACTATGCAATACCGTGTGCTACTATGCAATAACGCGTATTACTGTATTTTAACCACCGGGTATTCCAACAGTGTTAACGGTAACAACTACGCCGTTATTTGTAAAAATTCAAATTTGTCGTTTTCTTCATCCGACAGTTATTCTGTTATGGGGCCCACAAATGGCTGTGCCGTCGTACGAATATTCCCCGACAGAAAGAATATTTCACGACCAAACGAATATTCCCCGACAACAATGATTATTTTATAACCACTTGCTTATTTTGAAAAAAAATCATATTTCACTCATAACTTTAAAATTTTATCAATTTAACCATTTACTGAATAGAAAAATTGAATACTTTTATTTCATAAAATTCGGGGTCTTACATGTACTGACTCTCACGCCGGAGCTATCTCCCGACGGTCAGGCCGTCAAGCTTTTGGTGTTGACCTGTTGAATTGTGCAGGATCAGAGCGTCTTACGTGATTGGGACGCGGAAGAAGATTTTGGCGTTAACAGGTACAAATTTTAAATTAATATTAACTATATATATATTTATTGATTTCAAAAAAATAAAAATTAACCTTATAATTCAAGGAGGAGAGTGTATTTTTAGTTTAATATACAAGGTAATGATCAAGTCACAAGATGTGAGAAATGACTTGATTGACTTGTGCTCCTATCTAATGAAATTTTTAATTAGGTCTAAATATGTATTAATACTCTGAATTTTTGTATAAAAAATATTATTTTGGAGATTGTCTTTTTAATTTTTTCAATTAGGAGATTAAACTTTTTATTTTTTTATTATGTCTAATTGACAGTGTCACATCAAAAAATTGATGACATGACATCGACACGTGACTAAAAAATATTTACGTGTAATATTGAATCTCATTTTAACATTATTCAACTAATTTTTTGTATAAAAAATAATAAATATAAGACCATTATTAATTTTAAAGTAAATTTAATGATAATTTTAACCTTTTTAGTATAAAAAATTAATTATAATAATATAATAATAATAATAATTGTTAAAATAACATTTGTATTGCATACAATACATAGTCCACATGTTTTAGTTCAGTGGGCTCAAGAGGTGAGATGGTCCATCTTAGATCCGCTTCTAAGATGTCATACTTTCTTTTCATGAAGTTTATAGTTTTTTTGTAACGTTGATTGTAGTAAAAAAAAATAATTATGCGGAAGTTATAAGCATCATTTTTTTTTATAACAAATCTAGCAAAAAGATATAAATTTCATAGTAATTAATTATGAGGGTGACAACATCATGAAATTTAAATCCCATTCACACCTTCATATTTTCTATGTTTAGGGATAAAAGTATAAATAAGTCGAACCAAAACGAACAGAGAGCTGCTCGAATTCGACTCGAAATATTAAATTCATACTCAAATTCGACTCTAATTCGAATTGTATTTAAAAAATTATACTCAAATTCGACTCGACTCGAATATTTAGTACTCGAATTCGATCAGACTCGGATTGAATTATATTCAAACTACTCTCGAGCTTCAAATTCAAGCTCGAATTTGAGTCTCCATATAATAACTAATTTTATAATAATTATAATTATAAATTGAATTTGCTATTTTATTTAGAAATGAGAAAATATATTTACTATTACACTTTACAAATATAAAATCATAATTAAAATTAGAAACAAAACAAAATAATAATAATTAATTATCCTAATTTAATTTTGTATATATTATTAGAGAATGTATTGAGTATCTAATCGAATTTGTATCAATCGAGTATGTATCGAATCACAATCGAGAATTCGAGTAATTTGAATCTTAAACGAGTCGAGTATAATTAACCTTGCTCAAATTCTACTCATATTTTTTTTCGAATTATTTTTTATACTCAAATTTGAATCATATTATTAATAAATTCGAGTCTCACTCGTATTTTTTTCGAATCGAGCCCGAAAGCCCCGCACCATTTAATTCGTTTACAGACTTATTGACGGGCACTTCCAAGAAAGAGAAATAAATAAAACAAATACAACTATTTCTCTTATATGTTATTGGACTAGATTTCCTCAAACTTCCACCATATACTCCACATTCCACATATTCCACATCAATTTGGTTGACCCATCAGTTTATAAATTAAATTGTTATTTCTACCACCGTGTAGACCATGCCACACATCTTCTACGTTCTTACGAAAAGACTAGCTCAGTCACATAATCTACATTTCATAGTTTACTCGTCAATTGTAGTCTGACAATCTAATATAGTTTTATATTTAAAATAGATGCAGTTCTTAATTTTCTAAAATAATAAATTTTATAATTAATAACAATTAGATAGTTTCTAATATATAATTACACTAGTTGTGTCCCGTTTCTCCGACACTACATGGATGGTGGGATTTATTTCAAACTTTGGACGGCTCAGATAATTTATTAGGATGAGCGAAAAATTCAAAATTAATTGTATTTTGTTAGATAAATATATGATATATAACAAAACACCGTTATTTATGCATTACCAACATGTAGATAGTAAATCTCTACCATTCTAACAAATATTCCACAGACGAATATGTCATTCACCAATTGATTTATAAAGTTTATATTGTCACTGAAATTAATTAATATTGATAGGAACTCATCATGTTTAATACAAATAAAAAAACCTTTTTAATTTTTTTGTAACTCCTATGAAAATTATAACTTGTTAACGCCAAGATCTTCTCCCACGTCCCAATCACGTAAGACGCCTTGATCCTGCACAGTTCAACAAGTCAACACCAAAAGCTTGACGGCCTGACCGTCGGGGGATAGCTCCGGCGTGAGAGTCAGTACAGGAGATCACAAGGTTAACAATTGAGAAAAATATTGACTAGTGTCTGAGTGTGAATAATAATGTGTTGTATTTTGTTTACCTCCTTTCTTTTTGTGATCCTTGCCCCATACGTTCCCAAGACCCGGTTTAATGTGCCACCCACTATCTCCTGACACCTTCTCTCACCCCCGGTCATCTCAGCCGAAAGTGTGTAGCTTATTTTCCCACCTGCTATCACTGTTACCTCCCGCCGGTAATTGGAGTCCCATCCTCATTAATGCCACGCAGAAAGGTGGCAGACATAACAGTCAACTACTACTTTTGTGATGATTATCGGTCAAAGATAGGATAAGTGAAAACTCACATAATGGACCAACCCAATGACTAAGCCCAATATTATAGTCAAGTAGCGAGGCCCAAATCATTTGACTCAACATGACAAAAGTGACATAGTCCAAAGGACAAGCCCATTCGGCCTGGCCTAGTAGGAAAAGTATTATGGCCCAACATTGCCCCCCAGTCTTTTATTAAACAGGATGTTTAGTGGAAGACTGTAAATAGTGTGAGTCCATAGTGAAAAGAGATCCAACGAACGCCAGCCCACCTTGGATAACCCATTAAAACCAAAATCAGACGCTATCCCTTCCACTCCCGCATCATTATCTCCAATTAATGCGCCGCTCTCGGTTTTCGTGCAAAATTTGAAAAGACCACCCACTATAAGAGCTACCACCCATTCACCTTGGATGGTTACTTGCTATTTCGAATTTACAAGAGCTTACTGCCTTCTCTTTCTCAAATTTCTTCGTTTTCTTTGCAAATTCTCACCAATGGCATCTCAAAACCCTGACACGAGTTCTCCACTTCGTGTAGCCCCCATCTCCACCGTGACCCCCCATTTAAGCCCTAACAAAGAGGCTCTGAGCTCAAACCCCCAAATTGATGCTCCGAGTAAGGAAGCTCCACCTCAAGAATTACTTCCCAATCCTTCCGAATTTTTCAAGAATGAGGAAGATTTTCCTCATGCTAACATCCCCTCCACTGTTACTGAGGTTGAGCTCCGCAACATTCGGGCTTGCTATCAAATACCAGATACCCACAGGGTGAGGATTGCATCCTCCCACGAAAGAATGTATCAACGCCCCGACGGTTGGACCGCCGTCCCGACAACGTTCCTGGAGAAGGGGGTGAGGTTTCCCCTTCATGCCTTCTTGATCACCCTCCTAGGGTTTGTTGGAGTTGGGTTCGCCCAATTGGTGCCGAACTCGTATATTCATATACTGGCTTACATAGCCTTCTGTTACGAGATAGGAGTTCCTCCCGCTGTTGATTCTTTCTTTACCCTCTTCTCGGTAGGGAAGTCTCGGGAAAAAGGCTTCAAGGTGTTAAGTAAAATAGCCCCTAAGCCCAATGCCAGAATCGAGAAGCGGTCTCTAATGGACACTCCTTCGAGCAACCGAGGATGGCACAATAAATGGTTCTTCGTCAACGGGCCTGAACTTTCCTCTATCCCGGACTGGACTACTTCTGATCGCGTCTCTGTAGACTTCGGAGATATATCCGAGGAGCGTGTAAGAGAAATGACGCGTATCATAGAGAAGATACCTCTGAAGGAGTGGAGCTTCGGCCTCCTAAGTAAGCAAGCGTGGTTGTATGACCACAAATTGTCTCTTATCAAACCGACTTCGATCGATCGAAAGGATCTGGATAGGTACCTCTCTGGTAAGCCTTCATCACCTTCCGCCGAAGTCCTCCCAGAGGAACCTTCGGCCTCCGAAGATCAAATCATCGAGGATCAATCGGCACACTTCGTTGTTGAAGAGGAACCTAGCCAACCTCGAAAGAAGAAAAGGGCTGTTCGAAAAGTCTGGACAAATCCTCAAGGATCTCAACCCGCTTCCGCAGCGAGTTTGATTGACATGCCTGTGAAGGAGCGGATGCAAGCCCTTCGTATTAAAAAGAGGAAGACCAAAGTGACTCCTTTGTCCGCCGACGAGCTTCAGGTTCCTCCTGCTGCAGTCGATCCTCCTATCATTATTCCTGTGGAGATCCACGTTTCCGAAGACGAGCTCGAAAACCCAACCGAGTCTCCACTTCGGTCTCGTAAAAGGAAACAACCTTCCGATGATCAACCACCACCGCCCCCCGAACCATCCATGCCTTCTCCGACAAGATCTTCCCCCTCCGCCTTCAGGCGAGAAGCCGCATCTTTTCCCACTGTATGGCCGGAGTTTAACGAGAACTTTCCCTTTCAGCTGTTCGACTCCTTTGTTCGGGAGACCGATGATCATCGGTTCGGAAATAGCTCGATTAGGGATTTAATCGAGGAAGGCATGAGTTATCAGGCTAAGGTTAGTTTATTCAATTGAAATATTTAGGAATCATCTGTTTCTTCTACTAATTCACCGACTTTCTTTAAATGTCTGTAGGCAAATGCTGTCTTCAGGAGACTTCTTCCCCGATATAGAGGATCCGAAGCCGAAGAAGATGCAGCCAGGTGAGAGAAGGCTATTCTGGCGTCGGCTCTGGAGAGAGAGAGAGAGAGAGAGAAGGGCCCATGGTACCACTCTCTTCAATAACGAATGCCTCCAGAAGGATGTAAATAACTTAAAAGAGAAACTGGAGACAGGCGATGCCACCCACCAAATAACCGTTACTACGAACATAGACCTGGTTCGTCGTAACGAGGTCCTTGTTGGGAAGAACGAAACGATGGTGAAGACCAACAAAAGCCTGGCGCTGCAAGTAAATGAATTCGAAGCTAGGGATTTGAGGCATCTGAAGGAACGGGCAAAACTCGAAGAGGAGCTTCGAGAACTTCGTGCTCTGAGAGATTTGGGTCCCCCTCTGACCGGAGATCTTCGGAGAGAAGTTCAACAAGAATACCAAAAATCAGCTGAGTTGAACGAGGAGATCGTCCAAATGTTCTCGGATGGATACGACGAATGCCGAAGCAAAGACAAGGCAATACTTGTCACTGCCAAGGTTGATCCGACCATTCTCGACTCTTTGGAAGACGAAGCTGATTCCTTAAGATGATTCTCTTTTCCCTTAGCTGTAGGATTTCTGTAAAAGTTTCTATCGTTTTGTAAACAGTATTTTGTAAATGAAATATCAACATTATTCCTTATGACTTCGGTGTATTTACTGTTTATCAACGCTTTGATATTGATTCAACTTAAAAAATGTACAAGCTCCTTCGTGGACTTAACTTAAACCGTTAATTAACAACTAGGCAAGTCGTATAACAGATAAGATGAAGTTAAAGAATGTGGCCTTCCGAACTCAATACTTAGAAAAAATTAGGTAATAAAGTAAGGGAATACTTATTCGTTACCAAAGTGTGAGGTAGATGCCGTGAAGGGCCTGACGAAGTCTGAATGATGACACTTGCCTACCACGAAGGGCCTGACAAGGTCTGAAGGTCGACAATTGCCTACCACGCAGGGCCTGACAACGTCTTAAGGATGACACTTGCCTACCACGAAGGGCCTGACAAGGTCTTAAGGACCACCTGCCGATGAGGCTACCATCGAATGGTCAGTGAGTCCACTCGAACCTCCTTACACCAATGACGTTTGCCTACCACGAAGGGCCTGACAAACTTATAAGGACCACCTGCCGATGAGGCTACCATCGAATGGTCAGCGAGGCCACCTGAACCTCCTTACACCAATGACGTTCGCCTACCACGCAGGTCCTGACGAACTCATAAGGATGACACTTGCCTACCACGAAGGGCCTGACAAGGTCTAAGGATATACAATTGCCTACCACGAAGGGCCTGACAAAGTCTTAAGGATGACACTTGCCTACCACGAAGGGCCTGACAAGCTCATAAGGACCTCCTGCCGATGAGGCTACCATCGAATGGTCAGCGAGTCCACCCGAACCTCTTTACACCAATGACGTTTGCCTACCACGAAGGGCCTGACAAACTCATAAGGACCACTTGCCGATGAGGCTACCATCGAATGGTCAGCGAGTCCACCCGAACCTCCTTACTCCGATGACATTAACAACAACGAAGACAAGATTTGCTTGAAAAGAAAGGAATTTTTATTGATGATGACTTGAAACCATTTACAGACTTCCGGTGTACTGACATTATAGCTACTGAAAATACTTTCGAAGCCTGCCTGCATGCCAAGTATTCTTGATCTCTGATCCGTCCAAAGCCCTCAAACGATAAGTCTCCGGCTTCGGTACTTCTATGAATTCATACGGCCCTTCCCAATTCGGCATCAGCTTTCCCAAATTCTGGGGCGCAGATGCTTCGACTTCTCTGAGAACGAAATCCCCTACTTCGAACCTGCGAAGCTTTACCCCCTTGTTATAATGTTTAGCTACTCTTCGCTGATAGGCTGTTAGTTTGACCAAGGCAGTTTCTCTGACTTCTTCAAGTAAATCAAGATTGGCTTTCAGCCCTTCATCATTGTATATTTCTCTGAACTGGCCAACTCGAAGACTTGGAGATCCAATTTCAACTGGGACTAAGGCATCAGTACCATAGGCCAGTCTGAAAGGTGAATCCCCTGTTGTGGTCCTTGGAGTCATCCGATAGGCCCATAACACGCTGTGCAGCTCTTCCGGCCATCTTCCTTTAGCTTCGTCCAATCTGGCTTGATTCCATTCAGCAGCGTTCTGTTGGTCACTTCGACTTGTCCATTAGACTGAGGATGAGCTACCGAAGTCTTTCTATGCTGGACCCCCAGTTCTTTCAAAAATGGTTCGAATTTTGATCCCACAAACTGGCGTCCATTGTCTGAAATCACCACCTTAGGAATTCCGAACCGAAATACTACCGACTCCTTGATGAACTTTAAGCATTCCTGTTCCGTTATTAACCTGAGCGGTTTTGCTTCTACCCACTTGGTCATGTAGTCGATGGCAACTATAACAAAGCTGACCTGACCTTTTGTTTTCGGTAGCGGACCTAGTATATCAACCCCCCAGACAGCGAAGGGTATGGGATATAAGATCGAGTATAACTCTTCTGGTGGCTGATGTGGAATCGGACTGTTGAGTTGACACTTCTCGCACTTCTTGACGTATTCAGTAGCTTCCTTGAAGATGGTAGGCCAGTAGTATCCCTGACGAAGTACTTTGTAGGCTAATGACTTAGCAGCCATATGGTCGCCACAGATGCCCTCGTGAACTTTCCAAAGAGCATAATCAGCTTCGGACGGAGTCAAACACTTTAACAGTGGAGACGAGAAAGCCCTTCGAAACAGATCCCCATCTATCAGAACGAAATTAGCACTCTTGTACTTGATTTTCTTGGCCAGCATCTGATCCGAAGGCAGAACGCCATCTGCCAGATACTCCAGATACGGAGTCAACCAGCAGTTGGTTCGGTCAACGCACATTACCGATTCATGATGAACACTAGGATGTTGCAAAATTTCCAAGTAAACCGACCCATCAAAAACGTTAACATTCGTAGTGGCTAATTTGGAGAGTGCATCGGCAATGGAATTGTCGTCACGTTCGACCTCCTGAAACTCGTAGAACTAGAAATACTGAAGCCGTTCTTTCAATTCCGCCAAATACTTGATCATTCTATGACCTCGGGCTTCGTATTCCCCGAAGACTTATTTAACGACTAACTGAGAGTCGCTGAAGATAACTATTCTTTGCACTTCGAGACTCTTAGCTAGTCGCAAACCCGCCAACACTGCCTCGTACTCTGCTTCATTGTTCATTGCTTTAAACTGAAATCTGATGGCCTGTTGCACCTTGAACCCCTCCGGGCTGGTCAGAATAATCCCTACTCCGCTGACGTCCGCGGTAGAAGACCCATCTGCATACAGTGTCCACGAACTCAGCTCCTGCTGAAGAATCGCAACTATGCTGTTAGATCCTCCAGCTTCTGCTACAGCTTCATTAGCTTCAAAAAACGAACACTCGACCACAAAATCTGCCAAGGTCTGCCCCTTAATGGCAGTTCGGGGATGATATTCAACGAAGAACTGAGATAGCTCCATCGTCCATGCAGCTAATCTCCCCGATACTTTAGGTTTGCCCATAATTTTCTTCAAAGGCTGATCTGTGTAGACTATTACCAACCTACCCTAGAAGTATTGCCTAAGCTTCCGACTAGCAGTTATTAAAGAAAAAGCAAACTTTTCAATATTTGGGTACCTTGTTTCGGCATCCCGAAGGACATGGCTTACATAATAAACCGGGTGCTGCTTACCCCCAACTTCTTGCACCAAAACTGCTCCTACTGCCAACGAACTAGCTGCTAAGTACAAATACAAAGGCTCAGCAGGAGCGGGCTTCACCAACAAAGGCGCCGAAGATAAGTAGGACTTGATGCTCTGAAAGGCGTCTTCGCATTTCGAAGTCCATTGGAACGTCTTGGCATTCTTCGGCCCTTTTAACGTGTCAAAAAACGGCAAACACCTTTCTGCCGATTTGGACATAAACCTCCTCAAAGCTGCAATCCTTCCAGTCAGACGCTGAACGTCTTTAAACGACTGAGGAGTCTTCATGTCCAGAATCGCTTGAATCTTCTCTGGATTGGCTTCAATTCCCCTATGGCTGACCAGATAACCCAAAAATTTGCCAGCCCCTAATCCGAAGGTGCACTTGGCAGGATTCAGTCTCAATTTGTGATGACGGACTGTCTGAAAGCATTCCTCCAGGTCATCCAGATGTTTGTGCACCAACATGCTCTTAACAATCATGTCATCTACATATACTTCCATATTCTTGCCCAACTGACGCCTGAAGACATAGTTCATCATCCTCTGGTAAGTGGCCCCGGCGTTGATGAGGCCGAAGGTCATTTTCTTGTAGGCATATACCGAACGATGCGTAATGAAAGCCGTCTTCGGTATATCCTCTTTACACATAGAGATTTGATGATAACCAGAGAATGCATCCATGAAGCTTAACAAGGCATACCCCGAAGTTGCATCGATGAGCTGGTCAATGTGGGGTAATGGATAGAAATCCTTCGGACAAGCTTTATTCAGGTCTGTATAGTCGATGCAGACCCGCCATTTCCCGTTCTGCTTTTGGACCAGTACCACGTTTGCCATCCACTGCGGATAGTCGATCTTGAAGATGAAGTTAGCAGCTAGCAGCTTCGCAATCTCTTCATCGATGATTCTCTGGCGCTCGGGCGCGAAGATCCTCCTCTTTTGCCGAACTGGCTTCTTCGACGGGTCCACTTCTAACCGATGCTCTGCGATATCCCTGCTCACTCCCGACATATCTTGAGGTTCCCAGGCGAAGATGTCAACATAACATTGCAGGAGTTCAATGAGGTTCTTTCTGAGAGGTTCTGGTAGACCCGAACCTATTTTCACCGTTTTGCTAGCCTTTCCCGGGATGAGCTCTATCTCTTCGATTTCTTCGGCTGGCATGACCAACGGTTCTGAGCTGCTTTCTGTGAAGGGTTCGATCTCTATTGCCATGGTCTGTTTTTGCTTCGACACCCCTACTCCCGAAGTGATCACGGCATTTCTATAACATCTTCTGGCCAGATCCAGATCTCCTTTTATCTCCCCAACCCCATGAGCCGTAGGAAATTTGATTTTGAAATGAGGGATAGAGGTTACAGCTTGTAAAGTAGTTAAAGTGGGCCTCCCCAAAATAACATTATAAGCGGAATCTACATGCACAACATAAAACTTACAAATAATTTCTACCTGTTGGGGGGCCGTTTCGAAGATAATCGGTAGTTCAATGGTTCCAGCCACTTTGACCGGATCGTTGCTGAAGCCATATAAAGGGGCCTCCTACCCGATCTCCATCTTCTGTCCATCGAGATGCATCCTCTGATAAGCATGAGCATATAAGATATCCACAGAAGATCCATTGTCAATCATCATACGCTTCATATCCACCGAACCCACTTGTGCTGTCACGACCAATGATCCCTCGTGCGGTTCGATCGTTTCCGAAGGGTAATCCTCATCTGTAAAGAAAATTACCGTACCCGGGAATGGTCTGTCAGTCTTCGGGAGGGTACCCGCCACTGACATGACCGAATCCAGATAGCTTCGGCGCTTCTTCCCAACAAGCTTGCCCGAAGTACCCCCAGTGATGACATCTATCACTTGCCTTGCGGGCAGTTCAGGAGCGGGGAACACTTGCTGAACTGGTTGGGCTGCCTGAACGGGTCCTCTATTCTGCTGCTGGTTCGTTCGGGCGGCCACATAATGAACTAAAGCCCCGTCATGCACCTTTCTCTCGATAAAATCTTTCAAACTAGCACAGTCGTTCGTATCATGACCCGAGGCTTGATGATAGTCACAATACTTACGAGAATTCCCTTTCCCAGGCTTAAAGTTATCTCGAGGTGGCTCAAAAATAGGTTGATTCTTGATCTGCTCCAAGATAACAGCCCTGTCGGCGTTGAGTGCAGTATAGGTCCTGTTTACCCTCTAAGCGGGAGCGGACGAGCGTTCTCCACCCTGCCTCCAATTATTATTGTTGTATTTCTTTGATTTGCTGTCGCGACGGCCTCTATCTCCTTCATTCCTACTCTGGTCCCCCTCTGTTCTGTCCCGATCTGTCTCTTTAAGCCGATCTGAAGAAGGGCGCTTGAGGCTATTCATGGCTTCTTCTACCACAATATAACCTTCCGCTTTATCGAAGGCTTCTACGAGACTCTTCGGGTGGTGAAACATCAACTTCTTCACTAACTTTTCCGATTTGACCAGATCTAACCCATTCTAAAACAGTCCCACGGCTTGTAGATCATTCAGGTCTATCACTTGGCCGACTGCTTCACGGAATCGCTTCACATATTGGCCCAAAGACTCATTCGAGAACTGCAGAACCTGAGCCAGTGAGCCAGTTGGTTTCCCTCTTCTTCTGTTGCTCCCGAAGCGGGCGTGGAACTTACTGCACATATCCGCCCAAGATGAAATCAAATCCGAGGGCAAAGTCCCCATCCATTGCCTGGCATCCTTTCTGAGTGTCGTGACAAAAGTATGACACTTAGCAGCATCGCTAAAGTCGTAATAATCTATCAGTCAGTCGAACGCCTGGCTATGGTCATAGGGATCTCCCGATCCGTCATAACTTTCAATGTGAGGCAACCTCTTGGTGGGGTCAGCTTTCTCTCTCAGAATCTCCGCGGAAAAAGGGGATGCCTTCTTTCCCGAAGTATCTTTCACTTTCTGTACCTCGGCAAGCTGCCTCCGAAGCTCCTTCACCTCTTTTACCAGATACTCCACGCCCTCGGGTTGGGACGATGCTTCTTTTTCTGGTGACCCCTCCCTCTTCTGAGTGGATCGGTTCCTTACAATAGAACCCCCAACTTTCGAGGGGCTTTTATGACGATGATGGTCCACAGAGCGGAGTGCCCTCGGTGGACTTTCGGGTGTACGACCCCTAGATCTACTTCGTCTCAGTACCCGACTGTCGTGGTGGGAATGCGCAACAACGAGCGCCTTCTTAGTATTCTCTGGAGTACGATCCCTGGATCGACCTCTTCGTTCGCTTCGACCCTGCTCCTTAGAACCGACAGGGTGATGTGCCTTCTTCGATCTCTGAGGAGTAGGGCTTCTGGACCTTCTTCTTTCTCGAGGTTGACCCAGAGACTCACGTCCTGAATGAACAGGTTCTTTCTCACTCCGATGCCCACGTTCTTCAGATTGGACATAGTTGGAAGCTTCGTCCCTCAACTCTGCCATTCGAGACATCTGCTCAGCTATATCCTGTCGTTGCTTCACCAGTGCCTCCATGGCCCTATCAGCTTCATCTGCCATCTTAGCCAAGCGGGCAGCCTTTTCGTCTTGGTCATCCCGGTATCGAGTTCTAGGCGAGGTGCCTTCTACTCATTTCCGGCCATGACCGGACCCTTTCTCTGCTGTAAAAATTAGCTGTCTCTTGGCTTTGCTCACAGCTCTCGGACGAGAATCTCCATGCGACCGTTTGGACGCCGTGCTGGTATGAACACTTATTGCAGGTCCCAAACGGTCCTTGACAGATACTCGTGGTACTGATTCACTGGCAGCCATAGGCCGCCCCTCCGGCGTAGGTGTCCTACTCTTCCCCATGAACACCGACGTAGAACGAACACAGTTTGTGATTGAAAAATACTCAGGACACTAGAACTCAGCCCTCCTTCTAGCGCCAATGTTAACGCCAAGATCTTCTCCCACGTCCCAATCACGTAAGACGCCCTGATCCTGCACAGTTCAACAAGTCAACACCAAAAGCTTGTCGGCCTGACCGTCGGGGGATAGCTCGGGCGTGAGAGTCAGTACAGGCGATCACAAGGTTAACAATGGAGGAAAATATTGACTAGTGTCTGAGTGTGAATAATAATGTGTTGTGTTTTATTTACCTCTTTTCCTTTTGTGATCCTTACCCCATACGTTCCCAAGACCCGGTTTACTGTACCACCCACTATCTCCTGACACCTCCTCTCACCCCCTGTCATCTCAGCCGAAAGTGTGTAGCTTATTTTCCCACTTGCTATCACTGTTACCTCCCGCCGGTAATCGGAGTCCCATCCTCATTAATGCCATGCAGAAAGGTGGCAGACATAACAGTCAACTACTACTTTTGTGATGATTACCGGTCAAAGATAGGATAAGTGACAACTCACATAATGGACCAACCCAATGACTAAGCCCAATATTATAGTCAAGTAGCGAGGCCCAAATCATTTGACCCAACATGACAAAAGTGACATAGTCCAAAGGACAAGCCCATTCGGCCTGGCCCAGTAGGAAAAGTATTATGGCCCAACATAACTCATAATTAATAATGTACTAATTTACTTATTAAAATAATTCCAACAATCCTCACTCCATTTTAATAAAATATCAAAACAAGTTCGGGCAAAGATGAATTGTTATTTATTAAAGGCTTAAATATGAATTATTATCTTAAACTATAAGTCATATTTCACTCCGGTGATCAAAGATTTAATTTTGTCAAGTAGATGATTGAACTATCAATTTTTTTCAATTGAGGTTGCCACGTCAGAAATTGCAGACGTGACTATCTTAGTGGGACACATCTCAGCTGATGTGTATAAAAAATTAGTTTATTAAATTGTGATAAAAACATATTTGTTATATTGAAGGGTAAAATGGTCCAAAACTAATTAAAACTTCCAAACAATCAGAAATCGATCAAATCAATCAAAACAACAAAATTTAAAACCATTAGAAATCGATCAAAAACTCCTCTTAGCCAAACATTGAAGATCAAGATCTACAACCAAAAATCATTAACGAGAGTGAATTCAATTAAGACTTTTAAAGTTTGGTTGTATTCAATCAAGACATTTAAAAAATTTACTGATATTCAATTACAACTTTTATAATGTCTTTAAAAGTTAGGTGGTATTGAATTGAGACTTTTATAAAGTCTATAAAAATATTTTGGTATTCAAAAAGTCATTGATTTTTCATATTTCTATCAAATGGTAGAGTTTGACAGACTTTAGAAGAAGAGATACCCATATCCAAAGTTTGATCTCATCTCTAAAAACTTTCAAAGACTTCTAAATATTTGAGAAAGGGAAAAGATGAACAAAGGAGAAAGAGCATGTGACAACCCGAAAATTTAAAAAATCTTAAATGATTAAATTAAAAGTTAAAGTTTAAAACCTAGAGTGATAATAGATGATTTATTTATAAATCTATACGGTTTAATAATTGAAAGAAATTATGTAATAATAAATATGGCAAACCATTTGAAGAAGGCTTATTGATTGTAGGAAACCGTATTAAGAGGTTTAATGGATATTAAATTAAATGTCTAGTCTAATTTATGAGTATATAAATTACTTTATGATTTATGAAGGATATGTATGTTTATGTAAAATGGTAAATATATTAAATTATATTTACTATATGTAAATAAATTGATATAAACAATTTATAATGTGAGAAAATAAAGTTATAAATTATTTTCTATATGTGATGTGTGCATGTTTGGTGTAACTTGTAATGGGGAGTTAATAAATTAATATATATATATATATATATATATATATATATATATATATATATATATATATATATATATATATATATACGCAGGAAAATAAAATTGTTAGGAACAATTTGCGTAATGAGGCAAAAAGAGGCGGGTTAAGCATATAATATTTATATATACTTTATCCAAGAGTATTAGAATAAATTCTTATATAAAATTAATTTAATAAAGAAAAGATATTATATTTATCGTAATATCTTAATAAAGTAAATAAATTCTTAATTGAATTTATGATAATGAGGTAAGGATATTATATTATAATATCTTGCGTATGTAAATAATTATATTTACATAAGAAATTTTGTGTAGCATATTTATTTTATAATTATAAAATAAATATATAATTTGAGTATGTTACATTATATTTTATATAATTCATATATCAAAGATGGGTTATGTAAATTATATGATTCCAAGAGGATAGAATAAATTAAGGAGATTTATGTAGTAACTTATTTGATTAAATTAAGTTACTAAGATTGAGTAATTAAATAACTTAACAAAAGCAAGCTAAAAATAAGAGAAGGAGAATTATGCGAGTTACGAAAATCTTAGGGTTAAAAACCTAATATTTGAAACTTAAAAAAATATCTTAAGAAATATGCTAAGGAATAAAGAATATTCTGAGAATATGTTAAGAATATGCCAAGGGGTGATTTGCAGCCTTTTAAAGATGAAGGGGAAGACTAGAGAAGACTTAAGTTGGGTGACCAACTTATAAGAAATTGAATGTAGCTTTTATAGAAGCAAAATCAAAATTTACTTATATTCATTTTTAGCCAAATTGGCTAAGTTTAGAGAGAAAAAGAGAAAAAAAGAGGCAGGGGAAGTTTAATAAGCCTGGAGTCATTCCCAACAGTTCCATTTTTCTCTCCTACCCGTTCCATACTCCATCTCTCCCCAATTGATTAAGTCTTCATATATTTATATATTAACACAAGAACTCATCCAACCTTTGCTAAAAACTTCATTAAGAACTGAAGTTAGGAACTGAGATGAAGGAAGAGTTGGAACTTATGCTACTCAAAAAAGGAATCAAAGTCTGAGCTTGAAGCAGATTGAAGTATCAATTCAATCAATACATCTAACAGAAAGGTAATCTAACTTTCATTTGTTAAAAATTCAAGGAGATTAGAAGTAAGAATGTACTGCTATTATTGAGATTTGTTGATTACATTAGTAATGGGCAATATATATTGGAATTCAAATAATGGCAAGACATGAAAATTGATAGTGTATAAGTGAGTATACATAGACTATAAGTTAGTAAACTAACTTATATGTTAGTATGTTTACGTATGTATTTATTGAAACTGGACTGCTATGGGGCTGAATTAGAGCAAAGGAGCTAGTATGTGTTGTGTGGAGTAATAAGGGAGAATTTTTTTTGGGTTTAAGCATGTATAAACATGTTTGAATTCTGTCCATTAAGCTAATGCACTTGTGGTGTTCGATAAATGGTTTCTTAGAGCTAATAAGCTCAAAATAAGTAATTGTAATAATATATTAAGTAAGATAACATTTATACATGTTATATGAGATGTATGGAATGAATTTTATTAATGAAACTTGAATTAAGAACTACTTTAAAGAAGATGTACAATGGAGGTTTAGTTGGAAATTTTGTGCTTTTGATGGAGAAATGAAAATTTATTGCTCCTTATATAGAAAGATGGATACTACTAGACAAGTATTATTTTATAGCTTAGTTGTGGGCAATACTTAAAAGGATTAAATTGCATCACAAGCAAGGGATTGATGGATGTGATAGTAATTCAATCTGATTTTGTCGTTGCTGTGGAGATATTTAAAGACTGTCTAGGACCATCCCACATGAAGCCATTATTATTATTGCAACATCAAAAGTTAGATATGTCTTTGTTGAGATATCCTTCTCTTAATGAGCTAAAATATATTACAGTTAATACAAAATTTTTGTGGAAAGAATCAAAAGATACATTGGGCGAAATGTTATCTTTGGGGAGGATACTTTTACAAGTATGGGTAAAAAGCGTAACTTAAGGTTTATACACATTCTTATATCTTATGTTTGCACTATTCAAGTGAAAAGTAGTCGAGCTGCAAGAATGGAGTGAAAAGGGAGGAAATTTTTGGTTAGATTCATATTTAAACACATATGAAATCCGACTTTTTAAAGCTTGCATGCTAGATGTTTGATGAAATGGCCAAACAAGGTTTTCAAGCTTAAAAACGAATAATTACCCAAGGCTTGGAACTAAAAGACATTTGAATATGTAGTGTGAGGTTTACTAAGCTAATCAGAGGAACCAAATCAGTTTGAAAAGCAATGGAATGAAATTAAATCAAATGAAATTTCCTTAAAAAGATATGAACACTGAGTTTTGAGCTTTTAGTTAGGTGTCTTAATAATGTTGTTAAAGACCAAACTTGGATGAAAAATGTACCTTATAACAAGGTCTCGAAGTAGGAACAAGTTTCAAGTCATTTGAACTTGTATAACAAAAGTTATGCTAACTGTTAGGAGGCTTGAAGAAACAAAATTCTAAAAATTGTGGACTGCTGACCCTAAGGGCGAATTCGGGGCTAGCTACATTTTCCAAAAAATTATGGGCTTTTGGAATATTATATTACACTGTATAAGCTTTCCATATACTCTAAAATGGACTGATTCCGACTTCGTAGCAAAAGGTTATGACATTTCGAAGTAGTAGAGTCGAAATTGTCCAGGAAATGCGGTGCAGTCTCTTTGCACAGAATTTCTGGGCTGATATGTTTGGAATCTGGAAAAATATCAGTAGGGGAAGTTGTAGAGGAGGAAGTTAAAAATGCGTGGGTTCAAGAATCGCTTAAAAATGTTGAGAAACAAAGGAGTTATAACCAGTTTAGGGAAGGAGGGTCGTGCAGTCTAAAAACAGAACATTCTGTCCACTAATAGCAGATTTCTGTTCTGTTCGGTTTGGAATTTGGATTTTTGGTCTGAAGAGAGGTTGTATTCCCTGAAGTTAGCTTCGCGTGGGCTCAAGAATCGCTTAAAAATGTTTTGAAACGGAAAAGTTATGACTGTTTTAGCGAGAGAGGTAAAGCTAGGAAAGAATGAAAAACAGTTTTGAACGCCCCTTTGTGAACACTGTTTTGGACTATCTATCTAATCCGAAATGGGTGTCCAATAATTTTTAAAAGTAGGTTAATATGATGTTTACAGCATATCCAAAGTTAGATGTCATCGGACTTATGAGATAGAAACTAAAAATCTATAAAGTTGATACGCCGCAACAGGGGATGCTGCCCAGCAGCACTAGCAACTGCAGATGGCCACTTTGGCACACGGTTTTGAGTGGTTTAATTTGATAGTTTACCTATATAAAACTAAGTTTCTAAACCTCTAAATAGACAGATGTATGAAATCTATAACATATTCAATTTCAATGTAATTGAATTAGTAATATAGAGGATGAAAGCTAAGCTTGGGATTGTTAAAGCCAAGCAAGGGGCTGTTTTGGCGTTATGTTGAAACGCGATAGTATTTAATGCGGGAATGAAACTATAAATTATTATAGAAGCTATAAGTTAACCATATAAGTTATAATTGCTAGTTTGTAATATTCATGGACTGAATCAAATTGCACAAGATAAACGGAAGCATGGAAAATCAGAGTTTTAAAATTTTAAAAACCATATACCCGAGTCATCCTTTATGCACAATTATTAATTAAACGAAAAGATAAAGAACAAGAATTATACTCTTGAAGATTTGAGCTTCCTCAGGTACAAGTTCACCTCCAAATTCTTTCGTGTTCAACTTGAATTCACCGAGTTTGGTTCCTTCCTTTGATCAACGTTAGCCACCCAAGTGTTTGGCCTCTAGAGGTGATCCACCAAGGAAGAAGAAATATTCAAGAAGAAGGGTGGTTGACTAAACAATAGTTTTCTATCTCTATAGAAAAAGGTGTACTCTCCAACAATTAGAATCACGTATATTGATATCTGATATAAGACTCCTCTTATAAAGATATCAGTTAACCCTTCTAATCTAATTAGAAAATAGGATATTATTTAATCAATTAAATTCTTTTAATTAATTAAGCTCCCTAATCTTATTAGGGATAATTAATTAAACTCATTTAATTAATTTAACCTCCTAATCTTATTAGGAATATATGAGAGTACTTTTATTAATTAATTTCTAAACTCCTTTAGGAATTAAATAATAATAATAGTAATAATAATAATAAGACTCCTCTTATTAATTTATATTTAATATTTTGGCCAAAATATTAAATAATAAATATTAAGATATTTAATTTATTCTATCACCACAGATTAAATTAAATATACTTAACTTATTATTACGATTATGCCATTAACTTCTTAAATAATTATTCTTCCTTTTAAGGTGTGACCCTTTAGGTTCTCCATATTAAACCGGTTGTGAATAAATCAATTAAAACAATTCTAATCTTATTTAAATAAATAAATTAAAATATTAATTTATTTAAATAAATAATATTTATTCTACAATAGGGATAAGCCTCCCTAGCGATTAACGACTTTCCAGATAATATAGATTTTAATATTAATCAAAGAAGAACCTTTAAGTAAATAGTTATCGTACAATTCAATCCTTCCACCATACAATGTTCTAATTAAATATAAGACATAAAATTACTGTTGTGACGCCCCCAAAATAGGTATACAACACCCATTCTGAGTCGCCAAATACATGGTACAGAAAGAAAACTACAACTTCAATAATACAATTGTCATGCAAAATACGACAACACATATTGTGAGTTTAAATACAAATATTATCTTCTAGACAATATCCACACTCAAATAAGTCCTCAATACAATTATTCAAACACTATTTTACAGAAATAGCGAGGATTGCTAAAATATCTTTCTAGAACCATCACTCCATACCCCGACTAGATCCTGCTATGTTCTCACCTCCTGAGAAGAAAAATGGAACAAAAAGGAAAAGTGTTAGCTCAAGTAGCCCAGTAAATAATATTATGACTAAGATAATATATAACAAATTATCATTAGTATTCAACAGGGAAAAATCTGATAGAATATAATCGACAACAAGTTTTAGATCAACAACTACAACGAAAACAGCAAACCATTAGAAGAGTCAAGTAGAGAATGAATTCTACTATCTTCTAAGATTTAAAAGTCCATCATCAATATTTTATCCCTGTAACATCAATTAATAATCATCTTTATCCAAATATTTATCTTTGCACTACAGGCCAAAGATATTCATTTGTATCACCTGTCAGTCATGTTCATCTCAACACCTGTTCATCTTTGCACTACAGGCCAAAGATATTCATCAAGTAATCATACATCTTTGCAATACAGGCCAAAGATATTCAGTAATATCATCATTTAGGACTGAGGATGATGAAAAATATCTTAAAGAGAACGAATCCAGTGAGACAGAAGGACAAATAGTAGGGATTCGTATAACAGTTTATCCAAGATCAATAATACTTCATAATAATCAATTGTGAAGCAGAATTCAAAAATAAAGATCAAAACATGGACACAATCAAAGATAGTAACCATAATAGACATCTTGGACAAAAAAGGAAAATTTTATTTTTCGGTGAATAGTGTCGTATTCGTGAATGGTGCCGTATACGTGAATAGTAACGTATACGTGAATAGTAACCCCGACACAAAAAGTTTCAAATTTGATAAAAACTCATGTTGATATTTCAGCATAATGATATTGAAGAAAATAATATCATTTAAGAAGAAAAATAATATCCCTTACATCAAAATATCAGTATTTCTGGTCGGAATACCGGTATAAGGCTGAAAGAAACTTGCTCTGATGAATAGAAACTCTCAAAGTATCTAAATACTCACAAAATATACTCAATAATCTAGAGAGAGAAAGAGAAAAAACTTGTTTCTGTTGTGATTTTCAATTCTACCTTAGCCCTCTATTTATAGGAAAATGTTAGCACGCCGAAGCAGACTTAACCTGCAACCTGATGGCTTTACCTCCTACTATTCCCACCCACCACATTTGAATAAAAATCTCAGCACATTTCTTCACTATCCAAGAGTGGGGCCCACCAATTCTAGAATTTTCTACCAAAATGATTAACTCCGAAAATTCAACAATTTCTGAACCAGTCATCTCGTAAAATTCATAATAAATTATACGTTCATTTTTAACGGTTCAAAATTTGTGGACATATACTCAACTTATATATGTATAAAATATCCACAAATTACCACGATCCAACGGTCGGATTAAAAATTATACCCTCCGCAAAATATCTCAAAAATCCTGATTTTTAATACCTCCATTCCGACAAAAATACTAATAAAAACCTCAACATTAACTCCTTCATTTTTAACCACAAAAATATATCTCTAATTTATATCCACATAAAATAAATATTTCCTTATCATATGAATCAATAAGTAATTATTCACAAATAATATTACAGAATCACATTTATGACAACCAGGCCGTTCCCAGGAAAGAGGGGGCTTTCCAATAAGGATTTCTCCTTACTGGCGCGCAATTAGATGACCAAACCTCTCCTTAGACATAACTTTCTAGACATTGCCAATAATGTTATCTAATAATATTATTCAAATAATATGAATTATTGATCTGATAAAGGAAAATACTGTGCAGCAACAATTATTGAAACAACAATAATATAAAATATCAACGCAGCAATTATTGAATCAATAAAATAAAATATTGAATAATAACTACTGTAACAATTATTGAGTAGTGCCTTCTTACGTAAGAATTAATAATTGGTGCTATACCGTGTGCTACTGTATTTTAACCACCGGGTATTCCAACAGTATTAACGGTAACAACTACGCCGTTATTTATAAACAACTTATACTTGTCATTTTCTTCATCCAATCGCTTTCCGTTATGGGGCCCACACAAGGCTGCGCCGTCGTACGAATAATCCCCGACAACAAGAATATTGCACGACCAAACGAATATTCCCCGACAAAATGAATATTTTATAACCACTTGCTTATTTTGTAAAATTTGCACATTTCACCCATAACCAAAGTATTATATCAAATTAACCCCTTATTATTCACAATAATATTTAGAGAAAATTTGATTTTATTCATTAATAAGTTGGGGTCTTACAACCTCCCCTCCTTATGAAATTTCGTCCTCGAAATTGACGTACGTACCTGATATTTTAAAAAGGTGAGGATACCTCGCTTTCATTTCTGATTCTAACTCCTAGGTCATTTCTTCAATAGCACGGTTTCTCCACAAAACCTTAACTTATGGTATAACCTTTGTGCGTACGACATGCTCTTTCCTATCCAAGATCTTAACAGGTACCTCCTCGTACGTTAAATCTTCAGCTATCTCGTCTGGTTCTAACTCAATAATGTGGTTCGGGTCTTTAACATATTTACGAAGCATCGATATGTGAAAAAAATTATGAACACGAGACATGCTTGGAGGTAATGCGAGTCTATATGCCACATTTCCTATTCGCTCAAGAATCTCAAATGGACCAACAAATCTTGGATTGAGCTTTTCTCTCTTCCCAAATCTTGTAACTTCCTTCCATAGTGCAACACGTAACAATACATGATCCCCAATATTAAATTCCACATCCTTCCGATGAAGATCCGCATAACTCTTTTGTCGATCCTGTGCCGTTTGTATACATTGTCGAATCGTTTAGATCTTCTCTTCTCTGTAGTCATGCGTACCAACTCTGGTCCCAACAATGTTGCTTCACCCACCTCGTCCCAGCATACTGGAGAACAACATTTTCTTCCATACAACGCCTCGAATGGAGCCACACCTATGCTCGCCTGATAACTGTTGTTGTAGGAGAATTCCACCAATGGTAGGTACTTATCCCAACTCCCTTTGAGATCTAGGACACAGAGTCTTAATAGATCTTCAAGAGTTTGAATAGTCCTCTCTGATTGTCCGTCCGTTTGAGGATGGTATGCCGAACTGAATCGTAAATCCGTGCCCATAGCTTTCTGCAAGCTAACCCAAAATCGTGAAGTGAATCTTGGGTCACGATCCGAAACTATGGATACTGGCATGCCATGCAATCTCAAAATTTCATTCACATACATACTAGCAATACGTTCAAGGGAATAAGTCTCACGTATCGGTAAGAAATGAGCAGACTTGGTGAATCTATCAACAATAACCCAAATCGCATCTATGCCTTGAGAAACCTTGGGAAGACCTGTAACAAAATCAATGGTAATGTGTTCCCACTTCCATTTCGGGATCTCAAGTGGTTGCAATGGACCCTTTGGCACTTGATGCTCCGCCTTTACACGTTGACAAGTTAAACACCTCGAGATAAACTCTGCGATCTCTCTTTTCATATTGCTCCACCAAAATGTGTGTCGAAGATCGTGATACATTTTGGTACTCCCAGGATGGATTACAAACGGTGTGTTGTGTGCCTCCATCATTATTCTATGCTTCAAGTCAAAATTGTTAGGAACACAAAGTCTGGAGTTGACTCGAAGTATTCCTTCTTCATCGATTCTTGCTTCTGGAATAGCACCTTCTTGTACTTTCTTCTTTATACGCATCAGCTCTATGTCCGTAGCTTGAGCAGCTTTAACTTTATCGATTAAAGTCGATTTTACTCGTATATCATCATGTGGGTCCCTAGAGTCATTAACTCTATCTCTATCATTTATAAATTATACAAAATGGGTCTTTGTGTTCAATAATATTGCACTCGTACTCGCGTACAATCTTCTACTCAACGCGTCAGCTACCACGTTCGCTTTTTCAGGATGGTATGGTCAGAACAGGTTCTGAATGAGTCGCCTCTTGAGCTATTGGAAAATCTTCTCGCATTCCTCGCTCCATACGAATTTTGTATCTTTCTGAGTCAGCTAAGTTAACGGAGTAGCGATTTGAGAAAATCCTTTCACGAATCTCCGATAGTAACCAGTTAAGCCCAGAAAGCTACGTACTTTGGTCACCGACTTCGGTTGCTTTCAATTGTGATTCATATCCCAATCTTGGATAGCACGTCACAATGACACCTATTATTTTACCACCACACAAATATAGAGTCCCTTACGGAGAGTCTGACTTTGGTGCATTCCACAAAAGAAGTCACCAGATAGAGGCTCGGGTACCAGCTTCTATAGTTGGGTTTTTAACTCCTGAAGTTCAATAGGAGCTATTCAATATGAGATTTTAGAAATGAGTTTTGTATCGGGTTGAAGGTCAATACAAAAATTCAATATCACGCTCTGGGTTAGGCCAGGAAATTCTTCAGAAAATACATCGGGAAATTCTCTAACAATAGAAATATTATTCAAATCTGACTTGTCTTTGTTCAAATTCATAACATGGGCTAAGAAAGCTTGACATCCATTTTTTAATAAATGAATGGCTTTATGGCTTGATATAACAGCGATTGATTTTAATGGTTTGGTTGCTTGAATTCGCATAACAGGTTGGTTAGGAATATGAAAACTAACAACCTTACGAAAATAATCAATTTTAGCATGATGAGTGGTTAAACCAATCAATTCCTAAAATCACATCAAAAGCAAGTATCTTTAAAGAGATAAGATCAACAGGTAATGTGATAGTGCCAACTTGGATCATGCAAGATTTATAACGAAGGTTTCACCCAACGGAGTTTCAACATATAAGTCAAAGGTCAATTTTTTCGGAGTCAAGTTCAAACGTTGAGCACAAGCAGGAGAGATAAAAGAATGGGTAGAACCGGTATCTAGTAAAGTATAAACTTCGCAAGAATTCAAGATTAGCTTACCTGTGATCACCTCGTTTGGGTTTCTCGCGTTTTAGCCAGTCACGACAAACGCTCTTCCAGGAACCGCTGATTTTGACTTATCTGGGACAGCTTTTGGAGTCACCATCCCCGCTGAACTTGGTTTTACTACAAAACACTCTCGAGCTATATGACCCTCCTTTCCACAGTTATAACATACCTTAGATTGTTGTGGGAAGTTTGGGCTGATATGTCCCTCTTTCCCACATTTGTAACATACGACCGGTGGTCGTTCTCCTCCCCTAGAAACAGTTGATGTTTGTGCTGACGTCTTCACATTATCATTGTTGTACCTTCTCTTCTTAAAATCTCCTCCTAACTCGCTCCTTTTATTATCACGACCACGATGACCACCCGAGTGGTTATCACTTTTGTCTGTATTTTTCCCTCCTTGCTGGTTCTCATCGCTCCGATGACTGCTGTCACCAGTATGACCCTGATTGTGGTCCCTCGGTTGCACATACTCATTATCTTGCTCTAATAATTGAGCCCTGTTTACAACATCTGAATATAAAGAAAATTTATGAGAGATAAGATATTGCTGAATCTCGGGTTTTAAACCTCTCAGAAACATCCTTGTCATTCGTTCCTCATTCTCGACCAAATGAGGTGCAAACCTGGATAACTCTGCAAACTTCGCCTCGTACTGGGACACCGTCATGTTGTTTTGTTCCAGTCTAATAAACTCTACCTCCTTCATATGACGAATACTTTCAGAAAAGCACTTGTCATTAAACAGTTTCTGAAACGTTTCCCAGGACATGTTGAGTGCGTCAGGCTGGGTACGATTCACAGACTCCCACCAGTAGTCTGCCTCACCGCGGAACATAAAAGTGGCGAATGGAACCTTCTGTTCCTCCGTGCATCCCAAGACATCGAATATCTTGGTAATTTGCTTGACCCACATTTTCGCCATGATCGGATCTGGATTTCCCTTAAATTTTGGTGGTCCTAATTCTTTGAACTGCTTGGCTGTGACAAACCACGTGTTGTTATCATTTCCACCTGTATTCTGCACACGAGTCTCCCTCGTCTGATTTTGCATGAACTGTAAAAAGCTCCTAAACATTTCATCATTCATCGTTTGCTCGGTAACGTTGTTTACAGGAGGAATATTGCCTTCCTGTTGCACGTTCCCCTGGGTGGTGATTAAAGGCATCTCCAAAGTCTCATTCACTCCATCGTTAACGTTCTCTGCTGCCATTCTCAAATACTGCCACAAAACAAGGGTTAATTGACATGTCACATATTATCCCTATACTCTGACCGACCAAATAAACACCAAATAAACTTAGTCAGGTCATATTAGCGAAGAAATTTCCCGTCTCTCCCCTCCTAGTTCTTGTCTCACATCTCAGCCAGGGATCATATCTCTAAGCTCTGATACCAACTGTGACGCCCCCAAAATAGGTATACAACACCCATTCTGAGTCGCCAAATACATGGTACAGAAAGAAAACTACAACTTCAATAATACAATTGTCATGCAAAATACGACAACACATATTGTGAGTTTAAATACAAATATTATCTTCTAGACAATATCCACACTCAAATAAGTCCTCAATACAATTATTCAAACACTATTTTACAGAAATAGCGAGGATTGCTAAAATATCTTTCTAGAACCATCACTCCATACCCCGACTAGATCCTGCTATGTTCTCACCTCCTGAGAAGAAAAATGGAACAAAAAGGAAAAGTGTTAGCTCAAGTAGCCCAGTAAATAATATTATGACTAAGATAATATATAACAAATTATCATTAGTATTCAACAGGGAAAAATCTGATAGAATATAATCGACAACAAGTTTTAGATCAACAACTACAACGAAAACAGCAAACCATTAGAAGAGTCAAGTAGAGAATGAATTCTACTATCTTCTAAGATTTAAAAGTCCATCATCAATATTTTATCCCTGTAACATCAATTAATAATCATCTTTATCCAAATATTTATCTTTGCACTACAGGCCAAAGATATTCATTTGTATCACCTGTCAGTCATGTTCATCTCAACACCTGTTCATCTTTGCACTACAGGCCAAAGATATTCATCAAGTAATCATACATCTTTGCAATACAGGCCAAAGATATTCAGTAATATCATCATTTAGGACTGAGGATGATGAAAAATATCTTAAAGAGAACGAATCCAGTGAGACAGAAGGACAAATAGTAGGGATTCGTATAACAGTTTATCCAAGATCAATAATACTTCATAATAATCAATTGTGAAGCAGAATTCAAAAATAAAGATCAAAACATGGACACAATCAAAGATAGTAACCATAATAGACATCTTGGACAAAAAAGGAAAATTTTATTTTTCGGTGAATAGTGTCGTATTCGTGAATGGTGCCGTATACGTGAATAGTAACGTATACGTGAATAGTAACCCCGACACAAAAAGTTTCAAATTTGATAAAAACTCATGTTGATATTTCAGCATAATGATATTGAAGAAAATAATATCATTTAAGAAGAAAAATAATATCTCTTACCTCAAAATATCAGTACTTCTGGTCGGAATACCGGTATAAGGCTGAAAGAAACTTGCTCTGATGAATAAAAACTCTCAAAGTATCTAAATACTCACAAAATACACTCAATAATCTAGAGAGATAAAGAGAAAAAACTTGTTTCTATTGTGATTTTCAATTCTACCTTAGCCCTCTATTTATAGAAAAATGTTAGCACGCCGAAACAGACTTAACCTGCAACCTGATGGCTTTACCTGCTACTATTCCCACCCACCATATTTGAATAAAAATCTCAGCACATTTCTTCACCAACCAAGAGTGGGGCCCACCAATTCTAGAATTTTCCATCAAAATGATAAACTCCGAAAATTCAACAATTTCTGAACCAGTCATCTCGTAAAATTCATAATAAATCATACGTTCATTTTTAACGGTTCAAAATTTGTGGACATATACTCAACTTATATATGTATAATATATCCAAAAATTACCACGATCCAACGGTCGGATTAAAAATTATAACCCCCGCAAAATATCTCAAAAACCCTGATTTTTAATACCTCCATTCCGACAAAAATACTGATAAAAATCTCAACATTAACTCCTTCATTTTTAACCACAAAAATATATCCCTCATTTATATCCACATAAAATAAATATTTCCTTATCATATGAATCAATAATTAATTATTCACAAATAATATTACATAATCACATTTATGACAACCAGACCGTTCCCAAGAAAGAGGGAGCTTTCCAATAAGGATTTCTCCTTACTGGCGCGCAATTAGATGACCAAACCTCTCCTTAGACAGAACTTTCTAGACATTACCAATAATGTTATCTAATAATATTATTCAAATAATATGAATTATTGATCTAATAATGGAAAATACTGTGCAGCAACAATTATTGAAACAACAATAATATAAAATATCAACGCAACAATTATTGAATCAATAAAATAAAATATTGAACAATAACTACTGTAACAATTATTGAGTAGTGCCTTCTTACGTAAGAATCAATAATTGATGCAATACCGTGTGCTACTGTATTTTAACCACCGGGTATTCCAACAGTATTAACGGTAACAACTACGCCATTATTTATAAATAACTTATACTTATCGTTTTCTTCATCCAATCGCTTTCCGTTATGGGGCCCACACAAGGCTGCGCCGTCGTACGAATAACCTGGGCCCCATAACGGAAAGCGATTGGATGAAGAAAACGACAAGTATAAGTTATTTATAAATAACGGCGTAGTTGTTACCGTTAATACTGTTGGAATACCCGGTGGTTAAAATGCAGTAGCACACGGTATTGCATCAATTATTAATTCTTACGTAAGAAGGCACTACTCAATAATTGTTACAGTAGTTATTGTTCAATATTTTATTTTATTGATTCAATAATTGTTGCGTTGATATTTTATATTATTGTTGTTTCAATAATTGTTGCTGCACAGTATTTTCTATTATTAGATCAATAATTCATATTATTTGAATAATATTATTAGATAGCATTATTGGCAATGTCTAAAAAGTTCTGTCTAAGGAGAGGTTTGGTTATCTAATTGCGCGCCAATAAGGAGAAATCCTTATTGGAAAGCCCCCTCTTTCTTGGAAACTGCCTGGTTGTCATTATTGTGATTCTGTAATATTATTTGTGAATAATTAATTATTAATTTATATGATAATGAAATATTTATTTGATGTGGATATAAATGATGAATTTATTTATGTTGTTATAAATGAAGGAATTAATGTTGACGTGTTTTATCAGTATTTTTGTCGGAATGGAGGCATTGAAAATCAAATTAAGATTTTTGAGATATTTTACGGGAGTTATAATTTTTAATCCGACCGTTGGATCGTGGTAATTTTTAGATATGTTATACATATATAAGTTGAGTATATGTTCACAAATTTTGAACCGTTAAAAATGAAAGTATGATTTATTATGAATTTTACGAGATGACTGGTTCAGAAATTGTTGAAGTTTCAGAATTTATCATTTTGGTAGAAAATTCTAGAATTGGTGGGCCCCACTCTTGGTTGGTGAAGAAATGTGCTGAGATTTTTATTCAAATATGGTGGGTGGGAATAGTAGCAGGTAAAGCCATCAGGTTGCAGGTTAAGTCTGCTTCGGCGTGCTAACATTTTCCTATAAATAGAGGGCTAAGTTAGAATTGAAAAACACACCAAAAACATAAGCTTTCTCTCTTTCTCTCTCTATATTATGAAGCCCATTTTGTGAGTATTTAGATACTTTGAGAGTTGCTATTCAGTGCAAGTTTCCTTCGGCTTTGCATTCCAGTCAGAAATACTGCACTTTTGAGGTAAGGGATTGTAAGGGATAATAAGAGATTTTAAGGGTTATTATGTTTTTCAGTTCGTAATTCTTTTGACCTTCAGAAAATTCTAGAAAAATTTAAAATGATATTTTGATGAGTTTTATTGATTGTGTCCAAAAATGGTGATTTTTGGATGTATAGATTAAGAGTTATGAATTTTACGGGAAAAGACTATTTTAAAAGTAACCGCTTATAATTCCTTGTGGTTAACTCCAAAATTGATAAAATTTTTATTGGGAGTACATGTATATGATAGAAGTATACTCTGTAAATTTCAAAATTTTTGGATAAAAGTACAATTTTTGATAAATGTCTAAATATTCGGCTGTTTTGGCTATATGAAAAATAGTAAATGAATTTTAAAAATTATGAGAAAAATATATGTTCACTATGGGACTATATTATGCTAAATCTCAGAAAAAAAATATTTTTGGATCTGATTTGGTATTTTTCATGAAAATGGTCTAGTTATGAGTAAATGAATTAAATATGTTTTGTGAAGTAAAAAAATTGGAAAATAGGATTTTATGACTTGAGAATCCTATATGAGGTATATGCAGATTTTTGATGAGGGTTTTGGTTATTGGTGATGAAATCTTATGAGTTTGGCATTTTAGAATGATTAAATACATTATTTAGTAAAGTGTAAACAATTAAAATAAATTATTTATAAGTTTAAGAAATGTTATTCTTTCAATATCATTATACCGAAATATTGGTATAAATTTTATTGTAGAATTTCTACCTTTTTGTGTCGGGATTACTATTCACGAGTTACTATTCACGAGTACTATTCATGATAAAATTGGTTTTTTTTTTCTAACCAAATTATAGTTGATTTATGAATATTACTCTTGAGATTAAAACTATAAGTTGATCATATTATTTTTATTATCATATATAATATTTTTTATAACCCTAATGATGATATTTCTCTTTGATTTGAGTGTAAAGATGGGTAGATTTTTGGTATGATCATGACTATGGGTTCCCTTTGGCCAGTAGTGCAAAGTTGAATTGTTGACTGGTATGATCATGACCATTGAATTTATAATTGAATATCTTTAGCTTAAGTGCAAAGGTGAAATGATCAACATGGTTATAATTATTGTTTATATAAATTCTGAAATGATTATATATTTCTTTGAGATATTAATATATTTGGCCTGTAGGGCAAATATGAACTATTGATGAATATATTTGGCCTGTAGTGCAAATATGAACTGTTGATGAATATATTTGGCCTGCAGTGTAAATATGAACTGTTGATGAATATATTTGGTCTATAGTGCAAATATGAACTGTTGATGAATATATTTGGCCTGTAATGCAAATATGAACTGTTGAGGAATATCTTTGGCCTGTAGTGCAAAGATGATCTGTTGATTAAATATCTTTAGCCTGTAGTGCAAAGATGAACTGTTGTTGAATATCTTTGGCCAGTAGTGTAAAGATGAACTGTTGACGAATATCTTTGGCCTGTAGTGCAAAGATGAACTGTTGTTGAATATCTTTGGCCAGTAGTGCAAAGATGAACTGTTGACGAATATCTTTGGCCCGTAGTGTAAAGATGAAATTATTAGTATGATTATGAACAGGAACTGTGATTTGGTACAACCATGATCTTTGATGTTTCAGGTAAAGACATGTGATAAAAATTATCTTCGTCCTGGGTGCGAAGAGGAATTTAGAATCACAATTATGATTATGAGTTATTCATATGATTGTGGACCAGAACTGTTGATTGATGTTACAGGGATAAATTATTGTTGGTGGATTTTTAGCATGGAGAAGATAATAGACTTTATGGTCTATTTGACACTTCTAATGGATTGCTCGTTCCGCTGCAACTATGGTTGAAATTTTTTATCATCTACCAAATGTTCTAAATCTCTGATTTATTACTGTAGAAGGCTATTAATAATTTATTTATCTTTAGTCATGATATTCTTTACTGGGCTAGTTGTGCTCACCCTTCTGTTTCACAATTCCTTTCAAGTAATAAGAGTGTAGCTGGGTCGAGCGGGGGTAACAGGAGAATAGAATGGTGGTCATCATTTAGTAGTTATATTTGGTGAATCATCTAGGGTGAAGCGAACCTAACGTTGGAAGGGTGTTTTGCCACTATCATACCAGATGTCTAATGACATATAACCTCGTGTCATCATAAAACAGGATTGTGCTCATCCACTTGCTGAGTATATATACGAGCACTTCCTATATAATCTTGGTGTTTGTTTGAAGTATAATTCACGATTAAAGACAGTGGAGATAATGATAAGTCAAGAGAAGACTCACCATTGGGAAGAATATGACAGTAATCTTCTCATTTTTCTTTGGGGTCTATTGGGTCAACCAAGGATAATTCTGTGGCTATATGATATCTATCATAACCTAAACGCATGGCCTCCCATGTACGAAGGTTTTCTTGAGCACTTCCCAAAGATTCTAATTTCTAGAACAGTTTTTGACTATACCTTTATGTAAGGTGTCATTGTGAGGTGCTGTCCACGGTTGGGACATGAGTCACATTTGGTATATATTTGTATCCAAACTCACAGCATATGTGTTGTTGTATTTTGCACGATAATTGTTGTAATAAAGTTGTAGTTGTTTTCTGTACCATGTATTTGGCGACTCAGAATAGGTTGGATGGAATGGACCTATTTTTGGGGTTGTCACAATAACTGTTGAACTACCCGGTAGTAAAAGTACAGTAATACGCGTGGTTGCATAGTAACACACGGTATTGATTATTGATGCTTACGTAAGAAGTCACTCAGTTATACTCAATTATTGCTATAGTAATTGCTGCATTATATCTCTCATATTATTGATTCAATTATTGTCACCGTATCATCTGTATAATTTGTTATATTATTAAATCAATAATTGAGACGACAAAGTTATTCATATTATTATTTACAATATTGACAATGTCTAGAAGTTCTATTAAGGAGAGATTAGATAATCTGATTGCGCGCCAATAGGGAGAAATTCTTATCGAAAAGCCCCCTCTTTCCTGGGAACGACCTGGTTGTTAAATATTGTGATTTATAATATTAATGATGAATAAGTTCGTGTTGATTAAAGATAAAATTGATAGTTTCATTGTGTGGAAATTATTAGTGTTAGTAGAAATCGGCATTTATTTCGATAATAATTGATGTCTGGAGGTTATATTGACCAATCGGGTAATTCACGAGATAAATGAGTAATTAATTACTATTAATTCACATGCTTATAACTATGTGTTCACATGTGTGTACTATTGATTCACATGATTTACTATTAGGGGAGTTGGTGCAAGATTGATAATACTTGCATGACTAAATTAAAAATGGAGGTATAGATGAAGGTTCTATATTATAATTAATTTTTTTACATATTTAGAACTATTGAGTCACATGATTTACTATTGATTCACATGATTTACTATTAGGGGAGGTGGTGCAAGTTTGATAATACTTGCAGGACTAAATTAAAAATGAAGAAAAAGAGGAAGGTATTATACTGTAATATTTCGAGCCCCAAAACGTGTAATTATTGAAACTATATTTTCCTATAAATAGAAGCTCATTCTTCCTTCATTTCTCACCAATTCACTAAGTCTCACAAGAGCAATTATTATAGAGAAATTATAGAGAGAAAGAAGAAGAGAAATCTGCTACCTCACTATTCCAGTATCCAGTTTCTTCTGAGGTAAGGGGTATTATTTATTTCATATTCTGAAGATAAATTATTTTTCATATTCGTATGAATATTGTTTTCGTTTAATATTCGTAAGGGGTATTATTCCTTCGTATTCATGAAGAGAGTTATTTTCTTTCAATACTCGTAAGGGTTGTAATTCCATTCTTTATTATTATGTTGGAATAACCTGTCTATGTGAAGTACTGTATACATGGTGAAATTCTTCTGTTATTCTATTCTTTATTATTCTGTTGGAATAACCTGTCTGTGCGGTTTATCGCATGGCTGGTGAATTCTGTTGTTATTCCATTCTTTATTATTATGTTGGAATATCCTGTCTGTGCAGATTAACCATGACCTGATTCCGTTCTTTATTATTCTGTTGGAATATCCTATCTTTGCGGATTACGCATGACCTTCTTCCATTCTTTATTATTCTGTTGGAATAACCTGTCTGTACGGTCTATAGTATGCCTGGTGAATTCTTCTGTTATTCCATTCTTTATTATTCTGTTGGAATAACCTGTCTATATGGATTACCGCATGCATGGTGAATGATCATTCGTATTCATTCCTTATTAAATTGTGGAAATGATCTGTCTACGTGGATTACCGCATGGCGGACGAAAATCTATTTGCAGTTTCATATATTCTATTATACTCAGTTGGTTAAAGTTTTGGCTTCTATACTCCATGAAATTAGTAGAATATCTTGGATATTTACACTTCATTTAGTATCTTTTCATGGAAATATTATTCTGAGCATTCTTGAATTTTACTCCACAAAGCAGTATCATGTTGACAATTTAGATGTTATTGATTTCTGGATAAATTAAATTATAAATCTTTAAAATTTATATTGAACTTGTTTTATTGAATTATTATGTCATTGTCATCATCCTCATGTTTATATTGTGATGAAAGTCATCTTTGGCTTACGTGCATAGATGGACTTGGTATGATTATGACCAGGGATTATTCGGTATAATCATGATCGTAATGTGACGAATGATGTGGTAAAAGTCCTCATTAGCCTGTAGTTCATTGATGGACAGTTGTTGGTATAATTATGACCAGGGATTATTCGGTATAATCATGACCATTGATGATTACATGAATATCATTGGCCGTGATGCAGGGATGATTCGATTTTATTTATTAAGTTGAGTCTCAGCGATAAAGTTGATGAAAAACTTTTTAAATCATAGAAGATAATAGATTTTATGTCCTACTTAACTCTTCTAATGGATTGCTTATTCCGCTGCAGTTGTTGATCTAAAACTTATTGTCTATTATATTCTATCAGTTGTTATACTGTTGAAGGCTAAGGATAATTTATTCTACATTATCTTAGTCATAATATTTCTTATTGAGCTAGTTGAGCTCACCCTTTATTTCACTGTTCTCTTCAAGAAATGAGAATATAGCTGGGACGAGTCGGGGAATGGATTGACGGTCCAGATGGTTGTTTTAGTAGTCCTCACTATTCTGTGAAATAGTGTGAAAATAAATATAATGAGGACTCTATTGAGAGTGGATATTGTCTAGAAGGCAATATTCTTGTTTAAACTCTCGCCTATGTTTTGTCGTATTTTTACACGACAGTTGTATTAAAGAAGTTTGTATTTGATTTTTGTACCATGTATTTGGTAACTCAAGATGGGTGATGAATACCTATTTTGGGGGCATCACAGTTGGTATCAATGCTTAGGGATATGATCCCTGGCTGAGATGTGAGACAAGAACTAGGAGGGGAGAGACGGGGAATTCCTTCGCTAGTATGACCTACCTAAGTTTATTTGGTATTTAATTGGTCGGTCAGAGTATAGGGATAATATGTGATATGTCAATTAACCCTTGTTTTGTGACAGTGTTTAAGAATGACATATGAAAATGTTGAGATCAGCAATGGAGCACATGAGATCGTTGAGTCACCAACGATCAATACCCAGGATAATGTGCAACAGGAAAACAATAATCCTCAGGTAAACAACAACACCGATCAGATGATGAACGATGGGATGATCAGAGGCTTTATGCAATTCATGTAACATCAGGCGAGAGAGACTCCTTTTCAAAATGCAGGTGGAAACAATGGCAACCCACAACTGGTCACTGCTAAGCAGTTCAAGGAGCTAGGACCGCCAGATTTTTTGGAAAAGCCGAAACCACTTAAGGCGGAGACGTGGTTAAAGCAGATCACCAAGATATTTGATGTCTTGGGATGCTCCGAGGAGCAAAAGGTTCCCTTTTCCACCTTTATGTTGCGTGAAGAGGCAGATTACTGGTGAGAATCTGTAAAACATACCCAGCCTGACGCACTCAAGATGGAGAAGTTCCAAGAGCTGTTTAACGACAAGTACTTTCTCGAAAGTATTCGTCACATGAAGGAGGTGGAGTTTATCAAGTTGGAGCAAAATAATATGACCGTGTCGCAATATGAGGCTAAATTTGCGGAGTTATCCCGGTTTGCATCCCATTTGGACGATAATGAGGAGCGAATGATGCGAATGTTTCTAAGAGGTTTGAAACCCGATATAAGTCAATACCTCATTTCTCACAAACTTTGTTTATATTCAGATATAGTGAATAGGGCTCAGTTATTGGAGTGCGATAATGAGCCAGCCCAACGAAAGGATAACGAGCAACAACACGATAATAATCGTACTGGTGGCAACGACCATCAGAACAATGATAATCATCGTGGGGGAAATTATCATGCCAAGAATGGTAACCACTTCGGTGGGAATCATGGCCAAGATAATAGGAGTGAAAATTTCAAGAAGAGAAGGTTCAACAACGATGGAAAGACAGCAGCACCAACACCCATTTTCAAGGAAGGAGAACGACCACCAATTGTATGCTTAAAATGCGGAGGGGAGAGACATATCAGTCCAAACTGCGTGATGCAGTCCAAAGCATGTTACAATTGTGGAAAAGAAGGTCACCTAGTCCGATTTTGTCGTGCACCAAAGTCAATTCCAGCTGGGACGGTGGCACCAAAGGCGGATACGGACAAAACAAAGTCGGTGGTTTCAGGGATAGCACTTTTCGTGACTTCTAAAAAAGTGAGTAACCCGAACGAAGTTAGCATGAGTTAGTTAATTATAAATTCTTGCGAAGTCTATACCTTATTAGATACCGGTTCTACCCATTATTTTATCTCTCTTGCTTGGCCTCAACGTTTAAATTTGACCCCTGAGAAGTTAGACTTTGACTTATTGGTTGAAACTTCGTTAGTAGAAACCTTCATTACCTCCACTGTTTATAAATCTTGTTGATTCAAATCGACACTTTCACATTACCTGTCAATCTTATCTCTTCGAAAATACTTGCCCTTAATGTGATTTTAGGAATCAATTGGTTAACAACTCATCATGCCAAAATTGATTATTTTCGTAAGGTTGTTAGCTTTCATATTCCTAACCAACCTGTTATACGAATTCAAGCAACCAAACCACTAAAGTCAATCATTGTTATATTAAGCCATAAGTAAAGAGCCTTGAGCCTTTCGCTGGTGACTTCTGTTGATTAATTTCGCAAACAATGAATACGTGCAAGTATACACGGTCAACAAGTAATAAAGTGAAAGTAGAGTATAGTTCCCACGAGGAATTATTTAATAAAAATCACCAAGTACTAATTCTTAACCAAATCAATTTTATTTAAATAACCAATAATTGTGATTTCTAGATTTAAGAAAACTAAATTAAACAAAACAAAAAGATTATTCTAAAATAAATCAAATAAACAACTAAGAATTGATGGAATTCAGATAAATAAGAATTAAGACTCCAATATCCCCAATTATGAATTATAAATCAATTATTCAACTATCCCAATTATTATATCTACTGAATTGTTAACAGAAATTCTCAAATGCCAAAAGCCCTTTCTCGAGTGATCAATTGCCTTCTATTTAAGCCAGATTAATTTTGCTATATCTCTATGCAAAACAATTGAATTAAACTCGCTACAAACCCAATTCCTCTTATGTTACATGTGGCAAATAGATATTCTCATTCTATTCACAAACCTAATTATTCACTGTGCAAATAACTAAGTAACATGTCACCAAGCCCAGTTCTAACCCTAGAATTCCTTTCCCAATTCCTTCTAGAGTAACAAGGTAATTATTGATCAGATTATTAATCAATAAGCTCAAAGCAAGATGAATAATTCACTTCAACACAAATAATTGGAATAAATTAAATAATCAATTAAAACCATAAAAAGTTCAATTGAAATCTTAATAAAAGAGTTAGTTCATAATTAATGAATTAAAACTAAGAATCCACAATTGAATAAACATTAAAAGATAAAAGTATGATAAGAGAAGATAATAAAATCTGTTGTCAGCAAATCTGATGCTCCCCTCTTGCTCCTGCTCTTGATCTTCAATGATCTCCAAGTTGTTTCAATCTCCAAAACTAATAAGAACTAGGGTTAATGTCTAATCTAATGGAGTGTTTAATCTAGTCTACTCTATGTAATCCCCATTTATTTTATGCCTCCCATCATGTATTTATAGGTTACAAGTCAAATTTTTAGGTTAGGAACAAACCCAATCCAATTTGGAGTCAAAAAGGTGTCAAAATTCGCCCAAAACGCGTCCAGGCCGCACCAAACCCTTCCCCCAGCGCCCCAGCGCTGGGCTCGATGCTCAAACTCTGCCTTATAGCGCCCCGGCGCTGGAAATTGCCTTGAAATTAGCGCTCCGACGCTAGTGCTTTTTTTGGAAATTTTCTGCTCCGACGTCCTTTGGGAAAATGGCCATAACTTCTTCGTCCGAACTCCGATTTCGATGATTCAAGATGATCCGGAAAGAGGAGAAGTAGATCTACAGCTTTCATTCTTTAAGTGTTTAGAAATAAGGTTTGTAGAAATACTCAAATTGGCTCTGAAGTGACTGCTGTGTAAATAGTAAGCCGAAAACGCGAATCTAGCCACCCCGAACGTCGATCCACGTAACTTTTGTCCCAAATCCTACAAAACAATGTAAAACATGCATGAATGAACACAAATACTTAAAAACTATTCTAAAAGACTTGAGAACAATAATAAATTAAGCCCGAATGTATCCAATTCATGTGTACAAAACTCACTCATCAAATACCCCCAAACTTAAACCTTTGCTTGTCCTCAAGCAAAAAAACAAAAGAACTAAAAATAAAAAAACTAACTCAATTACATGAATGCATATGCATGATCTACATCCTAATATACATAAGAACCTAGTAATAAATGAGTATGATATATAGCAACAGGCCTCAAAGTTACCATTGGTACTCAAACAATATATCCAATCAAATCAAAATTCATAACTCTAACTAATTAGTCAATCCAAACCTGTCATCACCCATGTTGTGTTTGTGTGCTTGTTAACCATTCTAACCAACCATAATTCAAGATAATCACATAACAAACTTCTTAGAAGGAAAATTTTAGTTCCAATTCAATTACTTTTGTGAACATGACAACTCCGGTTAAAACTAAGCAATTACCAAGTCTAAGGGTAAATACAAGATTTATTTATACTTTTATTCAACCACGAGGGCATTTTTGTTCTTTCTCGTGTTTTTTTCATTTTTTTTTCATGGCTGTGCAATGTCTTATTCCCTTAGGCTTTTCAGTGCTACCTTAACGAGCTTTCAACCAACGACTCCCAAGTCATTAAGACCTTAGGGCGCTAGGTGTAAAGATAATTCTATCGGGCTTACTTACTCAAGTAACAAAGGCTACAAAACTAGACAAGCATGCCACGGTGTTTATTTTTTTTTTTTTTCTTTTTCTGGATTTTCTATTTTTTTTCTTTTCATCATTTCTTTTTTTTCTCTTTTTTTTTTCATTTTCATTATATATATATATATATATATATATATATATATATATATATATATATATACCCCATATATTTCCCTAAACTCAAGCTTTTACGTCATTCCAACCTTTACCGCCAGTTCACTAATTTTCTTAATTTTTAACCAAGATTTTTCCTCAGAAACAAATTATGAAACCTTTGAACCAAGTGGATTAAAACAGTTAAACTTTAATTGCTAACCGGTTACATAAGTTTCAGACAGGCCCAAAATATCATCAAGATTAAAATTAGAACTCATCATCAATTATCAACATTGTTCAATTTAACAATTAATACTAATCTTATCATAGGTCGAGCTAAGACCACACCAACTAATCGCACAGATTCATGCAAAAAAAATAAAAAAAAATGCAATTATACTACATGAACATATACTACTGCAACACATATATGAATATGCAAATAACTACCATGTACTATATGCAACCTAAAAAAACACAATGCTAACACAAAAAAAATAAACTACTATGCAGATAACTAACTATATGCAATACGACACTAAAATGCCCTCAAACTTAAACTAGACATTGTCCTCAATGGATGAAATATAAAAAAGTAAAGCAGATGACTTCCCTGAAAATATAGCAATCTTCCTCATTGTCCACTAAGTTTGGAGAATATATAAGGCACATGGAACAAATTGGGCACCACTTGAATTTGACTTGACTAACCTGTAAACCATGATAGAAGCAATTTTATTAAATCCTAAATAAATGTAAATTCAAAACTACTAATATAAAACCTAATAAAAACTAAAAATAAAAATTAAACTTGGGTTGCCTCCCAATAAGCGCTTGTTTTATAGTCTCAGCCTGACTTCTTCAATTATCTATCCAATTCCTCTTCGAAAGTTGAGGAACCCTCTATCCATCGGAAATAATGTAACTTTTGGGAGGTTCCCAATTGTAATGGCCATTGAGTTTAAGTCACCTAGCATGATCTTTTTAGATAGGATCCCCATTAAGTACAGCAAACCACTAGGTGCTTTTCCCATTGTGTTTGTGATCAAATTATGGCATGGAAGCTTGTCAAACACAATGGGCTCATCCTCTATCTTCTCCTTTTCAACCCATCACGACTCCACAGTTGTACTAGCTCTTATGTCACAAAGAACTTTGCCGACGACATGACTGCCAATTGGGCATGGTTTTGCAAAACTGCCCGGATTCTTGAACTTTGGTGGAGAAGGTACATAGGACACTATAAAAATTGGCTCATCTTCATTGGTGCTCAAAGTTAGATCTTCGCCGATCTCCTTTTCTTGATCCACAAGTCTTTCTTCTCTTTCAACATCTATATCATTTGGCACATCCGGTTGCAGATTTGGTTCGGGCTCAACATCAGTGTCGTCATCCATGTCATAGAGCTAAGTGTATTGAGGATGGTTGTTCAACGCATGTGCTATCTGCCCGAATTGATTTTCCATATTCTTGATTGATGCATTCTGACTTTGTATACTTAGCTCCATTTGATTAAATCTCTTATCACTCTCCTCACTCCTTTTTTCAGTCGCTCTAATGAATTTTTTCAAGGCTTCCTCCCAATTTGAATGTTCTTCCTGTTGTAGTGGAGGTGGACACGAGAAATCCGGTGGGTATGTTGGACTTGGATCATAAAATTGATCTTGATTGTTACTCCATGAAAAATTCGGGTGATACCCCCAATCCTGATGATAGTTGTTGGGATAGACATAACTGTTGGGGTAATCACCACTATACTGTACCGGCTCGAAACTGATGGCGCATTGATGACTCATATGATTTCCAGCACAATAATCATAAGTAACCGCCACACTTTAACGACGTTGAGCTTCAAAAGCTTCAAGCATCCTCGAAAGTGTCTCTATTTGTGCTGACAATGCAGAAAGTTTCTTGAGTATGTCAATCTCTGCTCCCCGTGGTTGAGTTATGTTCGTGTATGGCCATTGATACGCAAAGTCATCCATGGTACCTAAAAAGAGAGAAATATAGGAAGAGAATGAGAAATAAAAATAAAAATGTTTAAATTAAGACTAATTTGATTGAAATTAATATTGATAAAAAAATATTAAACTAATTTCCCGGCAACGGCGCCAAAAACTTGTTGATTGATTTCGCAATCAATGAATACGTGCAAGTATACACGGTAAACAAGTAATAAAGTGAAAGTAGAGTACCGTTCTCACGAGGAATTATTTAATAAAAATCACCAAGTACTAATTCTTAACCAAATCAATTTTATTTAAACAACCAATAATCGTGATTTCTAGATTTAAGAAAACTAAATTAAACAAAACAAAAAGATTATTCTAAAAGAAAGCAAATAAACACTTAAGAATTGATGGAATTCAGATAAATAAGAATTAAGACTCCAATATCCCTAATTATGAATTATAAATCAATTATTCAACTATCCCAATTATTATATCTACTGAATTGTTAACAGAAATTCTCAAATGCCAAAAGCCCTCTCTCGAGTGATCAATTGCCTTCTATTTAAGCCAGATTAATTTTGTTATATCTCTATGCAAAACAATTGAATTAAACTCGCTACAAACCCAATTCCTCTTATGTTACATGTGGCAAATAGATATTCTCATTCTATTCACAAACCTAATTATTCACTGTGCAAATAACTAAGTCACATGTCACCAAGCCCAGTTCTAACCCTAGAATTCCTTTCCCAATTCCTTCTAGAGTAACAAGGTAATTATTGATCAGATAATTAATCAATAAGCTCAAAGCAAGATGAACAATTCACTTCAACACAAATAATTGGAATAAATTAAATAATCAATTAAAACCATAAAAAGTTCAATTGAAATCTTAATAAAAGTGTTACTTCATAATTAATGAATTAAAACCAAGAATCCACAATTGAATAAACATTAAAAGATAAAAGTATGATAAGAGAAGATAATAAAATCTGTTGTCAGCAAATCTGATGCTCCCCTCTTGCTCCTGCTCTTGATCTTCAATGATCTCCAAGTTGTTTCAATCTCCAAAACTAATAAGAACTAGGGTTAATGTCTAATCTAATGGAGTGTTTAATCTAGTCTACTCTATGTAATGCCCCTTTATTTTATGCCTCCCATCATGTATTTATAGGTTACAAGTCAATTTTTTAGGTTAGGAACAAACCTAATCCAATTTGGTGTCAAAAAGGTGTCAAAATTCGCCCAAAACGCGTCCAGGCCGCACCAAACCCTTCCCCCAGCGCCGGGCTCGACGCTCAAACTCGGCCTTATAGCGCCCCGGCACTGGAAATTGCCTTGAAATTAGCGCCTCGGCGCTAGTGCTTTTTTTGGAAATTTTCTGCTCCGACGTCCTTTGGGAAAATGGCCATAACTTCTTCGTCCGAACTCCGATTTCGATGATTCAAGATGATCCGGAAAGAGGAGAAGTAGATCTACAGCTTTCATTCTTTAAGTGTTTAGAAATAAGGTTTGTAGAAATACTCAAATTGGCTCTGAAGTGACTGCTGTGTAAATAGCAAGCCGAAAACGCGAATCTAGCCACCCCGAACGTCGATCCACGTAACTTTTGTCCCAAATCCTACAAAACAATGTAAAACATGCATGAATGAACACAAATACTTAAAAACTATTCTAAAAGACTTGAGAACAATAATAAATTAAGCCCGAATGTATCCAATTCATGTGTACAAAACTCACTCATCAAATACCCCCAAACTTAAACCTTTGCTTGTCCTCAAGCAAAAAAACAAAAGAACTAAAAATAAAAAAACTAACTCAATTACATGAATGCATATGCATGATCTACATCCTAATATACATAAGAACCTAGTAATAAATGAGTATGATATATAGCAACAGGCCTCAAAGTTACCATTGGTACTCAAACAATATATCCAATCAAATCAAAATTCATAACTCTAACTAATTAGTCAATCCAAACCTGTCATCACCCATGTTGTGTTTGTGTGCTTGTTAACCATTCTAACCAACCATAATTCAAGATAATCACATAACAAACTTCTTAGAAGGAAAATTTTAGTTCCAATTCAATTACTTTTGTGAACATGACAACTCCGGTTAAAACTAAGCAATTACCAAGTCTAAGGGTAAATACAAGATTTATTTATACTTTTATTCAACCACGAGGGCATTTTTGTTCTTTCTCGTGTTTTTTTTATTTTTTTTTCATGGCTGTGCAATGTCTTATTCCCTTAGGCTTTTCAGTGCTACCTTAACGAGCTTTCGACAAATGACTCCCAAGTTATTAAGACCTTAGGGCACTAGGTGTAAAGATAATCCCCTCGGGCTTACTTACTCAAGTAACAAAGTCCACAAAACTAGACAAGCATGCCACAGTGTTTATTCTCTTTTTTTTTTCTTTTTCTGGATTTTCTATTTTTTTTTCTTTTCATCATTTCTTTTTTCTCTTTTTTTCATTTTCGTTATATATATATATATATATATATATATATATATATATATATATATATATATATATATATATATATACCCCATAGATTTCCCCAAACTCAAGCTTTTACGTCATTCCAACCTTTACCGTCAGTTCATTAATTTCCTTAATTTTTAATCAAGATTTTTTCTCAGAAACAAATTATGAAACCCTTGAACCAAGTGGATTAAAACAGTTAAACTTTAAGTGCTAACCGGTTACATAAGTTTTAGACAGGCTCAGAATATCATCAAGATTAAAATTAGAACTCATCATCAATTATCAACATTGTTCAATCTAACAATTAATACCAATCTTATCATGGGTCGAGCTAAGACCACACCAACTAATCGCACAGATTCATGCAAAAAAAAATATGCAATTATACTACATGAACACATACTACTGCAACACATATATGAATATGCAAATAACTACCATGTACTATATGCAACCTAAAAAAACACAATGCTAACACACAAAAAAAATGAACTACTATGCAGATAACTAACTATATGCAATACGACACTAAAATGTCCTCAAACTTAAACTAGACATTGACCTCAATGGATGAAATATAAAAAAGTAAAGCAGATGACTTCCCTGAAAATATAGCAATCTTCCTCATTGTCCACTAAGTTTGGAGAATATGCTAGGCACATGGAACAAATTGGGCACCACTTGAATTTGACTTGACTAACTTGTAAACCATGATAGAAGCAATTTTATTAAATCCTAAATAAATGTAAATTCAAAACTACTAATATAAAACCTAATAAAAACTAAAAATAAAAAGTAAACTTGGGTTGCCTCCCAATAAGCGCTTGTTTTATAGTCTCAGCCTGACTTCTTCAATTATCTATCCAATTCCTCTTCGAAAGTTGAGGAACCCTCTATCCATCGGAAATAATGTAACTTTTGGGAGGTTCCCAATTGTAATGGCCATTGAGTTTAAGTCACCTAGCATGATCTTTTTAGATAGGATCCCCATTAAGTACGGCAAACCACTAGGTGCTTTTCCCATTGTGTTTGTGATCAAATTATGGCATGGAAGCTTGTCAAACACAATGGACTCGTCCTCTATCTTCTCCTTTTCAACCCATCACGACTCCACAGTTGTACTAGCTCTTATGTCACAAAGAACTTTGCCGACGACATGACTGCCAATTGGGCATGGTTTTGCAAAACTGCCCGAATTCTTGAACTTTGGTGGAGAAGGTACATGGGACACTATCAAAATTGGCTCATCTTCATTGGTGCTCAAAGTTAGCTCTTCGCCGATCTCCTTTTCTTGGTCCACAAGTCTTTCTTCTCTTTCAACATCTATATCATTTGGCACATCCGGTTGCAGATTTGGTTCGGGCTCAACATCAGTGTCGTCATCCATGTTATAGAGCCAAGTGTATTGAGGATGGTTGTTCAACGCATGTGCTATCTGCCCCAATTGATTTTCCATATTCTTGATTGATGCATTCTGACTTTGTATACTTAGCTCCATTTGATTAAATCTCTTATCACTCTCCTCACTCCTTTTTTCAGACGCTCTAATGAATTTTTTCAAGGCTTCGTCCCAATTTGAATGTTCTTCCTGTTGTAGTGGAGGTGGACACGAGAAATTCGATGGGTATGTTGGACTTGGATCATAAAATTGATCTTGATTGTTACTCCATGAAAAGTCCGGGTGATACCCCCAATCCTGATGATAGTTGTTGGGATAGACATAACTGTTGGGGTAATCACCACTATACTGTACCGGCTCGAAACTGATGGCGCATTGATGACTCATATGATTTCTAGCACAATAATCACAAGTAACCGCCACACTTTGACGACGTTGAGCTTCAAAAGCTTCAAGCATCCTCGAAAGTGTCTCTATCTGTGCTAACAATGCAGAAAGTTTCTTGAGTCTGTCAATCTCCGCTCCCCGTGGTTGAGTTATGTTCGTGTATGGCCATTGATATGCAAAGTCATCCATGGTACCTAAAAAGAGAGAAATATAGGAAGAGAATGAGAAATAAAAATAAAAATATTTAAATTAAGACTAATTTGATTGAAATTAATATTGATAAAAAAATATTAAACTAATTCCCCGGCAACGGCGCCAAAAACTTGTCGATTGATTTCGCAATCAATGAATACGTGCAAGTATACACGGTCAACAAGTAATAAAGTGAAAGTAGAGTATCGTTCCCACGAGGAATTATTTAATAAAAATCACCAAGTACTAATTCTTAACCAAATCAATTTTATTTAAACAACCAATAATTGTGATTTCTAGATTTAAGAAAACTAAATTAAACAAAACAAAAAGATTATTCTAAAAGAAAGTAAATAAACAACTAAGAATTGATGGAATTCAGATAAATAAGAATTAAGACTCCAAAATCCCCAATTATGAATTATAAATCAATTATTCAACTATCCCAATTATTATATCTACTGAATTGTTAACAAAAATTCTCAAATGCCAAAAGCCCTCTCTCGAGTGATCAATTGCCTTCTATTTAAGCCAGATTAATTTTGCTATATCTCTATGCAAAACAATTGAATTAAACTCGCTACAAACCCAATTCCTCTTATGTTACATGTGACAAATAGATATTCTCATTCTATTCACAAACCTAATTATTCACTGTGTAAATAACTAAGTCACATGTCACCAAGCCCAGTTCTAACCCTAGAATTCTTTTCCCAATTCCTTCTAGAGTAACAAGGTAATTATTGATCAGATAATTAATCAATAAGCTCAAAGCAAGATGAACAATTTACTACAACACAAATAATTGGAATAAATTAAATAATCAATTCAAAACCATAAAAAGTTCAACTGAAATCTTAATAAAAGAGTTAGTTCATAATTAATGAATTAAAACCAAGAATCCACAATTGAATAAACATTAAAAGATAAAAGTATGATAAGAGAAGATAATAAAATCTGTTGTCAGCAAATCTGATGCTCCCCTCTTGCTCTTGCTCTTGATCTTCAATGATCTCCAAGTTGTTTCAATCTCCAAAACTAATAAGAACTAGGGTTAATGTCTAATCTAATGGAGTGTTTAATCTAGTCTACTCTATGTAATCCCCCTTTATTTTATGCCTCCCATCATGTATTTATAGGTTACAAGTCAAATTTTTAGGTTAGGAACAAACCCAATCCAATTTGAAGTTAAAAAGGTGTCAAAATTCGCCCAAAACGCGTCCAGGCCGCACCAAACCCTTCAGCCAGCGCCCCAGCGCTGGGCTAGATGCTCAAACTCTGCCTTATAGCGCCCCGGCGCTGGAAATTGCCTTGAAATTAGCGCTCCGGCGCTAGTGCTTTTTTTGGAAATTTTCTGCTCCGACGTCCTTTGAGAAAATGGCCATAACTTCTTCGTCCGAACTCTGATTTTAATGATTCAAGATGATCCGGAAAGAGGAGAAGTAGATCTACAACTTTTATTCTTGAAGGTTTTCAAAATAAGGTACGCACAAATACTCAAATTGGCTCTGAAGTTACTGCTGTGTAAATGAGAAACCAAAAACGCGAATCTAGCCACCCCGAACGTCGATCCACGTATCTTTTGTCCCAAATCCTACAAAATAATGTAAAACATGCATGAATGGACACAAACACTTAAAAACTATTCTAAAAGACTTGAGAACAATAATAAATTAAGCCCGAATGTATCCAATTCATGTGTATAAAACTCACTCATCAAATACCCCCAAACTTAAACATTTGCTTGTTCTCAAGCAAAAACACAAAAGAACTAAAAATAAACAAACTAACTCAATTACATGAATGCATATGCATGATCTACTTCCTAATATACATAAGAACCTAGTAATAAATCAGTATGATATATAGCAACAGGCCTCAAAGTTACCATTGGTACTCAAACAATATATCCAATCAAGTCAAAATTCATAACTCTAACTAATTAGTCAATCCAAACCTGTCATCACCCATGTTGTGTGTGTGAGCTTGTTAACCATTCTAACCAACCACAATTCAAGATAATCACAAAACAAATTTCTTAGAAGGAAAATTTCAGTTCCAATTCAATTACTTTTGTGAACATGACAACTCCGGTTAAAACTAAGCAATTACCAAGTCTAAGGGTAAATACAAGATTTATTTATACTTTTATTCAACCACGAGGGCATTTTTGCTCTTTCTCGTGTTTTTTCATTTTTTTTCATGGCTGTGCAATGTCTTATTCCCTTAGGCTTTTCAGTGCTACCTTAACGAGCTTTCAACCAACGACTCCCAAGTCATTAAGACCTTAGGGCGCTAGGTGTAAAGATAATCCCCTCGGGCTTACTTACTCAAGTAACAAAGGCCACAAAACTAGACAAGCATGCCACGGTGTTTATTCTCTTTTATTTTATTTTTCTGGATTTTCTATTTTTTTTTCTTTTCATCATTTCTTTTTTTTCTCTTTTTTTTTCATTTTGATTTTATATATATATATATATATACCCCATAGATTCCCCCAAACTCAAGCTTTTACGTCATTCCAACCTTTACCGCCAGTTCACTAATTTCCTTAATTTTTAACCAAGATTTTTCCTCAGAAACAAATTATGAAACCCTTGAACCAGTGGATTAAAACAGTTAAACTTTAAGTGCTAACCGGTTACATAAGTTTTAGACAGGCTCAGAATATCATCAAGATTAAAATTAGAACTCATCATCAATTATCAACATTGTTCAATTTAACAATTAATACCAATCTTATCATAGGTCGAGCTAAGACCACACCAACTAATCGCACAGATTCATGCAAAAAAAATAATAAAAAATACAATTATACTACATGAACACATACTACTGCAACACATATATGAATATGCAAATAACTACCATGTACTATATGCAACCCAAAAAAACACAGTGCTAACACAAAAACAAATGAACTACTATACAGATAACTAACTATATGCAATATGACACTAAAATGCCCTCAAACTTAAACTAGACATTGTCCTCAATGGATGAAATATAAAAAAGTAAAGTAGAGGACTTCCCTGAAAATATAGCAATCTTCCTCATTGTCCACTAACTTTGGAGAATATGCTAGGCACATGGAACAAATTGGGCACCACTTGAATTTGACTTGACTAACCTGTAAACCATGATAGAAGCAATTTTATTAAATCCTAAATAAATATAAATTCAAAACTACTAATATAAAACCTAATAAAAACTAAAAATAAAAATTAAACTTGGGTTGCATCCCAATAAGCGCTTGTTTTATAGTCTCAGCCTGACTTCTTCAATTCTCTATCCAATTCCTCTTCGAAAGTTGAGGAACCCTCCATCCATCGGAAATAATGTAACTTTTGGGAGGTTCCCAATTGTAATGGCCATTGAGTTTAAGTCACCTAGCATGATCTTTTTAGATAGGATCCCCATTAAGTACGGCAAACCACTAGGTGCTTTTTCCATTGTGTTTGTGATCAAATTATGGCATGGAAGCTTTTCAAACACAATGGGCTCGTCCTCTATCTTCTCCTTTTCAACCCATCGGGCTTACTTACTCAAGTAACAAAGGCCACAAAACTAGACAAGCATGCCACAGTGTTTATTCTCTTTTTTTTTTCTTTTTCTGGATTTTCTATTTTTTTTCTTTTCATCATTTCTTTTTTTTCTCTTTTTTTTTTCATTTTCATTATATATATATATATATATATATATATATATACCCCATAGATTCCCCCAAACTCAAGCTTTTACGTCATTCCAACCTTTACCGCCAGTTCACTAATTTTCTTAATTTTTAACCAAGATTTTTCCTCAGAAACAAATTATGAAACCTTTGAACCAAGTGGATTAAAACAGTTAAACTTTAAGTGCTAACCGGTTACATAAGTTTCAGACAGGCCCAAAATATCATCAAGATTAAAATTAGAACTCATCATCAATTATCAACATTGTTCAATTTAACAATTAATACTAATCTTATCATAGGTCGAGCTAAGACCACACCAACTAATCGCACAGATTCATGCAAAAAAAATAAAAAAAAATGCAATTATACTACATGAACATATACTACTGCAACACATACATGAATATGCAAATAACTACCATGTACTATATGCAACCTAAAAAAACACAATGTTAACACAAAAAAAATGAACTACTATGCAGATAACTAACTATATGCAATACGACACTAAAATGCCCTCAAACTTAAACTAGACATTGTCCTCAATGGATGAAATATAAAAAAGTAAAGCAGATGACTTCCCTGAAAATATAGCAATTTTCCTCATTGTCCACTAAGTTTGGAGAATATATAAGGCACATGGAACAAATTGGGCACCACTTGAATTTGACTTGACTAACCTGTAAACCATGATAGAAGCAATTTTATTAAATCCTAAATAAATGTAAATTCAAAACTACTAATATAAAACCTAATAAAAACTAAAAATAAAAATTAAACTTGGGTTGCCTCCCAATAAGCGCTTGTTTTATAGTCTCAGCCTGACTTCTTCAATTATCTATCCAATTCCTCTTCGAAATTTGAGGAACCCTCTATCCATCGGAAATAATGTAACTTTTGGGAGGTTCCTAATTGTAATGGCCATTGAGTTTAAGCCACCTAGCATGATCTTTTTAGATAGGATCCCCATTAAGTACGGCAAACCACTAGGTGCTTTTCCCATTGTGTTTGTGATCAAATTATGGCATGGAAGCTTGTCAAACACAATGGGCTCGTCCTCTATCTTCTCCTTTTCAACCCATCACGACTCCACAGTTGTACTAGCTCTTATGTCACAAAGAACTTTGCCGACGACATGACTGCCAATTGGGCATGGTTTGGCAAAACTGCCCGGATTCTTAAACTTTGGTGGAGAAGGTACATGGGGCACTATCAAAATTGGCTCATCTTCATTGGTGCTCAAAGTTAGATCTTCGCCGATCTCCTTTTCTTGGTCCACAAGTCTTTTTTCTCTTTCAACATCTATATCATTTGGCACATCCGGTTGCAGATTTGGTTCGGGCTCAACATCAGTGTCGTCATCCATGTCATAGAGCCAAGTGTATTGAGGATGGTTGTTCAACGCATGTGCTATCTGCCCCAATTGATTTTCTATATTCTTAATTGATGCATTCTGACTTTGTATACTTAGCTCCATTTGATTAAATCTCTTATCACTCTCCTTACTCCTTTTTTCAGACGCTCTAATGAATTTTTTCAAGGCTTCCTCCCAATTTGAATGTTCTTCCTGTTGTAGTGGAGGTGGACACGAGAAATTCGGTGGGTATGTTGGACTTGGATCATAAAATTGATCTTGATTGTTACTCCATGAAAAGTCCGGGTGATACCCCTAATCCTGGTGATAGTTGTTGGGATAGACATAACTGTTGGGGTAATCACCACTATACTGTACCGGCTCAAAACTGATGGCGCATTGATGACTCATATGATTTCCAGCACAATAATCACAAGTAACCGCCACACTTTGACGACATTGAGCTTCAAAAGCTTCAAACATCCTCGAAAGTGTCTTTATCTGTGCTGACAATGCAGTAAGTTTCTTGAGTCTGTCAATCTCTGCTCCCCGTGGTTGAGTTATGTTCGTGTATGACCATTGATACACAAAGTCATCCATGGTACCTAAAAAGAGAGAAATATAGGAAGAGAATGAGAAATAAAAATAAAAATATTTAAATTAAGACTAATTTGATTGAAATTAATATTGATAAAAAAATATTAAACTAATGACCCGGCAACGGCGCCAAAAACTTGTTGATTGATTTCGCAATCAATGATTACGTGCAAGTATACACGGTCAACAAGTAATAAAGTGAAAGTAGAGTATCGTTCCCACGAGGAATTATTTAATAAAAATCACCAAGTACTAATTCTTAACCAAATCAATTTTATTTAAACAACCAATAATTGTGATTTCTAGATTTAAGAAAACTAAATTAAACAAAACAAAAAGATTATTCTAAAAGAAAGTAAATAAACAACTAAGAATTGATGGAATTCAGATAAATAAAAATTAAGACTCCAAAATACCCAATTATGAATTATAAATCAATTATTCAACTATCCCAATTATTATATCTACTGAATTGTTAACAAAAATTCTCAAATGCCAAAAGCCCTCTCTCGAGTGATCAATTGCCTTCTATTTATGCCAGATTAATTTTGCTATATCTCTATGCAAAATAATTTAATTAAACTCGCTACAAACCCAATTCCTCTTATGTTACATGTGGCAAATAGATATTCTCATTCTATTCACAAATCTAATTATTCACTATGCAAATAACTAAGTCACATGTCACCAAGCCCAGTTCTAACCCTAGAATTCCTTTCCTAATTCCTTCTAGAGTAACAAGGTAATTATTGATCAGATAATTAATCAATAAGCTCAAAGCAAGATGAACAATTCACTTCAACACAAATAATTGGAATAAATTAAATAATCAATTCAAAACCATAAAAAGTTCAATTGAAATCTTAATAAAAGAGTTAGTTCATAATTAATGAATTAAAGCCAAGAATCCACAATTAAATAAATATTAAAAGATAAAAGTATGATAAGAGAAGATATTAAAATCTGTTGTCAGCAAATCTGATGCTCCCCTCTTGCTCCTGCTCTTGATCTTTAATGATCTCCAAGTTGTTTCAATCTCCAAAACTAATAAGAACTAGGGTTAATGTTTAATCTAATAGAGTGTTTAATCTAGTCTACTCTATGTAATCCCCCTTTATTTTATGCCCCCCATCATGTATTTATAGGTTACAAGTCAAATTTTTAGGTTAGGAACAAACCCAATCCAATTTAGAGTTAAAAAGGTGTCAAAATTCGCCCAAAACGCGTCCAGGCCGCAACAAACCCTTTCCCCAGCGCTGCGCTCGATGCTCAAACTCTGCCTTATACCTCCCCGGCACTGGAAATTGCCTTGAAATTAGCGCCCCGGCGCTAGTGTTTTTTTTGGAAATTTTCTGTTCCGACGTCCTTTGGGAAAATGGCCATAACTTCTTCGTCCGAACTTCGATTTTGATGATTCAAGATGATCCGAAAAGAGGAGAAGTAGATCTAGAACTTTCATTCTTTAAGGTTTTTGAAATAATGTCCATAGAAATACTCAAATTGGCTCTGAAATGACTACTGTGTAAATGGCAAGCCGAAAACGCGAATCTAGCCACCCCGAACGTCAATCCACGTAACTTTTGTCCCAAATCCTACAAAACAATGTAAAACATACATGAATGGACACAAACACTTAAAAACTATTCTAAAAGACTTGAGAACAATAATAAATTAAACCCGAATGTATCCAATTCATGTGTATAAAACTCACTCATCAACTTCCTTGTGTGGAATGCACCGAAGCTATAATATCCGTAGGGGACGTCGTGAATAACGGTGGCAAGTTGATAGATATCAGTGTGACGTGTTATCTAAGTCTCGGATGAGAGTCACAGTTTTGAATGACATTTCTATTGTTAATAAATTTCCTGACGTACTCTTGAAGACTTCCTAGCCTACCCCAGAGCGTGAAATCAAATTTTGTATTGATCCCAGTATAAAACTCATTTCTTAAATTCTCAAATATTTTTTTCACCCAAAACGAACGTATTATGCGCCAAAGACGTTGGCTCGAGCTGTTGAAGATTACGAGTATACCATTTAATATCATCGCTGAAGAGCGAATGTGGTAGCTAACGCGTTGAGTAGAAGATCTTATGCGTTTACGAGTGCTATGTTGTTAACATAAAAACCCATTTCGTATAACTTACAAATGATGAAGATAGATTTAAAGACTCTAAGGACCCACGTGGTGATATCAAATATACGAGTAAAATCGACTTTAATCGATAAAGTTAAAGCCGTGCAAGCTACACACCCGGAGCTGATGAATGTGAAGAAGAAGTTTCAAGAGGGCGTTATTCTAGAAGCAAGAATCGATGAAGAGAGGAAATCTCAACCCTCGATTTTATTGGCCCATTTGAAATCCTTGATCGAGTAGGAACTGTAGCCTATAGACTCGTTTTACCGCCAAGTATGTCGCGTGTTCATAACATTTTTTTTCACGTACTGATGTTACGTAAATATGTGGATGAGCCGAACCACGTTATTAAATTAGAACTATACGAGATAGCAGAAGATTTAACGTATGAGGAGATACGTGTTAAAATCTTGGATAAGAATGATCGTATTCAACACTCAAAGGTTATACCTCAAGAGTTAGAATCTGAAATGAAGTCAATGTATCCTTATGTCTTCTGCATACCAGGTACGTACGTAAATTTTGAGGGCGAAATTTCATAAGGAGGGGAGATTGTGAGACCCTAAATTTTATGAATAAAGATTAAAATTTTTCGAAATATTTTTTTTAAATATTATGGTGTGGATTTGATATAATATTATAGTTGTGGGTAATATTTATAAATTTGGCAAAGTATGCAAGTTGTTATAAAATATTCATTTGATCGGGAAATATTCTTTTTGTCGGGAAATATCCGTACGATGGCACAATCATTGGTAGACCCCACAACGAAAGTATTGTCGTAGTTAGAAAACGACATAATTATCTTTTTATAAAAATAATGGCGAAAGTGTTATCGTTAAAACTGTTGAACTACCCGATAGTAAAAGTACAGTAATACGCGTGGTTGCATAGTAGCACACAGTATTGATTATTGATACTTATGTAAGAAGTCACTCAGTTATACTCAATTATTGTTACAGTAATTGCTGCATTATATCTCTCATATTATTGATTCAATTATTGTCACAGTATCATCTGTATAATTTGTTATATTATTAAATCAATAATTGAGACGACAAAGTTATTCATATTATTATTTGCAATAATGACAATGTCTAGAAGTTCTGTCAAGGAGAGGTTAGATAATCTAATTGCGCGCCAATAGGGAGAAATCCTTATCGTAAAGCCCCCCTCTTTCCTGGGAACGACCAGGTTGTTAAATATTGTGCGTTATAATATTAATGATGAATAAGTTCGTGTTGATTAAAGATGAAATTGATAGTTCCATTGTGTGGGAATTATTAGTGTTAGTAGAAATTGACATTTATTTCGATAATAATTGATGTCTGGAGGTTATATTCACCAATCGGGTAATTCACCGGATAAATGAGCAATTAATTGCTATTAATTCACGTGCTTATAACTATGTATTCACATGTGTGTACTATTGATTCACATGATTTACTATTAGGGGAGTTGGTGCAAGATTGATAATACTTGCATGACTAAATTAAAAATAGAGATATAGATGAATATACTATACTATAATTAATTTTTTCACATGTTTAGAACTATTGAGTCACATGATTTACTATTGATTCACATGATTTACTATTAGGGGAGGTGGTGCAAGTTTGATAATACTCGCAGGACTAAATTAAAAATAAAAAAAAAGGGAAGGTATTATATTGTAATATTTCGAGCCCCAAAACGTGTAATTATTGAAACTATATTTTTCTATAAATAGAAGCTCATTCTTCCTTCATTTCTCACCAATTCACTAAGTCTCACAAGAGCAATTATTATAGAAAAATTATAGAGGGAAAGAAGAAGAGAAGTCTGCTACCTCACTATTCTAGTATCCAGTTTCTTCTGAGGTAAGGGGTATTATTTATTTCATATTCTGAAGAGAAATTATTTTTCGTATTCGTATGAATATTATTTTTGTTTAATATTCGTAAGGGATATTATTCCTTCGTATTCATGAAGAGAGTTATTTTATTTCAATACTCGCAAGGGTTGTTATTCCATTCTTTATTATTATGTTGAAATAACCTGTCTATGCGAAGTACCGCATATATGGTAAAATTCTTCTATTATTCCATTCTTTATTATTTTGTTGGAATAACCTGTCTGTGCGGTCTATCGCATGCCTGGTGAATTCTGTTGTTATTCTATTCTTTATTATTCTGTTGGAATATCCTGTCTGTGCGGATTATGCATGACCTGGTTCCGTTCTTTATTATTCTGTTAGAATATCATGTCTATGCGTATTACGCATGACCTTCTTCCGTTCTTTATTATTCTGTTGGAATAACCTGTCTGTGCGGTCTATCGTATGCCTGGTGAATTCTTCTGTTATTCTATTCTTTATTATTCTGTTGGAATAACCTGTCTATATGGATTACCGCATGCATGGTGAATGATCTTTCGTATTCATTCCTTATTAAATTGTGGAAATGATCTGTCTATGTGGATTACCGCATGGCGGGCAAAAATCTATTTGTAGTTTCATTTATTCTATTATACTCAGTTGGTTAAAGTTTTAGCTTCTATACTCCATGAAATTAGTAGAATATCCTGGATATTTGCGCTTCATCCGGTATCTTTTCATGGAAATATTCTTCTGAGCATTCTTGAATTTTACTCTACAAAGCAGTATCATGTTGATAATTTGGACGTTATTAATTTTTGGATAAATTAAATTATAAATCTTTAAAATTTATCATGAACTTGTTTTATTAAATTATTATGTCATTGTCATCATTCTCATGCTTATATTGTGATGAAAGTCATCTTTGGCTTACGTGCATGGATGGACTTGGTATGATTATGACCATGGATTATTCGGTATAATCATGACCGTAATGCGACGAATGATGTGGTGAAATTCCTCATTGGCCTGTAGTTCATTGATGGACAGTTGTTGGTATGATTATGACCAGGGATTATTCGGTATAATCATGACCATTGATGATTACTTGAATATCCTTGGCTGTGATGCAGGGATGATTCGATTTTATTTATTAAGTTGAGTCTCAGCGATAAAGTTGATGAAAAACTTTTTAAATCATAGAAGATAGTAGATTTTATGTCCTATTTGACTCTTCTAATGGATTGCTTATTCCGCTGCAGTTGTTGATCTAAAACTTGTTGTCTATTATATTCTATCAGTTGTTATACTGTTGAAGGTTAAGGATAATTTATTCTGCATTATCTTAGTCATAATATTTCTTACTGGGCTAGTTGAGCTCACCCTTTATTTCACTGTTCTCTTCAGGAAATGAGAATATAACTGAGACAAGTCGGGAAACGGATTGACAGTCCAGATGGTTGTTTTAGTAGTCCTCACTATTCTGGGAAATAGTGTGATAATAAATGTAATGAGGACTCCATTGAGAGTGGATATTTTCTAGAAGGCAATATTCTTGTTTAAACTCTCGGCTATGTTTTGTCGTATTTTTACACGACAGTTGTATTAAAGAAGTTTGTATTTGATTTTTGTACCATGTATTTGGCGACTCAAGATAGGTGATGTATTCCTATTTTGGGGGCGTCACAATGAATATGATCACATCCTTAGTATCGGTTAAGTACTTTAAAATATTTTTCAATGACTTATAGTGAACTTCTCCAGAATATGACTGATCAACATCAGGTCTCGTACATTTCATTGCATACATGATAGTTACTCATGTGATCTCTCTTTTATGAGTCTATGGGGACTATTAAGAGAGATACACTCCATGGCTCATCAACATGAGACAACTCTTGGAGTTTGTCATGCTAAACGACTTTAGCATCAAATGAATATACGTTCATTGGGTTAAGTCGAGCATCCTCTTGAATCTATCTATATAGATTTGTATCCTCAATTAAGATACTCTTCCCAAATTATTCATGGAGGAATGTTTAGATAACTTTATATTACTGATTGTAGCATTAGTATGTCATTCCTTATCCATAGTATATCAACATATAATATTAGGAATGTCACGGTGCTCCCACTGACCCTTTTGTACACACTAGGTTCATTCTTATTTGTGATAAAATCAAACTCTTTTGATTTGTTTCATCAAAGCGAATGTTCCATTTTTGAGAAGCTTGCTTCAATCCATTTCTCTGAGTGTCTACAACTCTTACCTCATCGTATGTAACTGGTTCATCATCTTCTATGATGTGTACCTCATCAACATCATCTATGATGAATCCATACCTCCTAGGTATCTTCGGTACTATTCCAGATTTACGATTCGGTTGTGGTACAATAGGTCTATCTATAGGTTCCTCATATTTGACTTATAGTGTTTTGTAGTTTTTAAACTCTTTAAGATGTATTATCCTCCCACTAGCCCCTTCAATGATAAACATCTTTATCTTAGAAGGTAGCGTGTTTCGTAACAAACACCTTTTGCTAAGTAGGATTATAGAACATATACCCTAAACTTACTTTAGGATGTCCCACAAATCTATACTTGTCAAATCTTGCCCCAAACTTATCATTTGAAACCTTTTTCATATAAGCTGGACAACCCCTTATCTTAACATACTTAAGATTAGGAATCCTCCCTGTCCATAACTCTTATAGAGTCTTGGGGTCGAATTTTGAGGTTACCTTTTCCGTAGATATGTAGTCATTTCTAGGGCATGACCTCAGAAGGATACTGGAATGTCGATAAAATAATTGTGGACTGTACCATGTCCAACATGGTACTATTTTTTCTTTCAGATACATCAATCAATTATTGCGTATCAGGAGGCGTCCATTATGAGAAAACTATTTGAGATGATCTAGAAACTTATTGCACAAGTATTTATTCCATGATCTAATCAAAGAATCTTAATACTTTGCCAATTTGTTTCACTTCTGAATTCTTTAAACCTTTCAAATAATTCACACTTGTATTTCAGCAAATACACGCATTCAACTCTTTGAATGATCATCTTCTTTTCTTATACTAGTTTATTCAATTTGCAAAATTATTTTCACGTAAGTCAAGTATACAAAATCCATTAAATAATATTTCAGTTCTATACAAAACATTATTATTATAAATAGAACAAAAATTGTTCTTAAATATAATACGAAAGATTTCATTGTCCAACAATAAAATGAAAATAGTGTTTCTAACGAGAACTGGAATACAATATCAACTTATTGACTTAATAGATTTGTCCATTGGTAATGCTAAACTATAAGTTTCTATGGCTAATGCAGCAACCTTTGCTTCATTTCTCACACATAGGATTACTTATCTTTGTTTAGCTTTCTACTTCTGCTTGGTCCCTTCATAAATCTATATTTATGATAACCAAAGTCGGTATCCAATACCCAAGTAGAACCTTGACTTAAAAAAAAATTATTTTAAATCATGAACAAAATTGTATTTGTAACTGAAACTTCACTAAGCTTCTTCTGGTTATCCTCTGCATGATGCTTCTCACAGTTTCTTTTTCCAGTGTCTTGGCTTATTATAGTGGAAGCAAACTCCTTTGCTATCCGTATCAGTTTTGTTCTTATTATCATTTATTTTTACCTTTCTATTTACCTTCTTTGAATCTTTCTTCTTTTCAGAAGATCCTTTGGCCCCTACTAGTAAGACATGGTATTTCTTGGTTGGAAAGTAACTCTCAACATTTTTCAACATGTTAAGCAAATTAGCGAGGCTGATATCTAGCTTGTTCATATGAAAAATTCACAACAATTGTGAAAAGGAGTCCGGGAGTAACTGGAAGATCAAATCTTGGCCTAACTCTCCATCCATGACAAAATCTATTGTCCTAATTGTTCAATCAAATTGATCATGTTTAGGACATGTGTCTGTACTGTAGTATCGTTGGTCATTCTAGATTGGAAGAGCTCCTTAGATATCTGATATCTTTCAGTCCTACTTTCCTCACCATCAACTACTTGATGTACAGGAATATAGTAGAAGCATCCATAGTTTCATGCTGACGCTGAAGCTCATTACTCATGGATCTGAGCATGATGCATTGAGCCAACTGTGCATCATTTTGCCACTTTCTAAAAGTAGCAATTTCTTCCTCAGTGGCATTGTCTGCAACTATTGCAGGGATAGGCGTATTAAGGACATAAGATAGCTTTTAGCCATGAAAACTTTTCTCAATTTCCTTAACCAATCCATTTAATTCGGTCCGGTTAAATAGTATCTAATATGCTTCACAGTGATAGTAATTTAGACATTGTAAAATTTTGTAAATGAATTTGGAATTAACAACATTTTAGCATACATTCTTTTATTAATTACCAAAATAATTTAGGTCTTATTTTAAATTGGTATCTTCCACTATTTTTATCAAACTATATTACCCTCACTTCTATAGTTCGGCAAAATTTAATTAAAGATTTGTTAGTGAGAATAAGGATCTCATTTCAAATGTATATAGCCTTGTGGTGACACAACAAACTATATATAAATAAATAGGTAGACAACTCTTGTCAATTACATCAACTATACAACTCCTTGTAGTTTGCCTCTTAGATTATTTTAATCAAGTGGTGGCACATCCGAATTAAAATTATCCAAGTTAAGTCCAATCTAGCACTCCATATATTCAAAAAAGAAAAATATTGTCCTTGTGGTGACACAGCAAAACAACATTGTTCAATTTTCTTTATAAGCATCAAATGTGATAAAATTAACATCTCAAAGAATTAAGATAAGCCTTGTGGTGACAACAAAAACTTATAATAATTAATTGATACTCTATTATTTTTATCATGCTAGAAGGCGACGTTCGATATTACAAATATCTTTGAACGTTTAGGAGTTAATATAAAAAAATTGAGGGGTTTATTATTAATTTGTCTCATCTTGTTTAGCGCGCATGCATACACACACACATACACACACACACACACACACACACACACACACACATATATATAGGTCGGATCAGGTCTGGACTCCCAGACCTGACCAAAATCTGGACCTTTTTTTTTACTTTATGGAACTGGAATTTTTACATAATACAGTGTTTTGGGTATGATTTGGATACATATAACAAAACATGTCATGTTTTGTTATATGTATCCAAATCACACCCAAAATACTGTATTATGTAAAAATTTCAGTTCCATAATTTTATTTTATTTTTTAGTTTTTTTTAAAAAAAAAGAAAAAAAAAGACCGCATTTTAAGCCTGTCCGGGAGTCCGGACAGGATCAGTGTTGTATATATATATATATATATATATATATATATATATATATATATATATATATATATAGTATAAACATGTACATATAAAATACTATATTCTACCCGGATTGATTATGGACTTTTATTCTAGTTTAGTTCACTAGAGCCACCAAGTGAATCAAAAGGTCAAACACTAGGGGTGAAAGAATTAATATTTAAATATAACTATTACATTTAAACCCGAGCTACATTACAAACGGGTCTTCAAGCGCTCCTTTCTCCTTGATCTCTAATTTTTGAAAATTAATTCTAACTATTCCTATTATAAAACTATTTAATAGAAATCTTGATCAGCAGTCAAGAGGAAGTACATAGGAGGAGGATATAATTTACATTAAGAAAAATTAAAGAAGACGAAGGAGTTACAACCATTTTAGGGAAGGAGGATCGTGCAGTCTAAAAATAGAACATTATGTCCACTTATCGCAGATTTCTGTTTTGTTCGGTTTGGAATTTGGATTTGTGGTTTGAAGAGAAGTTGTATTCCCGGAAGTTAGCTTCGCGTGGGCTCAAGAATCACTTACAAATGTTTTGAAACGGAAAAGTTATGACTGTTTTAGCGAGAGAGGGTAAAGCTAGGAAAGAATGAAAAATAGTTTTGAACACCCCTTTTTGAACACTGTTTTGGACTGTCTATCTAATCCGAAATGGGTGTCCAATAATTTTTAAAATTAGGTTAATATGATGTTTACAACATATCCAAAGTTAGATGTCATCGGACTTATGAGATAGAAACTAAAAATCTGCAAAGTTGTTACGCCGCAAAGGGGCTGCTGCCCAACATCACTAGCAACTGCAGATGGCCACTTTGGCACACGATTTTGAGTGGTTTAATTTGATAGTTTACCAATAAAAAACTTAGTTTCTAAACCTCTAAATAGACAGATGTATGAAATCTATAACATATTCAAATTCAATGTAATTGAATTAGTAATATAGAGGATGAAAGCTAAGCTTGGGATTGTTAAAGCCAAGCAAGGGGCTGTTTTGGCGTTATGTTGAAACGCGATAGTATTTAACGCGGGAATTAAACTATAAATTATTATAGAAGCTATAAGTTAACCATATACGTTATAATTGTTAGGTTTGTAATATTCATGAACGCAATCAAATTGCACAAGATAAGCGGAAGCATGGAAAATCAGAGTTTTAAAATTTTATAAACCATATACCCGGATCATCCTTTATCCACAATTATTAATTAAATAAAAAGATAAAGAACAAGAATCATACTCTTGAAGATTTGAGCTTCCTTAGGTACAAGTTCACCTCCAAATCCTTTCGCGTTCAACTTGAATTCATCGAGTTTGGTTCCTTCCTTTGATCAACGTTAGCCACCCAAGTGTTTGGCCTCTAAAGCTGATCCACCAAGGAAGAAGAAATATTCAAGAAGAAGGGTGGTTGGCTAAACCCTAGTTTTCTATCTCTATAGAAAAATGTGTACTCTCCAACAATTAGAATCACGTATATTGATATCTGATATAAGACTCCTCTTATAAAGATATCAGTTAACCCTTCTAATCTAATTAGAAAATAGGGTATTATTTAATTAATTAAATTCTTTTAATTAATTAAGCTCCCTAATTTTATTAGGGATAATTAATTAAACTCATTTAATTAATTTAACCTCCTAATCTTATTAGGAATATATGAGAGTATTTTTATTAATTAATTCTCAAACTCCTTTAGGAATTAAATAATAATAATAGTAATAACAATAATAAGACTCCTCTTATTAATAAATTAGAGAAGACGAGGTACGCAAACCCCATTTAATAAAACCCATACATTCATGCATCCAACTAAAATAAAATCCAATCACAATGGTCAATAGTCCATAATCAATCTCATTTATTATCATACACATCACCATATGCATCAATAAAAAATATTCATCTCATGAATAATAAACATTCAATATATATATTGATACCATTTAATGGTAAATTTAGTTAGCATAAAATTTAATTTTAAATCAAAATAAACTACTTTATTTTAATCCAAATTTAAATCAAAATGAACCTCTAATATTTTAATTTATCCAATTTTGAATAAAATAGACTATTTTATTTTAATAAATTTTTTTAATTAAAATAAACTCATTTATTTTAATTAATTATGAAATCCAATTCCAAGTCAAAATAAACTCTTTTATTTTGGATAATATGAAATCTTATTACATATCTAAATAAACTCATTTATTTAAGAAAATACGGATTCTCTTTCCTATTCACAAATAAACTCTTTTATTTTGAATAATATGAAATCTTATTCCATATCTAAATAAACTTCTTTATTTAAGATAACATAAAATCCAATTTTAACTCTAATTAGTTATCATGGAATCCAATTCTAACTCTAATTAGTTAGCATGAAATTCAATTTTAAGATTAAAATAAACTTTTTATTTTAATTATAAAATTATTATATATATAATAATTTTATAATTAAAATAAAAAGTTTATTTTAATCTTAAAATTGGATTTTATAATTAGATAGCATTATTGGCAATATCTAAAAAAATTCTGTCTAAGGAGAGATTTGGTCACCTAATTACGCGCCAATAAAGATAAATCCTTATCGGAAAGCCCCCTCTTTTCTAGGAACGACCTGGTTGTCATAATTGTGATTCTGTAATATTATTTGTGAATAATTAATTATTGATTTATATGATAAGGAAATATTTATTTTATGTAAATATATTTTATGTGGACATAAATGAAGGAATTAATGCTGGTGTTTTATCAGTATTTTGTCAGAATGGAGGAATTCTTAGAAAAGTGTCAATTGTTGAAAATTGATATTTTATCTTACATTATAAATGTATAATGTGGTTATATAATAATATAATAATTTTGATATTTTTACACTAAATTCACGGTGCATGAATCAAATGAGGAAAATCTAGAAATCAAAAGAAGAACAAAATATGGAATTTTCAGAAAAATTAGTTTATTACTTGATTTTGTAAAATCCACAACTCTTTGTGTATAATGAGTTAGGAGATGAGCCATATATCAAAAGAAAACCCTGGAAGTAAGCTAATCGTAGAAATTTGAACAACCCAAATATTCTTTGTGGATTTTTCGTTGTGACTGTTTGAGTGAAACTTGTACGAGGGACTTATAGTTCGAAAATCAAATTTGTGTTCTTAAAGCTCTATTGCGTGAGTTATAATTTTAATCCGACCGTTGGATAGTTGTGATTTTTAGATATGTTATACATGTATAAGTTGAGTATATGTCCACAAATTTTGAACCGTTAAAGATTAACGTATGATTTGTTATGAATTTTAAGAGGTGTTAAAAATCGTCCGTATGTGGATTTCGGTCATTTTTCGTTTGGAATTTGGAAAAACTTTCTTCTACAAAGTTGTAGAGAATTCGATTTCTTATGGAATGGATATAAAATTCGTCTACTTATTATGAATTATTGAAGTTTCGAAAAATAAATATTTTTATTAAAAATATGGGAGGGCCCCACTTTTGCTTGGTGTGAAAAATTGTTGAAATAATGGGTCCCACTTGTGGTAGCTGAAGTTTGGGCAAAGATGGTGGGCATAGATTTTTTTAATAAAATATTAATTTATTAAATTTTAGTCTACAATGGCGTTTTAGCATTTTTCCTATAAATAAGGTGCTTAGTTAGAATTGAAAATCACACCAGAAACAAGTTTTCTCTCCCTCTCTATATTATCGAGCGTATTTTGCGAGTATTTAGATACTTTGAGAGTTGCTATTCAGTGCAAGTTTCATTCGGCATTACATCCGAAATTCCAGCCAGAAGTACTATTCTTTTGAGGTAAGGGATGTTATTTTCTTTGTAAATGATATTATTTCTTTTGATATCATTATACCGAAATATTGGCATGAATTTTATTGTGGAATTTTTACCTTTTTATGTCGAGGTTACTAATCACGTATATGACACTATTCATGTATATGACACTATTTACGTATATGACATTATTTACGTATACGGTACTATGTACAAATACGAGTTACTATTTATGAGTTACTATTTATAAGTTACTATTCACGAGTTACTATTCACAAGTTACTATTCATAAGTACTATTCACGACAAAATTAGTTTCTTTTTCTGACCAAATTATTGTTGATTTATGAATCTTACTCTTGAAATTAAATGCAGTTGTTGATCATATTGTTTTTATTATCATATATAACATTTTTATAACACTGATGATAAAATTTCTCTTTGACTTGAGTGTAAAGATGGGTAGATTATTGGTATGATCGTGACTATGAGTTCCCTTTTGTGACGCCTCCAAAATAGGTATACATCACCCATCTTGGGTCGCCAAATACATGCTACAAAATTCAAATAGAACTTAATAATACAACTGTCGTGTAAAATACGACAAAACATACACTGAGAGTTTTAATACGAATATTATCTTCAAGATAGTATTCAACTCAAATGGAGTCCTCAATATATTTATTATCACACTATTTTATAGAATAGTGAGGACTACTAATGCTATTATCTGGACCGTCACTCCATTCTCCGACTAGTCCCGACTACGTTCTTATTTCCTAAAGAGAACAATAAAAGCAAAAGGGTGAGCTCAACTAGCCCAGTAAGAAATATTATGACTAAGATAATGCATAATAATTTATCGTTAACCTTCAACAGTGTTAAACTGATAAAATATAACAAACATCAAGTTTAACTGCAGCGGAACAATCAATCCATTAGAAGAGTCAAGTAGAGCATAAAATCTACTATCTTCTATGATTTAAAAGGTTTTTCATCACTTTTATCGCTGAGACTCCGCTTAATAAATAATCCACATCATCGAATCACCCCTGCACTACGGCCAAGGATATTCTTTAGTATCATGACCAAAAATTATTCATGCACTACGGGCCAAGAATATTCGTGTATTCATCAATGGTCATGATCATGCCAACAACTGTCCATCAACGCACTACGAGCCAATGAGGAATTTTACCATATCATTTGTAACATTACGCAAGAATATACCGAATAATCCCTGGTCATAATCATACCAAGTCCATCTATGCACTACAGGCCACAGATGACTTTCAACATAATATAAACATGAGGATGATAAAAATTCAATAAAATAAGTTCAAGGATAAATTTTTAAAGATTTATAATTTAATTTATCCAGAAATCAATAACGTCTAAATTGTCAACATGATACTGCTTTGTGGAGTAAAATTTAAGAATAATATTGTATCAAAAATGATTTGGACTGAAAAGGAATCAATTTTTATCATGAATAGTACCTCGGGTGAATAGTAACTGAGTGAATAGTATCCCGTGAATAGTAACTTCAGGAATAGTAACCCTGTGAATAGTACTCTGACATAAAATGTTAAAACTTATCAAGAATGCTCAGAATAATATTTTTATGAAAAGATACTGGATGAAGCTCAAATATCAAGGATATTCTACTAATTTCATGGAGTATAGAAGCCAAAATTTTAACAAAATGAGTATAGAATTCAGAATCTGAAACGAAATAATATTACTTACATACTACAGAGTATGGAAGGAAACTTGAAGAAAACTTTCACTGTTTTCTACGCTCAAAGCTTCTTAAAATTCTAAAGAAATACGCTCGATATTATAGAAGAAGAATTCTCTGATTCTGGTGTGATTTTCATTTCTAACTAAGCATCCTTTTTATAGGAGAATGGAATGGATACAATTTGAATTTTTATTTCACGGACCAACAATGAAAATAATTCACGGGCTGAATTTTGCAATACACCGACGCCAGTTTTTCAAACAAATATTTAATAACCAAATAAAACAAAAATATAATATATATATATATATATATATATATATATATATATATATATATACTAATTCCCTCTGATATACGTTTCCTCCTCCCACCCCATTTTCATTTCATCCATTTCTTCCATACGTGGGCCCCACATGTGGCCCCCATATGTGGGTCCCACCTTTATTATAAAGAATAATTTTTTTATCGATTATTTTGAAAAATAGATAAATGGGGGGTCCATAAATATGACAAATACTTCATCAAAATCACCTCAATATTTTTAACAATATTTATCATCATTATTATAATTCACAATATTTAATGACCAGGTCGTTCCCAGGAAAGAGGGGTGTGACAACCCCAAAATAGGTCCATTTCACCCAACCTATTCTGAGTGGCCAAATACATGGTACAGAAAATAACTACAACTTTATTACAAAAATTATCGTACAAAATACAACAACACATATACTGTGAGTTTGGATACAAATATATACCAACTGTGACTCGTGTCCCAACCGTAATGTGACAAATATCCCATCAGTGGACAGCACCTCACAGTGATACCTACATAAAGGTATAGTCAAAAACTGTTTTAGAAATTAGAATCTTTGGGAAGTGCTCAAGCAAACCTTCGTACATGGGAGGCCATGCGTCTAAGTTATGATAGATATCATATGGCCACAGAATTATCCTTGGTTGACCCAATAGACCCCAAAGAAAAAAGAGAAGATTACTATCATATTCTTTCCAATGGTGAGTCTTCTCTTGACATATCATTATCTCCACTGTCTCTAATTGAGAACTATACTTCAAACAAACACCAAGATTATATAGGTAGTGCTCGTAAATATACTCAGCAAGTGGATGAACACATTCCTGTCTTATGATGACACGAGGTTATATGTCATTAGACATCTTGTATGATAGTGGGAAAATACCCTTCTAACGTTGGGTTCGCCTCATCCTAGTTGATTCACTAAATATAACTACTAAATGATGACCACCGTTCTATTCCCCTGTTACCCCCGCTCGACCCAGCTACACTCTTATTACCTAAAAGGAATTATGAAGTAAAAGGGTGAGCACAACTAGCTCAGTAAAGAATATCATGACTAAAGATAATTAAATTATCAATAGCCTTCATCAATAATAAATCAGAGATTTAGAACATATGGTAGATGATAAAAAAAAATTCAACCATAGTTGCAGCGGAACGAGCAATCCATTAGAAGAGTCAAATAGACTATAAAGTCTATTATCTTCTCCATGTTAAATAACATACCAACAATATTTTATCCCTGTAACATCAATCAACAATTTCTGTCCACAATCACATGTATAACTCATAATCGTAATTGTTGTTCTAAATTCCTTTTCTCATCCAGGACAAAGATAATTTTCATCACCTGAAACATCAAAGATCATGGTTATACCAAATCACAGTTCATGTTCATAATCATATTAATAAATTCATCTTTGCACTACGGGCCAAAGATATTCATCAACAGACCATCTTTGCACTACATGCCAAAAATATTCAACAACAGGTTATCTTTGCACTACAGGCCAAAGATATTCAACAAGAGGTCATCTTTGCACTACGGGCCAAAGATATTCATCAATAATTCATCTTTACACTACTGGCCAAAGATATTTAACAACATGTCATCTTTGCACTACGGGCCAAAGATATTCATCAACAATTCATCTTTGCACTACAGGCCAAAGATATTCCTCAACAGTTCATATTTGCACTACAGGCCAAATATATTCATCAACAGTTCATATTTGCACTACAGGCCAAATATATTATTATCTCAAAAAAATATATAATGATTTCAGAATTTATATAAACAATAATTATAACCATGTTGATCCATTCACCTTTGCACTTAAGCTAAAAATATTCAATTATAAATTCAATGGTCATGATCATACCAGTCACAATTCAACTTTGTACTACTGGCCAAAGAAAACCCATAGTCTTGATCATACCAATAATCTACCCATCCTTACACTCAAGTGAAAGAGAATTTCAACATCAGGGTTATAAAAATGTTATATATGATAATAAAAATAATATGATCAACAAATAGATTTAATCTCAAGATTAATATTCATAAATCAACTATAATTTGGTTAGAAAAAGAAACTAATTTTGTCGTAAATAGTAACTCATGAATAGTAACTCGTCAATAGTAACTCATGAATAGTAACTCGTGAATAGTACTCCGTATTTGTACATAGTACCGTATATGTAAATAATGTCATGTAAATAGTGTCATATGCATGAATAGTGCCATATGCATGAATAGTGCTATATACGTGAATAGTGTCGTATACGTGAATAGTAACTCTGACTCAAAAAGGTAGAAATTCCATAATTAAATCCATATCCATTATTTCAGTATAATGATATTGAAAGAATAACATCATTATGAAGAATATAGCCTCCCTTAATATTTCTTACTATCCCTTATCCCAAAAGAGCAGCACTTCTGACTGGATATCGGATATGACGCTGAAGGAAACTTGCACTGATGAATAGCAACTCACCAAGTATCTAAATACTCACAAAATATACTCAATAATCTAGAGAGAGAAAGAGAGAAAACTTGTTTCTGGTGTGATTTTCAATGCTAACTTAGCCCTCTATTTATAGGAAAATGTTAGCACGCCGAAGCAGACTTAACCTTCAACCTGATGACTTTACCTACTACTATTTCTACCCATCACATTTGAAATTTAATTGAGCACATTTCTCACCAACCAAAAGTGGGGCCCACCAATTCTAGAATTTTCCACCAAAATGATTTATAACCTAATTTTCGAATCAGTCACCTCTTAAAATTCATAACAAATCATACGTTCATTTTTAACGGTTCAAAATTTGTGGACATATACTCAACTTATATATGTATAACATATCTAAAAATCACAACGATCCAATGGTCGGATTAAAAATTATAACTCACGCAATATATCTGAAAAATATTGATTTGATTTCTAATACCTCTATTCCGACAGAAATACAGATAAAACACCTCACAATTAATTCCTTCAATAATAACCACATAAATAAATCCATTATAAATATCCACATCAAATAAATATTTCCTTATCATATAAATCAATAATTAATTATTCACAAATAATATTACAGAATCACAATTATGACAATCAGGCCGTTCCCAAGAAAGAGGAGGCTTTTTAATAAGAATTTCTCCTTACTAGCGCGTAATTAGATGACCAAACCTCTCCTTAGACAGAACTTTCTAGACATTGCCAATAATGCTATCTAATAATATTATTCAAATAATATGAATTATTGATCTGATAATGGAAAATACTGTGCAGCAACAATTATTGAAACAACAATAATATAAAATATCAACGCGGCAATTATTGAATCAATAAAATAAAATATTTAACAGTAACTACTGTAAAAATTATTAAGTAGTGCCTTCTTACGTAAGAATTAATAATTAAAAAAATACTGTGCAATATCGTGTGCTACTGTGTAACTACGCGTATTACTGTATTTTAACCACCAGGTATTCTAACAGTGTTAACGGTAACAACTACACCGTTATTTATAAAAACTCAAATTTATCATTTTCTTCATCCGACAGTTATTCTGTTATGGGGCCCACAAATGGTTGCGCCGTCGTACGAATATTTCTCGACAGAAAGTATATTCCACGACTAAACGAATATTCTCCGACAACAATGAATATTTTATAACCACATGCGTATTTTGAAAAAAATTTCATATATCACCCTTAACTTTAACTTTTATCAATTTAACCATTTACTGAATAGTAATTATAAGAAAAATTGAATACTTTTATTTCATAAAATTCGGGGCTTTACAAGGGGGCTTTCAAATAAGGATTTCTCCCTATTGGCGCGCAATTAGGTGACCAAACCTCTCCTTGACAGAACTTCTAAACATCGTCAATTTTATAAATAATAATATTAATAACTTTGTCGTCTCAATTATTGATTTAATAATATATAAAATATTGACAATAATTTAATCAAATAACGTGAGATACTATGCAGCAATTACTGTAGCAATAATTGAACAAAACTGTGTGACTTCTCACGTAAGCATCAATAATCAATACCGTGTGGTACTGTGCAACCACGCGTATTACTGTACTTTTCATCACCGGATAATTTAATAGTTAACGGTAAAAATTCCGCCGTTACTTTTATAAAAAGATATTTCTGTCGTTTTCTAACTCTGACAATAATTCCACTGTGGGTTCCACCAATGATTGTGCCGTCTTACGATTATTTCTTGTTAAAACGAATATTCTCCGACCAATCGAATATAATATAACAACTTGCGTACTTTGCAAAATATATAAATATTACCCACAACTATAACATTATATCACATTCACTCCATAATATTTAAAAATAATATTTATAGAAAATTCATCTTTATTCATAAAAGTTGAGATCTTACACCTTTGGCCAGTACTGTAAAGATGAATTATTGACTGGTATGATAATGACCATTGAATTTATAATTAAATATCTTTAACTTAAGTGCAAAGGTGAATTGATCAACATGGTTATAATTATTGTTTATATAAATTTTAAAATGATTATATATTTCTTTGAGATATTAATATCTTTGGCCTGTAGTGCAAAGATGATCTGTTATTGAATATCTTTGGCATGTAGTGCAAAGATGTCCTGTTGTTGAATATCTTTGGCCAGTAGTGCAAAGATGAACTGTTGACGAATATCTTTGACCCGTAGTGCTAAGATGAATTTATTAGTATGATTATGAACAGGAACTGTGATTTGCTATAACCACGATCTTTGATGTTTCAGGTAAAGACAAGTGATGAAAATTATCTTCATCCTAGATAAGAAGAGGAATTTAGAACCACAATTATGATTATGAGTTATTCATATGATTGTGGACCAGAACTGTTGATTGATGTTATAGGGATAAAATATTATTGGTGAACTTTTAACATGGAGAAGATAATAGACTTTATGGTGTATTTGACTCTTCTAATGGATTTCTCATTCCGCTGCAACTATGGTTGAAATTTTTTATCATCTACCATATTTTCTAAATCTCTGATTCATTACTGACGAAGGCTATTGATAATTTAATTATCTTTAGTCATGATATTCTTTACTGGGCTAGTTGTGCTCACCCTTCTGCTTCACAATTCTTTTCAAGTAATAAGAGTGTAGTTGGGTCGAGCGGGGGTAACATGAGAATAGAACGGTGGTCTCTAGCTATGGAGGTTCTCCCTAAACAGTATAAAAATAATTTTATTGAGAAATTTAGAATAGTGTGTTGTATTTTATACATCATTTAGTAGTTATATTTGGTGAAACAAATAGGGTGAGGCGAACCCAACGTTGAAAGGGTGTTGTGCACATCCACTTGCTGAGTATATCTACGAGCACTACCTGTATAATCTTAGAGTTTAGTTGAAGTATAACTCTCAATTGGAGATAATGGAGATAATTATATGTCAAGAGAAAACTCACCATTGAAAAGAATATGATAGCAATCTTTTCGTTTTTCTTTGTGGTCTATTGGGTCAACCAAGGATAATTCTCCAGTCATATGATATTTATTATAACTTAGATGCATGGTCTTCCATGTACAAAGGTTTCCTTGAGCATTTTTCGAAGATTTTAATTTCTAAAACAGTTATTTACTGTAACTTTATGTAAGGTGCTATTGTGACGTGCTATGTGAGACTCCAGATTTTATGAATAAATGTTTAAATTTTTTGAAATATTTTTTTAAATATTATGGTGTGGATTTGATATAATATTATAGTTGTGGGTAGTATTTATAAATTTTGCAAAGTATGCAAGTTGTTGTATAATATTCGATTAGTCGGGGAATATTCGTACAACGGCGCAATCATTGGTGGACCCCACAACGGAATTATTGTCTGATTGAGAAAATGACAAAAATATTTTATAAAAATAACGGCGGATGTTTTACCGTTAATACTGTTGAATTACTCGGTAGTAAAAGTACAGTAATACGCGTGGTTGCATAGTAGCACACGGTATTGATTATTGATACTTATGTAAGAAGTCACTCAGTTTTGCTTATTATTTAGATTCTTATTTACCCATTTTTCAAAATAATCTTTAGAAAATTATTTAAAGGTGGGGCCCACATGTGGGGCGCATATGTGTTGAAAATGATTTTGGAAATGGGAGGAGAAAGAGTATACGTATGGGATAGGGAAGATATATATATATATATATATATATATATATATATATATATATATATATATATATATATATATATGTAATGAGTATGTGGTGGGAGAAAAGGATAGGTGAAAATGATAGGTTGATATTTTGTGTGGGAAAGGAGGGAAGTATTTTATATAGATATATATAAGTTAGTGGATTTTGGTGGAGTATTGAAATGATGAGGGAAGTATTTTTTTTTTATTATTATATATATATGTTAGTGGATTTTGGTGGAAAAGTGGAATTGGTGGATTGAGTATTAGTATTATATATATATATATATATATATATATATATATATATATATATATATATATATTATATATAAAAGTGGTAAGAAGGTGGGGAGTTGATGTGGAATACGGGGGGAAGAAAAAAAATCCAAATGGTGTATATTATATATGTATGCAGCATGTGTTTTTATATATATATATATATATATATATATATATATATATATATATATATATATATAGTATATTTTATTTTTGTTGCTTTATTTTTATTGGATGATGGTTTGAATTTAAGCATCTGTAAGTCTCAAAGTTTTTCTCCGTGAATTAAGCAACGATTGCATCCGTGGCTGCTATAATTTCGTCCGTCAAATTATCATTCGGTGCACCAGTGAACTGATGTTATATATATATATATATATATATATATATATATATATATATATATATATAATTATATTTTATATAAAAGATTTTGCTTTAATTATGGACCGTCCGATTAAAGTAAATCAATCTGGACCGTTCATGGGTTAGTTACTATGCATTCCATTCTTCTATAAATAGAAGCTCATTCCTTCATAATTCTTACGAATTCATTGAAACTCTATAGAGAGAAACTATAGAGAGAAAGAAGAAAAGTATTATGCTACTTCACTACTTCTTTAATTAGTTCTTCTTTATACGGTAAGGGGTGTTATTCTTTCTTATTCATGAAGAGAACTGTTGTTATTCCATTGCTTATTATTCTGTTGAAATAACCTGTATACGCGGTCTACCCTATACTTGGTGGCATTCTTCTATTATTCTGTTGGAACATCCTGTCTGTGTGTTTTACACCGGACCTGGTTCCGTCTTTATTATTATTCTGTTGGAACATCCTGTCTGTACGTTTTACGTCGGACCTGGTTCCGTCTTTATTATTATTCTGTTAGAATATCTTGTCTGTGCGTTTTACGCCAGACCTGGTTCCGTCTTTATTATTATTTTATTGGAATATCATGTCTGTGCGTTTTACGCCGGACCTGGTTCCGTCTTTATTAGTACTTTGTTGGAATAACCTGTTTATGCGAAGTACCGCATGCATGGTGATTTTTTTTGTTGTTCCATTCTTTATTATACTCAGTTGGTTAAAGTTTTGACTTCTATACTCCATGAAATTAGTGAAATATCCTTGATATTTGCGCTTCATCTAGTATCTTTTCATGGAAATATTTTTCTGAGCATTCTTGAATTTTACTCTACAAAGTAGTATCATGTTGACAATTTGGACATTATTAGTTCCTGAATAAATTAATTCTTGAACTTGTTTTATTGAATTCTTGTATCATTGTCATCATCCTCATGTTTATATTTTGTTGAAAGTCATCTATGGTCTGTAGTGCATAGATGGACTTGGTATGATTATGAACAGGGATTATTCGGTGTAATCATGACCGTAATGTTACAAATAATGTGAAAAAAGTCCTCATTGGCCCGTAGTGCATTGATGGACAGTTTTTGGTATGATTATGGCTATAGATTCTCTTTGGCCGTAGTGCAAAGATGAATTATTTTATGGCATGATCAGGTCCGTTGATGAAAACATGATTATTTTTAGCCATAGTGCATGGATAATTCGTGGTCGTGATACTAAAGAATATCCTTGGCCGTAGAGTAGGGGTGATTCGATTATGTGAATTATTTATTAAGCTGAGTCCCAGCGATAAAAGTCATGAAAAACCTTTTAAATCATAAAAGATAGTAGATTTTATTTTTTACTTGACTCTTTTAATGGATTGCTGGTTCCGCTGCAGTTAAACTTGATGTCTATTGTAAGACCCCAACTTATTAATGAATAAAATCAAATTTTCTCTAAATATTATTGTGAATAATAAAGGGTGAATTTGATATAATACTTTGGTTATGGGTGAAATGTGCAAATTTTACAAAATAAGCAAGTGGTTATAAAATATTTATTTTGTCGGGGAATATTTGTTTGGTCGTGGAATATTCTTGCTGTCGGGGAATATTCGTACGACGGCGCAGCTTTGTGTGGGCTCCATAACAGAAAATGATCGGATGAAGAAAATGACAAGTAGAAGTTGTTTATAAATAACGACGTAGTTATTCCCGTTAATACTGTTGGAATACCCGGTGGTTAAAATACAGTAGCACACAGTATTGCACCAATTATTGATTCTTACGTAAGAAGACACTACTCAATAATTGTTACAGTAGTTATTGTTCAATATTTTATTTTATTGATTCAATAATTGTTGCGTTGATATTTTATATTATTGTTGTTTCAATAATTGTTGCTGCACAGTATTTTTCATTATCAGATCAATAATTCATATTATTTAAATAATATTATTAGATAGCACTATTGGTAATGTCTAGAAAGTTCTGTCTAAGGAGAGGTTTGATTATCTAATTACGCACTAGTAAGGAGAAATTCTTATTGGAAAGCCCTCTTTTTCCTAGGAACGGCCTGGTTGTCATAAATATACCTGGCAAACGGGCGGGCCGGGCCGGGCCAACGGCAGACCGGGCCAAAAAGGCCCGGGTTTTGGTGGGCTGAAAATGGTTGGCCCGTGGCCCGTGGCGGGCGGGCCGGGCCGGCCCGCGGGCTTCGGACATTAAATTTTTTTTTTTGCAAACTCTTTGTTACACCAAAAATAATAATAATAAATATTAAAAATAATAAAATAATTAATAATAAACAATAATACAAACAAACACGATTAATTAATTACATACATTAACTACATATCTCAATTAATTAAAATTGTAATAGTATTATAAATTAGTATTATTAATTAATTTTTAATTATAGTTAAAATATATTGAAGATTACATTAAAAACAAATAGTTGTTGTAACTCAGTTGGTTTGAACTCTTATTTATTTACTTACAAGTCTTGTGTTCAAGCCTCACAACCTAACACTTTATTTTTAAAAAAAAAAAATTTATTGGCGGGCGGACCGGGCGCCCGCGGGCCGGGCCAAAAAAGGGCCGGGCCAAAAACGGGACGGGCCAAAAAGGCCCGGGTTTTCATGGGCTTAAAAACAGTGGCCCAAAGCCGGGTTTTGGCGGGCGGGCGGGCCCGGCCCGCGGGCTTTGGGCCGGTTTGCCAGGTCTAGTCATAAATGTGATTCTATAATATTATTTGTGAATAATTAATTATTGATTCATATGATAAGGAAATATTTATTTTATGTGGATATAAATGAGGGATATATTTTTGTGGTAAAAAATAAAGGAGTTAATGTTGAGGTGTTTTATCTGTATTTTTGTCGGAACGGAGGTATAAAAAATCAAATTAGGGTTTTTGAGATATTTGCGAGGGTTATAATTTTTAATCCGACCGTTGGATCGTAGTAATATTTAGATATGTTTTACATATATAAGTTGAGTATATGTCCACAAATTTTGAACCGTTAAAAATGAACGTATGATTTGTTATGAATTTTACGAGATGACTGGTTCAGAAATTGTTCAATTTTCGGAGTTAATCATTTTGGTAGAAAATTCTAGAATTGGTGGGCCCCACTCTTGGTTGGTGAAGAAATGTGCTGAGATTTTTATTCAAATGTGGTGGGTGGGAATAGTAGCAGGTAAAGCCATCAGGTTGCAGGTTAAGTCTGCTTCGGCGTGCTAATATTTTCCTATAAATAGAGGGCTAAGTTAGAATTAAAAATCACACCAGAATTCTTAAGTTTTCTCTCTTTCTCTCTCTAGATTATTGAGTGTATTTTGTGAGTATTTAGATACTTTGAAAGTTGCTATTCAGCACAAGTTTCATTCAGCCTCATATCCGATATTCAGTCAGAAGTACGGTTATTTTGAGGTAAGAGATATTATTTTCTTCTTAAATGATATTATTTTCTTCAATATCATTATGCTGAAATATTGATATGAAATTTTTATCAAATTTGAAACTTTTTGTGTTGGGGTTACTATTCACGTATACGACACTATTCATGAATATGACAATATTCACCGAAAAATAAAATTTTCTTCCTTTTGTCCAAGTTGTCTATTATGGTTACTATCTTTGATTGTATCCATGTTTTGATCTTTATTTTTGAATTCTACTTCAAAATTGGTTATTATGGGGTATTATTGAACTTGGATAAACTGTAATACGAATCCCTAATATTTGTTCTTTTATCTCACTGGATTCGTTTTCTTTAAAATATTTTTCATTATCTTCAGTCCTAAATGATGATACTACTGAATATCTTTAGCCTGTAGTGCAAAGATGTATGATTACCTGATGAATATCTTTGGCCTGTAGTGCAAAGATGAACAGGTGTTGAGATGAACATGACTGACTGGTGTTACAAATGAATATCTTTGGCCTGTAGTGCAAAGATGAATATTTGATTCAAGATGTATATTGATTGATGTTACAGGGATAAAATATTGATGATGGACTTTTAAATCTTAGAAGATGGTAGAATTCTTTCTCTACTTAACTCTTCTAATGGTTTTCTGTTTCCGCTGCAGTTATTGATCTAAAACTTGTTGTCGATTATATTCTATCAGATTTTTTCCTGTTGAATACTAATGACAATTTGTTGTATATTATCTTAGTCATAATATTTATTACTGGGCTAGTTGAGCTCACCCTTTTCCTTTTTGTTCCATTTTTCTTCTTAGGAGGTGAGAACATAGCAGGATCTAGTCGGGATATGGAGTGATGGTTCTAAAAAGATATTTTAGCTGTCCTCACTATTTCTGTAAAATAGTGTTTGAATAATTATAATGAGGACTTACTTGAGTGTGGATATTGTCTAGAAGACAATATTTATATTTAAACTCACAGTATGTGTTGTTGTATTTTGCACGATAATTGTATTATTGAAGTTGTAGTTTGTTTTTTGTACCATGTATTTGGCGACTCAGAATGGGTGTTGTATACCTATTTTGGGGACGTCACAGTTGGTATCAGAGCTTAGGGATATGATCCCTGGCTGAGATGTGAGACAAGAACAAGGAGGAAAGAGACGGGGAATTCCTTCGCTAGTATGACCTGAATAAGTTTATTTGGTAATTATTTGGTCGGTCAGATATAGGGATAATATGTGACATGTCAATTAACCCTTGTTTTGTGGCAGTATTTGAGAATGGCAGCAGAGAACGTTAACAATGGAGTGAATGAAACTGTGGAGACACCATTAATCACCACCCAGGGGAACGTGCAACAGGAAGGCAATATCCCTCCTGTAAACAACGTTACCGAGGAAACGATGAAAGATGGAATGTTTAGGAGCTTTTTACAGTTCATACAAAATCAGACGAGGGAGACTCGTGTGTAGAATACGGGTGGAAATGATAACAACGCGCGGTTTGTCACAGCCAAGCAGTTCAAAGAATTGGAACCACCAGAATTTAAGGGAAAGCCGGATCCGATCATGGCAAAAACGTGGGTCAAACAAATTACTAAGATATTCGATGTCTTGGGATGCACGGAGGAACAGAAGGTTCCATTCGCCACCTTTATGTTCCGCGGTGAGGCAAACTACTGGTGGGAGTCTGTGAAGCGTACCCAGCCTAACGCACTCAACATGTCCTAGGAAACGTTTCAGAAACTGTTTAATGACAAGTACTTTCCTGAAAGTATTCATCATATGAAGGAGGTAAAGTTTATTAGACTGGAACAAAATAACATGACGGTGTCCCAGTACGAGGCAAAGTTTGCAGAGTTATCCAAGTTTGCACCTCATTTGGTCGAGAATGAGGAACGAATGACAAGGATGTTTCTGAGAGGTTTAAAACCCGAGATTCGGCAATATTTTATCTCTCATAAATTTTCTTTATATTCAGATGTTGTAAACAGGGCTCAATTATTAGAGCGAGATAATGAGTATGTTCAACTGAGGGACCACAACTAGGGTCATACTGGTGGCAGCAGTCATCGGAGCGATGAGAACCAGCGAGGAGGGAAAAATATAAACAAAAGTGGTAACCACTCGGGTGGTCATCGTGGCCATGATAATAGGAGAGGTGAGTCAAGTGAAAATTTCAAGAAGAGAAGATTTAACGATGACAAGAAGACGTCGACAGCAGCACTAGCACCAGGAACAAATTCTAGGGGAGGAGAACGACCGCCAGTTAGATGTTACAGATGCGGAGAGGAGGGACATATAAGTCCAAACTGCCCACAACAGTTCAAGGTATGTTATAATTGTAGAAAAGAAGGACATATCGCTCGAGATTGTACTATAGCGAAACGAAGTCCAACTGGGACGGTGACACCAAAGGCGGATACGGACAAAATAAAATCAGCAGTTTCTGGAAGAGCGTTTGTCGTGACTGCCCAAAACGCGAGGAACCCGAACGAAGGTATAACGGGTTAGTTAATTATAAATTCTTGTGAAGTTTATACCTTACTGGATACCGGTTCTACCCATTCTTTTATCTCTCCTGCTTGTGCTCAACGTTTAAACTTGACTACGGAGAAATTAGACTTTGACCTATCTGTGGAGACTCCATTAGGAGAAACTTTCATTACATCTACAGTTTATAAATCTTGCTTAATCCAAGTTGGCACAATCACATTACCTGTTGACCTTATCTCTTTAAATATACTTGCTTTTGATGTGATTTTAGGAATTGATTGGTTAAACTACTCATCATGCCAAAATTGATTGTTTTCGTAAGGTTGTTAGTTTTCATATTCCTAATCAACCTGTTATGCGAATTCAAAAAAACCAAACCACTAAAATCAATCGCTGTCATACCAAGCCATAAAGCCATTCATTTATTGAAAAACGGATGTCAAGCTTTCTTAGCCCATGTCATGGACTTGAACAAAAATACGTCAGATTTGAATGATATTTCTGTTGTTAGTGAATTTCCTAATGTATTTCCTGAAGAATTTCCTAGCCTAACCCAGAGCGTGATATTGAATTTTTGTATTGATCTTCAACCCGATACAAAACCCATTTCTAAAATCTCATATTGAATAGCTCCTATTGAACTTCAGGAGTTAAAAACCCAACTATAGAAGTTGGTACCCGAGCCTTTATCTGGTGACTTCCTTTGTGAAATGCACCAAAGCCAGACTCTCCGTAAGGGACTCTATATTTGTGTGGTGGTAAAACAATAGGTGCCATTGTGACGTGCTATCCAAGATTGGGATATGAATCACAATTGAGAGCAACCGAAGTCGGTGACCAAAGTACGTAGCTTTCTGGGCTTAGCTGGTTACTATCGGAGATTCGTGAAAGGATTTTCTCGAATCGCTACTCGTTTAACTTAGCTGACTCAGAAAGATACAAAATTTGTATGGAGCGAGGAATGCGAGAAGATTTTCCAATAGCTCAAGAGGCGACTCATTCGGAACCTGTTCTAACCATACCATCCTGGAAAAGCGAACGTGGTAGCTGACGCGTTGAGTAGAAGATTGTACGCGAGTACGAGTGCGATATTTTTGAACACAAAGACCTATTTTGTATAATTTATAAATGATAGAGATAGAGTTAATGACTCTAGGGACCCACGTGATGATATACGAGTAAAATCGACTTTAATCGATAACTTTAAAGCAGCTCAAGCTACAGACATGGAGCTGATGAATATAAAGAAGAAGGTGCAAGAATGTGTTATTCTAGAAGTAAGAGTCGATGAAGAGAAGAAAGCTCAAGCCTTCGATTTATTTGAAATCCTCGATCGAGTGGGAACTGTGGCCTATAGACTCGCCTTAACGCTAAGTATGTCGCGTGTTCATAATGTTTTTCACGTATCTGTGCTTCGTAAATATGTGAAAGACCCGAACCACATAATTGAGTTAGAACGAGATGAGATAGCCGAAGATTTAACGTACGAGGAGGTACCTGTTAAGATCATGGATAGGAAAGAGCATGTTCTACGCACGAAGGTTATACCACAAATTAAGGTTTTGTGGAGAAACCATGCTATTGTAGAAATGACCTGGGAGTTAGAATCAGAAATTAAAGCGAGGTATCCTCACCTTTTCGAAACACCAGGTACGTACGTCAATTTCGAGGACGAAATTTCATAAGGAGGAGAGGTTGTAAGACCCCAACTTATTAATGAATAAAATCAAATTTTCTCTAAATATTATTGTGAATAATAAGGGGTAAATTTGATATAATACTTTGGTTATGGGTGAAATGTGCAAATTTTACAAAATAAGCAAGTGGTTATAAAATATTTATTTTGTCAGGAAATATTTGTTTGGTCGTGGAATATTCTTGCTGTCGGAGAATATTCGTACGACGGCGCAGCCTTGTGTGGGCCCCATAACGGAAAACAATTGGATGAAAAAAAAAAGACAAGTATAAGTTGTTTATAAATAACGACGTAGTTATTTCGTTAATACTGTTGGAATACCGGTGGTTAAAATACAGTAACACACGGTATTGCACCAATTATTGATTCTTACGTAAGAAGACACTACT
>CM029020.1:182595529-182800086 GCA_016801055.1 Panax notoginseng | reverse complement strand
TTACAGTTTATCCAAGTTCAATAATACCCCATAATAACAATTTTGAAGTAGAATTCAATAATAAAGATCAAAACATGGATACAATCAAAGATAGTAACCATAATAGACAACTTGGACAAAAAGAAAAAATTTTATTTTTTCGGTGAATATTGTCGTATTCATGAATAATGTCGTATACGTGAATAGTAACATATACGTGAATAGTAACCCCGACACAAAAAGTTCTAAATTTGATAAAAAGTTCATATCTAATTTCAGCATAATGATATTGAAGAAAATAATATCATTTAAGAAGAAAATAATATCCTTCCTCAAAATAACCGTACTTCTGACTGAATATCGGATATGAAGCTGAATGAAACTTGTGCTGAACAGCAACTTTCAAAGTATCTAAATAGTCACAAAATACACTCAATAATCTAGAGAGAGAAAGAGAGAAAACTTATGAATTCTGGTGTGATTTTCAATTCTAACTTAGCCCTCTATTTATAGGAAAATGTTAGCACGCCGAAGCAGACTTAACCTGCAAACCTGATGGCTTTACCTGCTACTATTCCCACCCACCACATTTGAATAAAAATCTCAGCACATTTCTTCACCAACCAAGAGTGGGGCCCATCAATTCTAGAATTTTCCACCAAAATGATTAACTCCGAAAATTGAACAATTTCTGAACCAGTCATCTCGTAAAATTCATAACAAATAATACGTTCATTTTTAACGGTTCAAAATTTGTGGGACATATACTCAACTTATATATGTAAAACATATCAAATATTAACACGATCTAACGGTCGGATTAAAAATTATATCCCTCGCAAAATATCTCAAAAATCCTAATTTATTTTTCAATATCTCCGTTCCGACAAAAATACAGATAAAACACCTCAACTTAACTCCTTCATTTTTAACCACAAAAATATATCCCTCTTTTATATCCACATAAAATAAATATTTCCTTATCATATGAATCAATAATTAATTATTCACAAATAATATTACAGAATCACATTTATGACAACCAGGCCGTTCCTAGGAAAGAGAGGGCTTTCCATAAGGATTTCTCCTTACTAGCGCGCAATTAGATGGCCAAACCTCTCTTTAGACAGAACTTTTTAGACATTGCCAATAATGCTATCTAATAATATTATTTAAATAATACTCCCTCCGTCCCAAATTATCTGTTGTTCTAGAGTTCCACACAGATACCAATATGTGTGATAAAAATACTAAAATACCCTTATTAGTGGAAATATGAAAAGGTATTTAAAAAAGAGTGCATGAAATAGTATGTAAAAAGAGGAGAGAGAGAAAGTATGAGTGCATTAAATAGACAAATAGTCTAAAGAGAGAGAAAGTATGAGTGTATATATATATGTGTGGATAGAGGAAGAGAGAGAAAGTATGAGTATATTAAATAGACAAATAGTATGTAGAGAGAGAAAGTATGAGTGTATATATATGTGTGGAGAGAGGATGTGAGTAATGACTATCAATAATTAGGTAAAGGGGCAAACTTGGGAAAATAAGAAAAAAAAATGCATTGAAATATTGAAAAAGCAAATATTATGGGATAAATTTTTTTTGCTAAAACAGCAGATTAATTTGGGACAGAGGGAGTATGTATTATTGATCTGATAATAGAAAATATTGTGCAGCAACAATTATTGAAACAACAATAATATAAAATATCAACGCAGCAATTATTGAATTAATAAAATAAAATATTGAACAATAACTACTGTAACATTATTGAGTAGTGTCTTCTTACGTAAGAATCAATAATTGGTGCAATACCGTGTGTTACTGTATTTTAACCACCGGTATTCCAACAGTATTAACGGAAATAACTACGTCGTTATTTATAAACAACTTATACTTGTCTTTTTTTTTCATCCAATTGTTTTCCGTTATGGGGCCCACACAAGGCTGCGCCGTCGTACGAATATTCTCCGACAGCAAGAATATTCCACGACCAAACAAATATTTCCTGACAAAATAAATATTTTATAACCACTTGCTTATTTTGTAAAATTTGCACATTTCACCCATAACCAAAGTATTATATCAAATTAACCCCTTATTATTCACAATAATATTTAGAGAAAATTTGATTTTATTCATTAATAAGTTGGGGTCTTACAACCTCTCCTCCTTATGAAATTTCGTCCTCGAAATTGACGTACGTACCTGGTGTTTCGAAAAGGTGAGGATACCTCGCTTTAATTTCTGATTCTAACTCCCAGGTCATTTCTACAATAGCATGTTTTCTCCACAAAACCTTAATTTGTGGTATAACCTTCGTGCGTAGAACATGCTCTTTCCTATCCATGATCTTAACAGGTACCTCCTCGTACGTTAAATCTTCGGCTATCTCATCTCGTTTTAACTCAATTATGTGGTTCGGGTCTTTCACATATTTACGAAGCACAGATACGTGAAAAACATTATGAACACGCGACATACTTAGCGTTAAGGCGAGTCTATAGGCCACAGTTCCCACTCGATCGAGGATTTCAAATAAATCGAAGGCTTGAGCTTTCTTCTCTTCATCGACTCTTACTTCTAGAATAACACATTCTTGCACCTTCTTCTTTATATTCATCAGCTCCATGTCTGTAGCTTGAGCTGCTTTAAAGTTATCGATTAAAGTCGATTTTACTCGTATATCATCACGTGGGTCCCTAGAGTCATTAACTCTATCTCTATCATTTATAAATTATACAAAATAGGTCTTTGTGTTCAAAAATATCGCACTCGTACTCGCGTACAATCTTCTACTCAACGCGTCAGCTACCACGTTCGCTTTTCCAGGATGGTATGGTTAGAACAGGTTCCGAATGAGTCGCCTCTTGAGCTATTGGAAAATCTTCTCGCATTCCTCGCTCCATACAAATTTTGTATCTTTCTGAGTCAGCTAAGTTAACGGAGTAGCGATTCGAGAAAATCCTTTCACGAATCTCCGATAGTAACCAGCTAAGCCCAGAAAGCTACGTACTTTGGTCACCGACTTCGGTTGCTCTCAATTGTGATTCATATCCCAATCTTGGATAGCACGTCACAATGGCACCTATTGTTTTACCACCACACAAATATAGAGTCCCTTACGGAGAGTCTGGCTTTGGTGCATTTCACAAAGGAAGTCACCAGATAAAGGCTCGGGTACCAACTTCTATAGTTGGGTTTTTAACTCCTGAAGTTCAATAGGAGCTATTCAATATGAGATTTTAGAAATGGGTTTTGTATCGGGTTGAAGATCAATACAAAAATTCAATATCACGCTCTGGGTTAGGCTAGGAAATTCTTCAGGAAATACATTAGGAAATTCACTAACAACAGAAATATCATTCAAATCTGACGTATTTTTGTTCAAGTCCATGACATGGGCTAAGAAAGCTTGACATCCGTTTTTCAATAAATGAATGGCTTTATGGCTTGGTATGACAGCGATTGATTTTAGTGGTTTGGTTTTTTGAATTCGCATAACAGGTTGATTAGGAATATGAAAACTAACAACCTTACGAAAACAATCAATTTTGGCATGATGAGTAGTTAACCAATCAATTCCTAAAATCACATCAAAAGCAAGTATATTTAAAGAGATAAGGTCAACAGGTAATGTGATTGTGCCAACTTGGATTAAGCAAGATTTATAAACTGTAGATGTAATGAAAGTTTCTCCTAATGGAGTCTCCACAGATAGGTCAAAGTCTAATTTCTCCGTAGTCAAGTTTAAACGTTGAGCACAAGCAGGAGAGATAAAAGAATGGGTAGAACCGGTATCCAGTAAGGTATAAACTTCACAAGAATTTATAATTAACTAACCCGTTATACCTTCGTTCGGGTTCCTCGCGTTTTGGGCAGTCACGACAAACGCTCTTCCAGAAACTGCTGATTTTATTTTGTCCGTATCCGCCTTTGGTGTCACCGTCCCAGTTGGACTTCGTTTCGCTATAGTACAATCTCGAGCGATATGTCCTTCTTTTCTACAATTATAACATACCTTGAACTGTTGTGGGCAGTTTGGACTTATATGTCCCTCCTCTCCGCATCTGTAACATCTAACTGGCGGTCGTTCTCCTCCCCTAGAATTTGTTCCTGGTGCTAGTGCTGCTGTCGACGTCTTCTTGTCATCGTTAAATCTTCTCTTCTTGAAATTTTCACTTGACTCACCTCTCCTATTATCATGGCCACGATGACCACCCGAGTGGTTACCACTTTTGTTTATATTTTTCCCTCCTCGCTGGTTCTCATCGCTCCGATGACTGCTGCCACCAGTATGACCCTAGTTGTGGTCCCTCAGTTGAACATACTCATTATCTCGCTCTAATAATTGAGCCCTGTTTACAACATCTGAATATAAAGAAAATTTATGAGAGATAAAATATTGCCGAATCTCGGGTTTTAAACCTCTCAGAAACATCCTTGTCATTCGTTCCTCATTCTCGACCAAATGAGGTGCAAACTTGGATAACTCTGCAAACTTTGCCTCGTACTGGGACACCGTCATGTTATTTTGTTCCAGTCTAATAAACTTTACCTCCTTCATATGATGAATACTTTCAGGAAAGTACTTGTCATTAAACAGTTTCTGAAACGTTTCCTAGGACATGTTGAGTGCGTTAGGCTGGGTACGCTTCACAGACTCCCACCAGTAGTTTGCCTCACCGCGGAACATAAAGGTGGCGAATGGAACCTTCTGTTCCTCCGTGCATCCCAAGACATCGAATATCTTAGTAATTTGTTTGACCCACGTTTTTGCCATGATCGGATCCGGCTTTCCCTTAAATTCTGGTGGTTCCAATTCTTTGAACTGCTTGGCTGTGACAAACCGCGCGTTGTTATCATTTCCACCCGTATTCTACACACGAGTCTCCCTCGTCTGATTTTGTATGAACTGTAAAAAGCTCCTAAACATTCCATCTTTCATCGTTTCCTCGGTAACGTTGTTTACAGGAGGGATATTGCCTTCCTGTTGCACGTTCCCCTGGGTGGTGATTAATGGTGTCTCCACAGTTTCATTCACTCCATTGTTAACGTTCTCTGCTGCCATTCTCAAATACTGCCACAAAACAAGGGTTAATTGACATGTCACATATTATCCCTATATCTGACCGACCAAATAATTACCAAATAAACTTATTCAGGTCATACTAGCGAAGGAATTCCCCGTCTCTTTCCTCCTTGTTCTTGTCTCACATCTCAGCCAGGGATCATATCCCTAAGCTCTGATACCAACTGTGACGTCCCCAAAATAGGTATACAACACCCATTCTGAGTCGCCAAATACATGGTACAAAAAACAAACTACAACTTCAATAATACAATTATCGTGCAAAATACAACAACACATACTGTGAGTTTAAATATAAATATTGTCTTCTAGACAATATCCACACTCAAGTAAGTCCTCATTATAATTATTCAAACACTATTTTACAGAAATAGTGAGGACAGCTAAAATATCTTTTTAGAACCATCACTCCATATCCCGACTAGATCCTGCTATGTTCTCACCTCCTAAGAAGAAAAATGGAACAAAAAGGAAAAGGGTGAGCTCAACTAGCCCAGTAATAAATATTATGACTAAGATAATATACAACAAATTGTCATTAGTATTCAACAGGAAAAAATCTGATAGAATATAATCGACAACAAGTTTTAGATCAATAACTGCAGCGGAAACAGAAAACCATTAGAAGAGTTAAGTAGAGAAAGAATTCTACCATCTTCTAAGATTTAAAAGTCCATCATCAATATTTTATCCCTGTAACATCAATCAATATACATCTTGAATCAAATATTCATCTTTGCACTACAGGCCAAAGATATTCATTTGTAACACCAGTCAGTCATGTTCATCTCAACACCTGTTCATCTTTGCACTACAGGCCAAAGATATTCATCAGGTAATCATACATCTTTGCACTACAGGCTAAAGATATTCAGTAGTATCATCATTTAGGACTGAAGATAATGAAAAATATTTTAAAGAAAACGAATCCAGTGAGATAAAAGAACAAATATTAGGGATTCGTATTACAGTTTATCCAAGTTCAATAATACCCCATAATAACCAATTTTGAAGTAGAATTCAAAAATAAAGATCAAAACATGGATACAATCAAAGATAGTAACCATAATAGACAACTTGGACAAAAGGAAGAAAATTTTATTTTTCGGTGAATATTGTCATATTCATGAATAGTGTCGTATACGTGAATAGTAACCCCAACACAAAAAGTTTCAAATTTGATAAAAATTTCATATCAATATTTCAGCATAATGATATTGAAGAAAATAATATCATTTAAGAAGAAAATAATATCTCTTACCTCAAAATAACCGTACTTCTGACTGAATATCGGATATGAGGCTGAATGAAACTTGTGCTGAATAGCAACTTTCAAAGTATCTAAATACTCACAAAATACACTCAATAATCTAGAGAGAGAAAGAGAGAAAACTTAAGAATTCTGGTGTGATTTTTAATTCTAACTTAGCCCTCTATTTATAGGAAAATATTAGCACGCCGAAGCAGACTTAACCTGCAACCTGATGGCTTTACCTGCTACTATTCCCACCCACCACATTTGAATAAAAATCTCAGCACATTTCTTCACCAACCAAGAGTGGGGCCCACCAATTCTAGAATTTTCTACCAAAATGATTAACTCCGAAAATTGAACAATTTCTGAACCAGTCATCTCGTAAAATTCATAACAAATCATACGTTCATTTTTAACGGTTCAAAATTTGTGGACATATACTCAACTTATATATGTAAAACATATCTAAATATTACTACGATCCAACGGTCGGATTAAAAATTATAACCCTCGCAAATATCTCAAAAACCCTAATTTGATTTTTTATACCTCCGTTCCGACAAAAATACAGATAAAACACCTCAACATTAACTCCTTTATTTTTTACCACAAAAATATATCCCTCATTTATATCCACATAAAATAAATATTTCCTTATCATATGAATCAATAATTAATTATTCACAAATAATATTATAGAATCACATTTATGACTAGACCTGGCAAACCGGCCCAAAGCCCGTGGGCCGGGCCCGCCCGCCCGCCAAAACCCGGGCTTTGGGCCACTGTTTTTAAGCCCATGAAAACCCGGGCCTTTTTGGCCCGTCCCGTTTTTGGCCCGGCCCTTTTTTGGCCCGGCCCGCGGGCGCCCGGTCCGCCCGCCAATAAATTTTTTTTTTTTAAAAATAAAGTGTTAGGTTGTGAGGCTTGAACACAAGACTTGTAAGTAAATAAATAAGAGTTCAAACCAACTGAGTTACAACAACTATTTGTTTTTAATGTAATCTTCAATATATTTTAACTATAATTAAAAATTAATTAATAATACTAATTTATAATACTATTACAATTTTAATTAATTGAGATATGTAGTTAATGTATGTAATTAATTAATCGTGTTTGTTTGTATTATTGTTTATTATTAATTATTTTATTATTTTTAATATTTATTATTATTATTTTTGGTGTAACAAAGAGTTTGCAAAAAAAAAAAATTTAATGTCCGAAGCCCGCGGGCCGGCCCGGCCCGCCCGCCACGGGCCACGGGCCAACCATTTTCAGCCCACCAAAACCCGGGCCTTTTTGGCCCGGTCTGCCGTTGGCCCGGCCCGGCCCGCCCGTTTGCCAGGTATATTTATGACAACCAGGCCGTTCCTAGGAAAAAGAGGGCTTTCCAATAAGAATTTCTCCTTACTAGTGCGTAATTAGATAATCAAACCTCTCCTTAGACAGAACTTTCTAGACATTACCAATAGTGCTATCTAATAATATTATTTAAATAATATGAATTATTGATCTGATAATGAAAAATACTGTGCAGCAACAATTATTGAAACAACAATAATATAAAATATCAACGCAACAATTATTGAATCAATAAAATAAAATATTGAACAATAACTACTGTAACAATTATTGAGTAGTGTCTTCTTACGTAAGAATCAATAATTGGTGCAATACTGTGTGCTACTGTATTTTAACCACCGGGTATTCCAACAGTATTAACGGGAATAACTACGTCGTTATTTATAAACAACTTCTACTTGTCATTTTCTTCATCCGATCATTTTCTGTTATGGAGCCCACACAAAGCTGCGCCGTCGTACGAATATTCCCCGACAGCAAGAATATTCCACGACCAAACAAATATTCCCCGACAAAATAAATATTTTATAACCACTTGCTTATTTTGTAAAATTTGCACATTTCACCCATAACCAAAGTATTATATCAAATTCACCCTTTATTATTCACAATAATATTTAGAGAAAATTTGATTTTATTCATTAATAAGTTGGGGTCTTACAATAGACATCAAGTTTAACTGCAGCGGAACCAGCAATCCATTAAAAGAGTCAAGTAAAAAATAAAATCTACTATCTTTTATGATTTAAAAGGTTTTTCATGACTTTTATCGCTGGGACTCAGCTTAATAAATAATTCACATAATCGAATCACCCCTACTCTACGGCCAAGGATATTCTTTAGTATCACGACCACGAATTATCCATGCACTATGGCTAAAAATAATCATGTTTTCATCAACGGACCTGATCATGCCATAAAATAATTCATCTTTGCACTACGGCCAAAGAGAATCTATAGCCATAATCATACCAAAAACTGTCCATCAATGCACTACGGGCCAATGAGGACTTTTTTCACATTATTTGTAACATTACGGTCATGATTACACCGAATAATCCCTGTTCATAATCATACCAAGTCCATCTATGCACTACAGACCATAGATGACTTTCAACAAAATATAAACATGAGGATGATGACAATGATACAAGAATTCAATAAAACAAGTTCAAGAATTAATTTATTCAGGAACTAATAATGTCCAAATTGTCAACATGATACTACTTTGTAGAGTAAAATTCAAGAATGCTCAGAAAAATATTTCCATGAAAAGATACTAGATGAAGCGCAAATATCAAGGATATTTCACTAATTTCATGGAGTATAGAAGTCAAAACTTTAACCAACTGAGTATAATAAAGAATGGAACAACAAAAAAAATCACCATGCATGCGGTACTTCGCATAAACAGGTTATTCCAACAAAGTACTAATAAAGACGGAACCAGGTCCGGCGTAAAACGCACAGACATGATATTCCAATAAAATAATAATAAAGACGGAACCAGGTCTGGCGTAAAACGCACAGACAAGATATTCTAACAGAATAATAATAAAGACGGAACCAGGTCCGACGTAAAACGTACAGACAGGATGTTCCAACAGAATAATAATAAAGACGGAACCAGGTCCGGTGTAAAACACACAGACAGGATGTTCCAACAGAATAATAGAAGAATGCCACCAAGTATAGGGTAGACCGCGTATACAGGTTATTTCAACAGAATAATAAGCAATGGAATAACAACAGTTCTCTTCATGAATAAGAAAGAATAACACCCCTTACCGTATAAAGAAGAACTAATTAAAGAAGTAGTGAAGTAGCATAATACTTTTCTTCTTTCTCTCTATAGTTTCTCTCTATAGAGTTTCAATGAATTCGTAAGAATTATGAAGGAATGAGCTTCTATTTATAGAAGAATGGAATGCATAGTAACTAACCCATGAACGGTCCAGATTGATTTACTTTAATCGGACGGTCCATAATTAAAGCAAAATCTTTTATATAAAATATAATTATATATATATATATATATATATATATATATATATATATATATATAACATCAGTTCACTGGTGCACCGAATGATAATTTGACGGACGAAATTATAGCAGCCACGGATGCAATCGTTGCTTAATTCACGGAGAAAAACTTTGAGACTTACAGATGCTTAAATTCAAACCATCATCCAATAAAAATAAAGCAACAAAAATAAAATATATATATATATATATATATATATATATATATATATATATATATATATATATATATATATATATAAACACATGCTGCATACATATATAATATACACCATTTGGATTTTTTTTTCTTCCCCCCGTATTCCACATCAACTCCCCACCTTCTTACCACTTTATATATATATATATATATATATATATATATATATATATATATATATATATATATACTAATACTCAATCCACCAATTCCACTTTTCCACCAAAATCCACTAACATATATATATAATAATAAAAAAAAATACTTCCCTCATCATTTCAATACTCCACCAAAATCCACTAACTTATATATATCTATATAAAATACTTCCCTCCTTTCCCACACAAAATATCAACCTATCATTTTCACCTATCCTTTTCTCCCACCACATACTCATTACATATATATATATATATATATATATATATATATATATATATATATATATATATATATATATATCTTCCCTATCCCATACGTATACTCTTTCTCCTCCCATTTCCAAAATCATTTTCAACACATATGCGCCCCACATGTGGGCCCCACCTTTAAATAATTTTCTAAAGATTATTTTGAAAAATGGGTAAATAAGAATCTAAATAATAAGCAAAACTGAGTGACTTCTTACATAAGTATCAATAATCAATACCGTGTGCTACTATGCAACCACGCGTATTACTGTACTTTTACTACCGAGTAATTCAACAGTATTAACGGTAAAACATCCGCCGTTATTTTTATAAAATATTTTTGTCATTTTCTCAATCAGACAATAATTCCGTTGTGGGGTCCACCAATGATTGCGCCGTTGTACGAATATTCCCCGACTAATCGAATATTATACAACAACTTGCATACTTTGCAAAATTTATAAATACTACCCACAACTATAATATTATATCAAATCCACACCATAATATTTAAAAAAATATTTCAAAAAATTTAAACATTTATTCATAAAATCTGGAGTCTCACATAGCACGTCACAATAGCACCTTACATAAAGTTACAGTAAATAACTGTTTTAGAAATTAAAATCTTCGAAAAATGCTCAAGGAAACCTTTGTACATGGAAGACCATGCATCTAAGTTATAATAAATATCATATGACTGGAGAATTATCCTTGGTTGACCCAATAGACCACAAAGAAAAACGAAAAGATTGCTATCATATTCTTTTCAATGGTGAGTTTTCTCTTGACATATAATTATCTCCATTATCTCCAATTGAGAGTTATACTTCAACTAAACTCTAAGATTATACAGGTAGTGCTCGTAGATATACTCAGCAAGTGGATGTGCACAACACCCTTTCAACGTTGGGTTCGCCTCACCCTATTTGTTTCACCAAATATAACTACTAAATGATGTATAAAATACAACACACTATTCTAAATTTCTCAATAAAATTATTTTTATACTGTTTAGGGAGAACCTCCATAGCTAGAGACCACCGTTCTATTCTCATGTTACCCCCGCTCGACCCAACTACACTCTTATTACTTGAAAAGAATTGTGAAGCAGAAGGGTGAGCACAACTAGCCCAGTAAAGAATATCATGACTAAAGATAATTAAATTATCAATAGCCTTCGTCAGTAATGAATCAGAGATTTAGAAAATATGGTAGATGATAAAAAATTTCAACCATAGTTGCAGCGGAATGAGAAATCCATTAGAAGAGTCAAATACACCATAAAGTCTATTATCTTCTCCATGTTAAAAGTTCACCAATAATATTTTATCCCTATAACATCAATCAACAGTTCTGGTCCACAATCATATGAATAACTCATAATCATAATTGTGGTTCTAAATTCCTCTTCTTATCTAGGATGAAGATAATTTTCATCACTTGTCTTTACCTGAAACATCAAAGATCGTGGTTATAGCAAATCACAGTTCCTGTTCATAATCATACTAATAAATTCATCTTAGCACTACGGGTCAAAGATATTCGTCAACAGTTCATCTTTGCACTACTGGCCAAAGATATTCAACAACAGGACATCTTTGCACTACATGCCAAAGATATTCAATAACAGATCATCTTTGCACTACAGGCCAAAGATATTAATATCTCAAAGAAATATATAATCATTTTAAAATTTATATAAACAATAATTATAACCATGTTGATCAATTCACCTTTGCACTTAAGTTAAAGATATTTAATTATAAATTCAATGGTCATTATCATACCAGTCAATAATTCATCTTTACAGTACTGGCCAAAGGTGTAAGATCTCAACTTTTATGAATAAAGATGAATTTTCTATAAATATTATTTTTAAATATTATGGAGTGAATGTGATATAATGTTATAGTTGTGGGTAATATTTATATATTTTGCAAAGTACGCAAGTTGTTATATTATATTCGATTGGTCGGAGAATATTCGTTTTAACAAGAAATAATCGTAAGACGGCACAATCATTGGTGGAACCCACAGTGGAATTATTGTCAGAGTTAGAAAACGACAGAAATATCTTTTTATAAAAGTAACGGCGGAATTTTTACCGTTAACTATTAAATTATCCGGTGATGAAAAGTACAGTAATACGCGTGGTTGCACAGTACCACACGGTATTGATTATTGATGCTTACGTGAGAAGTCACACAGTTTTGTTCAATTATTGCTACAGTAATTGCTGCATAGTATCTCACGTTATTTGATTAAATTATTGTCAATATTTTATATATTATTAAATCAATAATTGAGACGACAAAGTTATTAATATTATTATTTATAAAATTGACGATGTTTAGAAGTTCTGTCAAGGAGAGGTTTGGTCACCTAATTGCGCGCCAATAGGGAGAAATCCTTATTTGAAAGCCCCCTTGTAAAGCCCCGAATTTTATGAAATAAAAGTATTCAATTTTTCTTATAATTACTATTCAGTAAATGGTTAAATTGATAAAAGTTAAAGTTAAGGGTGATATATGAAATTTTTTTCAAAATACGCATGTGGTTATAAAATATTCATTGTTGTCGGAGAATATTCGTTTAGTCGTGGAATATACTTTCTGTCGAGAAATATTCGTACGACGGCGCAACCATTTGTGGGCCCCATAACAGAATAACTGTCGGATGAAGAAAATGATAAATTTGAGTTTTTATAAATAACGGTGTAGTTGTTACCGTTAACACTGTTAGAATACCTGGTGGTTAAAATACAGTAATACGCGTAGTTACACAGTAGCACACGATATTGCACAGTATTTTTTTAATTATTAATTCTTACGTAAGAAGGCACTACTTAATAATTTTTACAGTAGTTACTGTTAAATATTTTATTTTATTGATTCAATAATTGCCGCGTTGATATTTTATATTATTGTTGTTTCAATAATTGTTGCTGCACAGTATTTTCCATTATCAGATCAATAATTCATATTATTTGAATAATATTATTAGATAGCATTATTGGCAATGTCTAGAAAGTTCTGTCTAAGGAGAGGTTTGGTCATCTAATTACGCGCTAGTAAGGAGAAATTCTTATTAAAAAGCCTCCTCTTTCTTGGGAACGGCCTGATTGTCATAATTGTGATTCTGTAATATTATTTGTGAATAATTAATTATTGATTTATATGATAAGGAAATATTTATTTGATGTGGATATTTATAATGGATTTATTTATGTGGTTATTATTGAAGGAATTAATTGTGAGGTGTTTTATCTGTATTTCTGTCGGAATAGAGGTATTAGAAATCAAATCAATATTTTTCAGATATATTGCGTGAGTTATAATTTTTAATCCGACCATTGGATCGTTGTGATTTTTAGATATGTTATACATATATAAGTTGAGTATATGTCCACAAATTTTGAACCGTTAAAAATGAACGTATGATTTGTTATGAATTTTAAGAGGTGACTGATTCGAAAATTAGGTTATAAATCATTTTGGTGGAAAATTCTAGAATTGGTGGGCCCCACTTTTGGTTGGTGAGAAATGTGCTCAATTAAATTTCAAATGTGATGGGTAGAAATAGTAGTAGGTAAAGTCATCAGGTTGAAGGTTAAGTCTGCTTCGGCGTGCTAACATTTTCCTATAAATAGAGGGCTAAGTTAGCATTGAAAATCACACCAGAAACAAGTTTTCTCTCTTTCTCTCTCTAGATTATTGAGTATATTTTGTGAGTATTTAGATACTTGGTGAGTTGCTATTCATCAGTGCAAGTTTCCTTCAGCGTCATATCCGATATCCAGTCAGAAGTGCTGCTCTTTTGGGATAAGGGATAGTAAGAAATATTAAGGGAGGCTATATTCTTCATAATGATGTTATTCTTTCAATATCATTATACTGAAATAATGGATATGGATTTAATTATGGAATTTCTACCTTTTTGAGTCAGAGTTACTATTCACGTATACGACACTATTCACGTATATAGCACTATTCATGCATATGGCACTATTCATGCATATGACACTATTTACATGACATTATTTACATATACGGTACTATGTACAAATACGGAGTACTATTCACGAGTTACTATTCATGAGTTACTATTGACGAGTTACTATTCATGAGTTACTATTTACGACAAAATTAGTTTCTTTTTCTAACCAAATTATAGTTGATTTATGAATATTAATCTTGAGATTAAATCTATTTGTTGATCATATTATTTTTATTATCATATATAACATTTTTATAACCCTGATGTTGAAATTCTCTTTCACTTGAGTGTAAGGATGGGTAGATTATTGGTATGATCAAGACTATGGGTTTTCTTTGGCCAGTAGTACAAAGTTGAATTGTGACTGGTATGATCATGACCATTGAATTTATAATTGAATATTTTTAGCTTAAGTGCAAAGGTGAATGGATCAACATGGTTATAATTATTGTTTATATAAATTCTGAAATCATTATATATTTTTTTGAGATAATAATATATTTGGCCTGTAGTGCAAATATGAACTGTTGATGAATATATTTGGCCTGTAGTGCAAATATGAACTGTTGAGGAATATCTTTGGCCTGTAGTGCAAAGATGAATTGTTGATGAATATCTTTGGCCCGTAGTGCAAAGATGACATGTTGTTAAATATCTTTGGCCAGTAGTGTAAAGATGAATTATTGATGAATATCTTTGGCCCGTAGTGCAAAGATGACCTCTTGTTGAATATCTTTGGCCTGTAGTGCAAAGATAACCTGTTGTTGAATATTTTTGGCATGTAGTGCAAAGATGGTCTGTTGATGAATATCTTTGGCCCGTAGTGCAAAGATGAATTTATTAATATGATTATGAACATGAACTGTGATTTGGTATAACCATGATCTTTGATGTTTCAGGTGATGAAAATTATCTTTGTCCTGGATGAGAAAAGGAATTTAGAACAACAATTACGATTATGAGTTATACATGTGATTGTGGACAGAAATTGTTGATTGATGTTACAGGGATAAAATATTGTTGGTATGTTATTTAACATGGAGAAGATAATAGACTTTATAGTCTATTTGACTCTTCTAATGGATTGCTCGTTCCGCTGCAACTATGGTTGAATTTTTTTTTATCATCTACCATATGTTCTAAATCTCTGATTTATTATTGATGAAGGCTATTGATAATTTAATTATCTTTAGTCATGATATTCTTTACTGAGCTAGTTGTGCTCACCCTTTTACTTCATAATTCCTTTTAGGTAATAAGAGTGTAGCTGGGTCGAGCGGGGGTAACAGGGGAATAGAACGGTGGTCATCATTTAGTAGTTATATTTAGTGAATCAACTAGGATGAGGCGAACCCAACGTTAGAAGGGTATTTTCCCACTATCATACAAGATGTCTAATGACATATAACCTCGTGTCATCATAAGACAGGAATGTGTTCATCCACTTGCTGAGTATATTTACGAGCACTACCTATATAATCTTGGTGTTTGTTTGAAGTATAGTTCTCAATTAGAGACAGTGGAGATAATGATATGTCAAGAGAAGACTCACCATTGGAAAGAATATGATAGTAATCTTCTCTTTTTTCTTTAGGGTTTATTGGGTCAACCAAGGATAATTCTGTGGCCATATGATATCTATCATAACTTAGACGCATGGCCTCCCATGTACGAAGGTTTGCTTGAGCACTTCCCAAAGATTCTAATTTCTAAAACAGTTTTTGACTATACCTTTATGTAGGTATCACTGTGAGGTGCTGTCCACTGATGGGATATTTGTCACATTACGGTTGGGACACGAGTCACAGTTGGTATATATTTGTATCCAAACTCACAGTATATGTGTTGTTGTATTTTGTACGATAATTTTTGTAATAAAGTTGTAGTTATTTTCTGTACCATGTATTTGGCCACTCAGAATAGGTTGGGTGAAATGGACCTATTTTGGGGTTGTCACACCCCTCTTTCCTGGGAACGACCTGGTCATTAAATATTGTGAATTATAATAATGATGATAAATATTGTTAAAAATATTGAGGTGATTTTGATGAAGTATTTGTCATATTTATGGACCCCCCATTTATCTATTTTTCAAAATAATCGATAAAAAAATTATTCTTTATAATAAAGGTGGGACCCACATATGGGGGCCACATGTGGGGCCCACGTATGGAAGAAATGGATGAAATGAAAATGGGGTGGGAGGAGGAAACGTATATCAGAGGGAATTAGTATTATATATATATATATATATATATATATATATATATATATATATATTATATTTTTGTTTTATTTGGTTATTAAATATTTGTTTGAAAAACTGGCGTCGGTGTATTGCAAAATTCAGCCCGTGAATTATTTTCATTGTTGGTCCGTGAAATAAAAATTCAAATTGTATCCATTCCATTCTCCTATAAAAAGGATGCTTAGTTAGAAATGAAAATCACACCAGAATCAGAGAATTCTTCTTCTATAATATCGAGCGTATTTCTTTAGAATTTTAAGAAGCTTTGAGCGTAGAAAACAGTGAAAGTTTTCTTCAAGTTTCCTTCCATACTCTGTAGTATGTAAGTAATATTATTTCGTTTCAGATTCTGAATTCTATACTCATTTTGTTAAAATTTTGGCTTCTATACTCCATGAAATTAGTAGAATATCCTTGATATTTGAGCTTCATCCAGTATCTTTTCATAAAAATATTATTCTGAGCATTCTTGATAAGTTTTAACATTTTATGTCAGAGTACTATTCACAGGGTTACTATTCCTGAAGTTACTATTCACGGGATACTATTCACTCAGTTACTATTCACCCGAGGTACTATTCATGATAAAAATTGATTCCTTTTCAGTCCAAATCATTTTTGATACAATATTATTCTTAAATTTTACTCCACAAAGCAGTATCATGTTGACAATTTAGACGTTATTGATTTCTGGATAAATTAAATTATAAATCTTTAAAAATTTATCCTTGAACTTATTTTATTGAATTTTTATCATCCTCATGTTTATATTATGTTGAAAGTCATCTGTGGCCTGTAGTGCATAGATGGACTTGGTATGATTATGACCAGGGATTATTCGGTATATTCTTGCGTAATGTTACAAATGATATGGTAAAATTCCTCATTGGCTCGTAGTGCGTTGATGGACAGTTGTTGGCATGATCATGACCATTGATGAATACACGAATATTCTTGGCCCGTAGTGCATGAATAATTTTTGGTCATGATACTAAAGAATATCCTTGGCCGTAGTGCAGGGGTGATTCGATGATGTGGATTATTTATTAAGCGGAGTCTCAGCGATAAAAGTGATGAAAAACCTTTTAAATCATAGAAGATAGTAGATTTTATGCTCTACTTGACTCTTCTAATGGATTGATTGTTCCGCTGCAGTTAAACTTGATGTTTGTTATATTTTATCAGTTTAACACTGTTGAAGGTTAACGATAAATTATTATGCATTATCTTAGTCATAATATTTCTTACTGGGCTAGTTGAGCTCACCCTTTTGCTTTTATTGTTCTCTTTAGGAAATAAGAACGTAGTCGGGACTAGTCGGAGAATGGAGTGACGGTCCAGATAATAGCATTAGTAGTCCTCACTATTCTATAAAATAGTGTGATAATAAATATATTGAGGACTCCATTTGAGTTGAATACTATCTTGAAGATAATATTCGTATTAAAACTCTCAGTGTATGTTTTGTCGTATTTTACACGACAGTTGTATTATTAAGTTCTATTTGAATTTTGTAGCATGTATTTGGCGACCCAAGATGGGTGATGTATACCTATTTTGGAGGCGTCACAAAAGGGAACTCATAGTCACGATCATACCAATAATCTACCCATCTTTACACTCAAGTCAAAGAGAAATTTTATCATCAGTGTTATAAAAATGTTATATATGATAATAAAAACAATATGATCAACAACTGCATTTAATTTCAAGAGTAAGATTCATAAATCAACAATAATTTGGTCAGAAAAAGAAACTAATTTTGTCGTGAATAGTACTTATGAATAGTAACTTGTGAATAGTAACTCGTGAATAGTAACTTATAAATAGTAACTCATAAATAGTAACTCGTATTTGTACATAGTACCGTATACGTAAATAATGTCATATACGTAAATAGTGTCATATACATGAATAGTGTCATATACGTGATTAGTAACCTCGACATAAAAAGGTAAAAATTCCACAATAAAATTCATGCCAATATTTCGGTATAATGATATCAAAAGAAATAATATCATTTACAAAGAAAATAACATCCCTTACCTCAAAAGAATAGTACTTCTGGCTGGAATTTCGGATGTAATGCCGAATGAAACTTGCACTGAATAGCAACTCTCAAAGTATCTAAATACTCGCAAAATACGCTCGATAATATAGAGAGGGAGAGAAAACTTGTTTCTGGTGTGATTTTCAATTCTAACTAAGCACCTTATTTATAGGAAAAATGCTAAAACGCCATTGTAGACTAAAATTTAATAAATTAATATTTTATTAAAAAAATCTATGCCCACCATCTTTGCCCAAACTTCAGCTACCACAAGTGGGACCCATTATTTCAACAATTTTTCACACCAAGCAAAAGTGGGGCCCTCCCATATTTTTAATAAAAATATTTATTTTTCGAAACTTCAATAATTCATAATAAGTAGACGAATTTTATATCCATTCCATAAGAAATCGAATTCTCTACAACTTTGTAGAAGAAAGTTTTTCCAAATTCCAAACGAAAAATGACCGAAATCCACATACGGACGATTTTTAACACCTCTTAAAATTCATAACAAATCATACGTTAATCTTTAACGGTTCAAAATTTGTGGACATATACTCAACTTATACATGTATAACATATCTAAAAATCACAACTATCCAACGGTCGGATTAAAATTATAACTCACGCAATAGAGCTTTAAGAACACAAATTTGATTTTCGAACTATAAGTCCCTCGTACAAGTTTCACTCAAACAGTCACAACGAAAAATCCACAAAGAATATTTGGGTTGTTCAAATTTCTACGATTAGCTTACTTCCAGGGTTTTCTTTTGATATATGGCTCATCTCCTAACTCATTATACACAAAGAGTTGTGGATTTTACAAAATCAAGTAATAAACTAATTTTTCTGAAAATTCCATATTTTGTTCTTCTTTTGATTTCTAGATTTTCCTCATTTGATTCATGCACCGTGAATTTAGTGTAAAAATATCAAAATTATTATATTATTATATAACCACATTATACATTTATAATGTAAGATAAAATATCAATTTTCAACAATTGACACTTTTCTAAGAATTCCTCCATTCTGACAAAATACTGATAAAACACCAGCATTAATTCCTTCATTTATGTCCACATAAAATATATTTACATAAAATAAATATTTCCTTATCATATAAATCAATAATTAATTATTCACAAATAATATTACAGAATCACAATTATGACAACCAGGTCGTTCCTAGAAAAGAGGGGGCTTTCCGATAAGGATTTATCTTTATTGGCGCGTAATTAGGTGACCAAATCTCTCCTTAGACAGAATTTTTTTAGATATTGCCAATAATGCTATCTAATTATAAAATCCAATTTTAAGATTAAAATAAACTTTTTATTTTAATTATAAAATTATTATATATATAATAATTTTATAATTAAAATAAAAAGTTTATTTTAATCTTAAAATTGAATTTCATGCTAACTAATTAGAGTTAGAATTGGATTCCATGATAACTAATTAGAGTTAAAATTGGATTTTATGTTATCTTAAATAAAGAAGTTTATTTAGATATGGAATAAGATTTCATATTATTCAAAATAAAAGAGTTTATTTGTGAATAGGAAAGAGAATCCGTATTTTCTTAAATAAATGAGTTTATTTAGATATGTAATAAGATTTCATATTATCCAAAATAAAAGAGTTTATTTTGACTTGGAATTGGATTTCATAATTAATTAAAATAAATGAGTTTATTTTAATTAAAAAAATTTATTAAAATAAAATAGTCTATTTTATTCAAAATTGGATAAATTAAAATATTAGAGGTTCATTTTGATTTAAATTTGGATTAAAATAAAGTAGTTTATTTTGATTTAAAATTAAATTTTATGCTAACTAAATTTACCATTAAATGGTATCAATATATATATTGAATGTTTATTATTCATGAGATGAATATTTTTTATTGATGCATATGGTGATGTGTATGATAATAAATGAGATTGATTATGGACTATTGACCATTGTGATTGGATTTTATTTTAGTTGGATGCATGAATGTATGGGTTTTATTAAATGGGGTTTGCGTACCTCGTCTTCTCTAATTTATTAATAAGAGGAGTCTTATTATTGTTATTACTATTATTATTATTTAATTCCTAAAGGAGTTTGAGAATTAATTAATAAAAATACTCTCATATATTCCTAATAAGATTAGGAGGTTAAATTAATTAAATGAGTTTAATTAATTATCCCTAATAAAATTAGGGAGCTTAATTAATTAAAAGAATTTAATTAATTAAATAATACCCTATTTTCTAATTAGATTAGAAGGGTTAACTGATATCTTTATAAGAGGAGTCTTATATCAGATATCAATATACGTGATTCTAATTGTTGGAGAGTACACATTTTTCTATAGAGATAGAAAACTAGGGTTTAGCCAACCACCCTTCTTCTTGAATATTTCTTCTTCCTTGGTGGATCAGCTTTAGAGGCCAAACACTTGGGTGGCTAACGTTGATCAAAGGAAGGAACCAAACTCGATGAATTCAAGTTGAACGCGAAAGGATTTGGAGGTGAACTTGTACCTAAGGAAGCTCAAATCTTCAAGAGTATGATTCTTGTTCTTTATCTTTTTATTTAATTAATAATTGTGGATAAAGGATGATCCGGGTATATGGTTTATAAAATTTTAAAACTCTGATTTTCCATGCTTCCGCTTATCTTGTGCAATTTGATTGCGTTCATGAATATTACAAACCTAACAATTATAACGTATATGGTTAACTTATAGCTTCTATAATAATTTATAGTTTAATTCCCGCGTTAAATACTATCGCGTTTCAACATAACGCCAAAACAGCCCCTTGCTTGGCTTTAACAATCCCAAGCTTAGCTTTCATCCTCTATATTACTAATTCAATTACATTGAATTTGAATATGTTATAGATTTCATACATCTGTCTATTTAGAGGTTTAGAAACTAAGTTTTTTATTGGTAAACTATCAAATTAAACCACTCAAAATCGTGTGCCAAAGTGGCCATCTGCAGTTGCTAGTGATGTTGGGCAGCAGCCCCTTTGCGGCGTAACAACTTTGCAGATTTTTAGTTTCTATCTCATAAGTCCGATGACATCTAACTTTGGATATGTTGTAAACATCATATTAACCTAATTTTAAAAATTATTGGACACCCATTTCGGATTAGATAGACAGTCCAAAACAGTGTTCAAAAAGGGGTGTTCAAAACTATTTTTCATTCTTTCCTAGCTTTACCCTCTCTCGCTAAAACAGTCATAACTTTTCCGTTTCAAAACATTTGTAAGTGATTCTTGAGCCCACGCGAAGCTAACTTCCGGGAATACAACTTCTCTTCAAACCACAAATCCAAATTCCAAACCGAACAAAACAGAAATCTGCGATAAGTGGACATAATGTTCTATTTTTAGACTGCACGATCCTCCTTCCCTAAAATGGTTGTAACTCCTTCGTCTTCTTTAATTTTTCTTAATGTAAATTATATCCTCCTCCTATGTACTTCCTCTTGACTGCTGATCAAGATTTCTATTAAATAGTTTTATAATAGGAATAGTTAGAATTAATTTTCAAAAATTAGAGATCAAGGAGAAAGGAGCGCTTGAAGACCCGTTTGTAATGTAGCTCGGGTTTAAATGTAATAGTTATATTTAAATATTAATTCTTTCACCCCTAGTGTTTGACCTTTTGATTCACTTGGTGGCTCTAGTGAACTAAACTAGAATAAAAGTCCATAATCAATCCGGGTAGAATATAGTATTTTATATGTACATGTTTATACTATATATATATATATATATATATATATATATATATATATATATATACAACACTGATCCTGTCCGGACTCCCGGACAGGCTTAAAATGCGGTCTTTTTTTTTCTTTTTTTTTTAAAAAAAACTAAAAAATAAAATAAAATTATGGAACTGAAATTTTTACATAATACAGTATTTTGGGTGTGATTTGGATACATATAACAAAACATGACATGTTTTGTTATATGTATCCAAATCATACCCAAAACACTGTATTATGTAAAAATTCCAGTTCCATAAAGTAAAAAAAAAAGGTCCAGATTTTGGTCAGGTCTGGGAGTCCAGACCTGATCCGACCTATATATATGTGTGTGTGTGTGTGTGTGTGTGTGTGTGTATGTGTGTGTGTATGCATGCGCGCTAAACAAGATGAGACAAATTAATAATAAACCCCTCAATTTTTTTATATTAACTCCTAAACGTTCAAAGATATTTGTAATATCGAACGTCGCCTTCTAGCATGATAAAAATAATAGAGTATCAATTAATTATTATAAGTTTTTGTTGTCACCACAAGGCTTATCTTAATTCTTTGAGATGTTAATTTTATCACATTTGATGCTTATAAAGAAAATTGAACAATGTTGTTTTGCTGTGTCACCACAAGGACAATATTTTTCTTTTTTGAATATATGGAGTGCTAGATTGGACTTAACTTGGATAATTTTAATTCGGATGTGCCACCACTTGATTAAAATAATCTAAGAGGCAAACTACAAGGAGTTGTATAGTTGATGTAATTGACAAGAGTTGTCTACCTATTTATTTATATATAGTTTGTTGTGTCACCACAAGGCTATATACATTTGAAATGAGATCCTTATTCTCACTAACAAATCTTTAATTAAATTTTGCCGAACTATAGAAGTGAGGGTAATATAGTTTGATAAAAATAGTGGAAGATACCAATTTAAAATAAGACCTAAATTATTTTGGTAATTAATAAAAGAATGTATGCTAAAATGTTGTTAATTCCAAATTCATTTACAAAATTTTACAATGTCTAAATTACTATCACTGTGAAGCATATTAGATACTATTTAACCGGACCGAATTAAATGGATTGGTTAAGGAAATTGAGAAAAGTTTTCATGGCTAAAAGCTATCTTATGTCCTTAATACGCCTATCCCTGCAATAGTTGCAGACAATGCCACTGAGGAAGAAATTGCTACTTTTAGAAAGTGGCAAAATGATGCACAGTTGGCTCAATGCATCATGCTCAGATCCATGAGTAATGAGCTTCAGCGTCAGCATGAAACTATGGATGCTTCTACTATATTCCTGTACATCAAGTAGTTGATGGTGAGGAAAGTAGGACTGAAAGATATCAGATATCTAAGGAGCTCTTCCAATCTAGAATGACCAACGATACTACAGTACAGACACATGTCCTAAACATGATCAATTTGATTGAACAATTAGGACAATAGATTTTGTCATGGATGGAGAGTTAGGCCAAGATTTGATCTTCCAGTTACTCCCGGACTCCTTTTCACAATTGTTGTGAATTTTTCATATGAACAAGCTAGATATCAGCCTCGCTAATTTGCTTAACATGTTGAAAAATGTTGAGAGTTACTTTCCAACCAAGAAATACCATGTCTTACTAGTAGGGGCCAAAGGATCTTCTGAAAAGAAGAAAGATTCAAAGAAGGTAAATAGAAAGGTAAAAATAAATGATAATAAGAACAAAACTGATACGGATAGCAAAGGAGTTTGCTTCCACTATAATAAGCCAAGACACTGGAAAAAGAAACTGTGAGAAGCATCATGCAGAGGATAACCAGAAGAAGCTTAGTGAAGTTTCAGTTACAAATACAATTTTGTTCATGATTTAAAATAATTTTTTTTTAAGTCAAGGTTCTACTTGGGTATTGGATACCGACTTTGGTTATCATAAATATAGATTTATGAAGGGACCAAGCAGAAGTAGAAAGCTAAACAAAGATAAGTAATCCTATGTGTGAGAAATGAAGCAAAGGTTGCTGCATTAGCCATAGAAACTTATAGTTTAGCATTACCAATGGACAAATCTATTAAGTCAATAAGTTGATATTGTATTCCAGTTCTCGTTAGAAACACTATTTTCATTTTATTGTTGGACAATGAAATCTTTCGTATTATATTTAAGAACAATTTTTGTTCTATTTATAATAATAATGTTTTGTATAGAACTGAAATATTATTTAATGGATTTTGTATACTTGACTTACGTGAAAATAATTTTGCAAATTGAATAAACTAGTATAAGAAAAGAAGATGATCATTCAAAGAGTTGAATGCGTGTATTTGCTGAAATACAAGTGTGAATTATTTGAAAGGTTTAAAGAATTCAGAAGTGAAACAAATTGGCAAAGTATTAAGATTCTTTGATTAGATCATGGAATAAATACTTGTGCAATAAGTTTCTAGATCATCTCAAATAGTTTTCTCATAATGGACGCCTCCTGATACGCAATAATTGATTGATGTATCTGAAAGAAAAAATAGTACCATGTTGGACATGGTACAGTCCACAATTATTTTATCGACATTCCAGTATCCTTCTGAGGTCATGCCCTAGAAATGACTACATATCTACGGAAAAGGTAACCTCAAAATTCGACCCCAAGACTCTATAAGAGTTATGGACAGGGAGGATTCCTAATCTTAAGTATGTTAAGATAAGGGGTTGTCCAGCTTATATGAAAAAGGTTTCAAATGATAAGTTTGGGGCAAGATTTGACAAGTATAGATTTGTGGGACATCCTAAAGTAAGTTTAGGGTATATGTTCTATAATCCTACTTAGCAAAAGGTGTTTGTTACGAAACACGCTACCTTCTAAGATAAAGATGTTTATCATTGAAGGGGCTAGTGGGAGGATAATACATCTTAAAGAGTTTAAAAACTACAAAACACTATAAGTCAAATATGAGGAACCTATAGATAGACCTATTGTACCACAACCGAATCGTAAATCTGGAATAGTACCGAAGATACCTAGGAGGTATGGATTCATCATAGATGATGTTGATGAGGTACACATCATAGAAGATGATGAACCAGTTACATACGATGAGGTAAGAGTTGTAGACACTCAGAGAAATGGATTGAAGCAAGCTTCTCAAAAATGGAACATTCGCTTTGATGAAACAAATCAAAAGAGTTTGATTTTATCACAAATAAGAATGAACCTAGTGTGTACAAAAGGGTCAGTGGGAGCACCGTGACATTCCTAATATTATATGTTGATATACTATGGATAAGGAATGACATACTAATGCTACAATCAGTAATATAAAGTTATCTAAACATTCCTCCATGAATAATTTGGGAAGAGTATCTTAATTGAGGATACAAATCTATATAGATAGATTCAAGAGGATGCTCGACTTAACCCAATGAACGTATATTCATTTGATGCTAAAGTCGTTTAGCATGACAAACTCCAAGAGTTGTCTCATGTTGATGAGCCATGGAGTGTATCTCTCTTAATAGTCCCCATAGACTCATAAAAGAGAGATCACATGAGTAACTATCATGTATGCAATGAAATGTACGAGACCTGATGTTGATCAGTCATATTCTGGAGAAGTTCACTATAAGTCATTGAAAAATATTTTAAAGTACTTAACCGATACTAAGGATGTGATCATATTCATTGTGACGCCCCCAAAATAGGAATACATCACCTATCTTGAGTCGCCAAATACATGGTACAAAAATCAAATACAAACTTCTTTAATACAACTGTCGTGTAAAAATACGACAAAACATAGCCGAGAGTTTAAACAAGAATATTGCCTTCTAGAAAATATCCACTCTCAATGGAGTCCTCATTACATTTATTATCACACTATTTCCCAGAATAGTGAGGACTACTAAAACAACCATCTGGACTGTCAATCCGTTTCCCGACTTGTCTCAGTTATATTCTCATTTCCTGAAGAGAACAGTGAAATAAAGGGTGAGCTCAACTAGCCCAGTAAGAAATATTATGACTAAGATAATGCAGAATAAATTATCCTTAACCTTCAACAGTATAACAACTGATAGAATATAATAGACAACAAGTTTTAGATCAACAACTGCAGCGGAATAAGCAATCCATTAGAAGAGTCAAATAGGACATAAAATCTACTATCTTCTATGATTTAAAAAGTTTTTCATCAACTTTATCGCTGAGACTCAACTTAATAAATAAAATCGAATCATCCCTGCATCACAGCCAAGGATATTCAAGTAATCATCAATGGTCATGATTATACCGAATAATCCCTGGTCATAATCATACCAACAACTGTCCATCAATGAACTACAGGCCAATGAGGAATTTCACCACATCATTCGTCGCATTACGGTCATGATTATACCGAATAATCCATGGTCATAATCATACCAAGTCCATCCATGCACGTAAGCCAAAGATGACTTTCATCACAATATAAGCATGAGAATGATGACAATGACATAATAATTTAATAAAACAAGTTCATGATAAATTTTAAAGATTTATAATTTAATTTATCCAAAAATTAATAACGTCCAAATTATCAACATGATACTGCTTTGTAGAGTAAAATTCAAGAATGCTCAGAAGAATATTTCCATGAAAAGATACCGGATGAAGCGCAAATATCCAGGATATTCTACTAATTTCATGGAGTATAGAAGCTAAAACTTTAACCAACTGAGTATAATAGAATAAATGAAACTACAAATAGATTTTTGCCCGCCATGCGGTAATCCACATAGACAGATCATTTCCACAATTTAATAAGGAATGAATACGAAAGATCATTCACCATGCATGCGGTAATCCATATAGACAGGTTATTCCAACAGAATAATAAAGAATAGAATAACAGAAGAATTCACCAGGCATACGATAGACCGCACAGACAGGTTATTCCAACAGAATAATAAAGAACGGAAGAAGGTCATGCGTAATACGCATAGACATGATATTCTAACAGAATAATAAAGAACGGAACCAGGTCATGCATAATCCGCACAGACAGGATATTCCAACAGAATAATAAAGAATAGAATAACAACAGAATTCACCAGGCATGCGATAGACCGCACAGACAGGTTATTCCAACAAAATAATAAAGAATGGAATAATAGAAGAATTTTACCATATATGCGGTACTTCGCATAGACAGGTTATTTCAACATAATAATAAAGAATGGAATAACAACCCTTGCGAGTATTGAAATAAAATAACTCTCTTCATGAATACGAAGGAATAATATCCCTTACGAATATTAAACAAAAATAATATTCATACGAATACGAAAAATAATTTCTCTTCAGAATATGAAATAAATAATACCCCTTACCTCAGAAGAAACTGGATACTAGAATAGTGAGGTAGCAGACTTCTCTTCTTCTTTCCCTCTATAATTTTTCTATAATAATTGCTCTTGTGAGACTTAGTGAATTGGTGAGAAATGAAGGAAGAATGAGCTTCTATTTATAGAAAAATATAGTTTCAATAATTACACGTTTTGGGGCTCGAAATATTACAATATAATACCTTCCCTTTTTTTTTATTTTTAATTTAGTCCTGCGAGTATTATCAAACTTGCACCACCTCCCCTAATAGTAAATCATGTGAATCAATAGTAAATCATGTGACTCAATAGTTCTAAACATGTGAAAAAATTAATTATAGTATAGTATATTCATCTATATCTCTATTTTTAATTTAGTCATGCAAGTATTATCAATCTTGCACCAACTCCCCTAATAGTAAATCATGTGAATCAATAGTACACACATGTGAATACATAGTTATAAGCACGTGAATTAATAGCAATTAATTGCTCATTTATCCGGTGAATTACCCGATTGGTGAATATAACCTCCAGACATCAATTATTATCGAAATAAATGTCAATTTCTACTAACACTAATAATTCCCACACAATGGAACTATCAATTTCATCTTTAATCAACACGAACTTATTCATCATTAATATTATAACGCACAATATTTAACAACCTGGTCGTTCCCAGGAAAGAGGGGGGCTTTACGATAAGGATTTCTCCCTATTGGCGCGCAATTAGATTATCTAACCTCTCCTTGACAGAACTTCTAGACATTGTCATTATTGCAAATAATAATATGAATAACTTTGTCGTCTCAATTATTGATTTAATAATATAACAAATTATACAGATGATACTGTGACAATAATTGAATCAATAATATGAGAGATATAATGCAGCAATTACTGTAACAATAATTGAGTATAACTGAGTGACTTCTTACATAAGTATCAATAATCAATACTGTGTGCTACTATGCAACCACGCGTATTACTGTACTTTTACTATCGGGTAGTTCAACAGTTTTAACGATAACACTTTCGCCATTATTTTTATAAAAAGATAATTATGTCGTTTTCTAACTACGACAATACTTTCGTTGTGGGGTCTACCAATGATTGTGCCATCGTACGGATATTTCCCGACAAAAAGAATATTTCCCGATCAAATGAATATTTTATAACAACTTGCATACTTTGCCAAATTTATAAATATTACCCACAACTATAATATTATATCAAATCCACACCATAATATTTAAAAAAAATATTTCGAAAAATTTTAATCTTTATTCATAAAATTTAGGGTCTCACAATCTCCCCTCCTTATGAAATTTCGCCCTCAAAATTTACGTACGTACCTGGTATGCAGAAGACATAAGGATACATTGACTTCATTTCAGATTCTAACTCTTGAGGTATAACCTTTGAGTGTTGAATACGATCATTCTTATCCAAGATTTTAACACGTATCTCCTCATACGTTAAATCTTCTGCTATCTCGTATAGTTCTAATTTAATAACGTGGTTCGGCTCATCCACATATTTACGTAACATCAGTACGTGAAAAAAAATGTTATGAACACGCGACATACTTGGCGGTAAAACGAGTCTATAGGCTACAGTTCCTACTCGATCAAGGATTTCAAATGGGCCAATAAAATCGAGGGTTGAGATTTCCTCTCTTCATCGATTCTTGCTTCTAGAATAACGCCCTCTTGAAACTTCTTCTTCACATTCATCAGCTCCGGGTGTGTAGCTTGCACGGCTTTAACTTTATCGATTAAAGTCGATTTTACTCGTATATTTGATATCACCACGTGGGTCCTTAGAGTCTTTAAATCTATCTTCATCATTTGTAAGTTATACGAAATGGGTTTTTATGTTAACAACATAGCACTCGTAAACGCATAAGATCTTCTACTCAACGCGTTAGCTACCACATTCGCTCTTCAGCGATGATATTAAATGGTATACTCGTAATCTTCAACAGCTCGAGCCAACGTCTTTGGCGCATAATACGTTCGTTTTGGGTGAAAAAAATATTTGAGAATTTAAGAAATGAGTTTTATACTGGGATCAATACAAAATTTGATTTCACGCTCTGGGGTAGGCTAGGAAGTCTTCAAGAGTACGTCAGGAAATTTATTAACAATAGAAATGTCATTCAAAACTGTGACTCTCATCCGAGACTTAGATAACACGTCACACTGATATCTATCAACTTGCCACCGTTATTCACGACGTCCCCTACGGATATTATAGCTTCGGTGCATTCCACACAAGGAAGTTGATGAGTGAGTTTTATACACATGAATTGGATACATTCGGGTTTAATTTATTATTGTTCTCAAGTCTTTTAGAATAGTTTTTAAGTGTTTGTGTCCATTCATGTATGTTTTACATTGTTTTGTAGGATTTGGGACAAAAGTTACGTGGATTGACGTTCGGGGTGGCTAGATTCGCGTTTTCGGCTTGCCATTTACACAGTAGTCATTTCAGAGCCAATTTGAGTATTTCTATGGACATTATTTCAAAAACCTTAAAGAATGAAAGTTCTAGATCTACTTCTCCTCTTTTCGGATCATCTTGAATCATCAAAATCGAAGTTCGGACGAAGAAGTTATGGCCATTTTCCCAAAGGACGTCGGAACAGAAAATTTCCAAAAAAAACACTAGCGCCGGGGCGCTAATTTCAAGGCAATTTCCAGTGCCGGGGAGGTATAAGGCAGAGTTTGAGCATCGAGCGCAGCGCTGGGGAAAGGGTTTGTTGCGGCCTGGACGCGTTTTGGGCGAATTTTGACACCTTTTTAACTCTAAATTGGATTGGGTTTGTTCCTAACCTAAAAATTTGACTTGTAACCTATAAATACATGATGGGGGGCATAAAATAAAGGGGGATTACATAGAGTAGACTAGATTAAACACTCTATTAGATTAAACATTAACCCTAGTTCTTATTAGTTTTGGAGATTGAAACAACTTGGAGATCATTAAAGATCAAGAGCAGGAGCAAGAGGGGAGCATCAGATTTGCTGACAACAGATTTTAATATCTTCTCTTATCATACTTTTATCTTTTAATATTTATTTAATTGTGGATTCTTGGCTTTAATTCATTAATTATGAACTAACTCTTTTATTAAGATTTCAATTGAACTTTTTATGGTTTTGAATTGATTATTTAATTTATTCCAATTATTTGTGTTGAAGTGAATTGTTCATCTTGCTTTGAGCTTATTGATTAATTATCTGATCAATAATTACCTTGTTACTCTAGAAGGAATTAGGAAAGGAATTCTAGGGTTAGAACTGGGCTTGGTGACATGTGACTTAGTTATTTGCATAGTGAATAATTAGATTTGTGAATAGAATGAGAATATCTATTTGCCACATGTAACATAAGAGGAATTGGGTTTGTAGCGAGTTTAATTAAATTATTTTGCATAGAGATATAGCAAAATTAATCTGGCATAAATAGAAGGCAATTGATCACTCGAGAGAGGGCTTTTGGCATTTGAGAATTTTTGTTAACAATTCAGTAGATATAATAATTGGGATAGTTGAATAATTGATTTATAATTCATAATTGGGTATTTTGGAGTCTTAATTTTTATTTATCTGAATTCCATCAATTCTTAGTTGTTTATTTACTTTCTTTTAGAATAATCTTTTTGTTTTGTTTAATTTAGTTTTCTTAAATCTAGAAATCACAATTATTGGTTGTTTAAATAAAATTGATTTGGTTAAGAATTAGTACTTGGTGATTTTTATTAAATAATTCCTCGTGGGAACGATACTCTACTTTCACTTTATTACTTGTTGACCGTGTATACTTGCACGTAATCATTGATTGCGAAATCAATCAACAAGTTTTTGGCGCCGTTGCCGGGTCATTAGTTTAATATTTTTTTATCAATATTAATTTCAATCAAATTAGTCTTAATTTAAATATTTTTATTTTTATTTCTCATTCTCTTCCTATATTTCTCTCTTTTTAGGTACCATGGATGACTTTGTGTATCAATGGTCATACACGAACATAACTCAACCACGGGGAGCAGAGATTGACAGACTCAAGAAACTTACTGCATTGTCAGCACAGATAAAGACACTTTCGAGGATGTTTGAAGCTTTTGAAGCTCAATGTCGTCAAAGTGTGGCGGTTACTTGTGATTATTGTGCTGGAAATCATATGAGTCATCAATGCGCCATCAGTTTTGAGCCGGTACAGTATAGTGGTGATTACCCCAACAGTTATGTCTATCCCAACAACTATCACCAGGATTAGGGGTATCACCCGGACTTTTCATGGAGTAACAATCAAGATCAATTTTATGATCCAAGTCCAACATACCCACCGAATTTCTCGTGTCCACCTCCACTACAACAGGAAGAACATTCAAATTGGGAGGAAGCCTTGAAAAAATTCATTAGAGCGTCTGAAAAAAGGAGTAAGGAGAGTGATAAGAGATTTAATCAAATGGAGCTAAGTATACAAAGTCAGAATGCATCAATTAAGAATATAGAAAATCAATTGGGGCAGATAGCACATGCGTTGAACAACCATCCTCAATACACTTGGCTCTATGACATGGATGACGACACTGATGTTGAGCCCGAACCAAATCTGCAACCGGATGTGCCAAATGATATAGATGTTGAAAGAGAAAAAAGACTTGTGGACCAAGAAAAGGAGATCGGCGAAGATCTAACTTTGAGCACCAATGAAGATGAGCCAATTTTGATAGTGCCCCATGTACCTTCTCCACCAAAGTTTAAGAATCCGGGCAGTTTTGCCAAACCATGCCCAATTGGCAGTCATGTCGTCGGCAAAGTTCTTTGTGACATAAGAGCTAGTACAACTGTGGAGTCGTGATGGGTTGAAAAGGAGAAGATAGAGGACGAGCCCATTGTGTTTGACAAGCTTCCATGCCATAATTTGATCACAAACACAATGGGAAAAGCACCTAGTGGTTTGCCGTACTTAATGGGGATCCTATCTAAAAAGATCATGCTAGGTGGCTTAAACTCAATGGCCATTACAATTAGGAACCTCCCAAAAGTTACATTATTTCCGATGGATAGAGGGTTCCTCAAATTTCGAAGAGGAATTGGATAGATAATTGAAGAAGTCAGGCTGAGACTATAAAACAAGCGCTTATTGGGAGGCAACCCAAGTTTAATTTTTATTTTTAGTTTTTATTAGGTTTTATATTAGTAGTTTTGAATTTACATTTATTTAGGATTTAATAAAATTGCTTCTATCATGGTTTACAGGTTAGTCAAGTCAAATTCAAGTGGTGCCCAATTTGTTCCATGTGCCTTATATATTCTCCAAACTTAGTGGACAATGAGGAAAATTGCTATATTTTCAGGGAAGTCATCTGCTTTACTTTTTTATATTTCATCCATTGAGGACAATGTCTAGTTTAAGTTTGAGGGCATTTTAGTGTCGTATTGCATATAGTTAGTTATCTGCATAGTAGTTCATTTTTTTTGTGTTAACATTGTGTTTTTTTAGGTTGCATATAGTACATGGTAGTTATTTGCATATTCATGTATGTGTTGCAGTAGTATATGTTCATGTAGTATAATTGCATTTTTTTTTATTTTTTTTGCATGAATCTGTGCGATTAGTTGGTGTGGTCTTAGCTCGACCTATGATAAGATTAGTATTAATTGTTAAATTGAACAATGTTGATAATTGATGATGAGTTCTAATTTTAATCTTGATGATATTTTGGGCCTGTCTGAAACTTATGTAACCGGTTAGCACTTAAAGTTTAACTGTTTTAATCCACTTGGTTCAAAGGTTTCATAATTTGTTTCTGAGGAAAAATCTTGGTTAAAAATTAAGAAAATTAGTGAACTGGCGGTAAAGGTTGGAATGACGTAAAAGCTTGAGTTTGGGGGAATCTATGGGGTATATATATATATATATATATATATATATAATGAAAATGAAAAAAAAAAGAGAAAAAAAAGAAATGATGAAAAGAAAAAAAATAGAAAATCCAGAAAAAGAAAAAAAAAAGAGAATAAACACTGTGGCATGCTTGTCTAGTTTTGTGGCCTTTGTTACTTGAGTAAGTAAGCCCGATGGGTTGAAAAGGAGAAGATAGAGGACGAGCCCATTGTGTTTGAAAAGCTTCCATGCCATAATTTGATCACAAACACAATGGAAAAAGCACCTAGTGGTTTGCCGTACTTAATGGGGATCCTATCTAAAAAGATCATGCTAGGTGACTTAAACTCAATGGCCATTACAATTGGGAACCTCCCAAAAGTTACATTATTTCCGATGGATGGAGGGTTCCTCAACTTTCGAAGAGGAATTGGATAGAGAATTGAAGAAGTCAGGCTGAGACTATAAAACAAGCGCTTATTGGGATGCAACCCAAGTTTAATTTTTATTTTTAGTTTTTATTAGGTTTTATATTAGTAGTTTTGAATTTATATTTATTTAGGATTTAATAAAATTGCTTCTATCATGGTTTACAGGTTAGTCAAGTCAAATTCAAGTGGTGCCCAATTTGTTCCATGTGCCTAGCATATTCTCCAAAGTTAGTGGACAATGAGGAAGATTGCTATATTTTCAGGGAAGTCCTCTACTTTACTTTTTTATATTTCATCCATTGAGGACAATGTCTAGTTTAAGTTTGAGGGCATTTTAGTGTCATATTGCATATAGTTAGTTATCTGTATAGTAGTTCATTTGTTTTTGTGTTAGCACTGTGTTTTTTTGGGTTGCATATAGTACATGGTAGTTATTTGCATATTCATATATGTGTTGCAGTAGTATGTGTTCATGTAGTATAATTGTATTTTTTATTATTTTTTTTGCATGAATCTGTGCGATTAGTTGGTGTGGTCTTAGCTCGACCTATGATAAGATTGGTATTAATTGTTAAATTGAACAATGTTGATAATTGATGATGAGTTCTAATTTTAATCTTGATGATATTCTGAGCCTGTCTAAAACTTATGTAACCGGTTAGCACTTAAAGTTTAACTGTTTTAATCCACTGGTTCAAGGGTTTCATAATTTGTTTCTGAGGAAAAATCTTGGTTAAAAATTAAGGAAATTAGTGAACTGGCGGTAAAGGTTGGAATGACGTAAAAGCTTGAGTTTGGGGGAATCTATGGGGTATATATATATATATAAAATCAAAATGAAAAAAAAAGAGAAAAAAAAGAAATGATGAAAAGAAAAAAAAATAGAAAATCCAGAAAAATAAAATAAAAGAGAATAAACACCGTGGCATGCTTGTCTAGTTTTGTGGCCTTTGTTACTTGAGTAAGTAAGCCCGAGGGGATTATCTTTACACCTAGCGCCCTAAGGTCTTAATGACTTGGGAGTTGTTGGTTGAAAGCTCGTTAAGGTAGCACTGAAAAGCCTAAGGGAATAAGACATTGCACAGCCATGAAAAAAAATGAAAAAACACGAGAAAGAGCAAAAATGCCCTCGTGGTTGAATAAAAGTATAAATAAATCTTGTATTTACCCTTAGACTTGGTAATTGCTTAGTTTTAACCGGAGTTGTCATGTTCACAAAAGTAATTGAATTGGAACTGAAATTTTCCTTCTAAGAAATTTGTTTTGTGATTATCTTGAATTGTGGTTGGTTAGAATGGTTAACAAGCTCACACACACAACATGGGTGATGACAGGTTTGGATTGACTAATTAGTTAGAGTTATGAATTTTGACTTGATTGGATATATTGTTTGAGTACCAATGGTAACTTTGAGGCCTGTTGCTATATATCATACTGATTTATTACTAGGTTCTTATGTATATTAGGAAGTAGATCATGCATATGCATTCATGTAATTGAGTTAGTTTGTTTATTTTTAGTTCTTTTGTGTTTTTGCTTGAGAACAAGCAAATGTTTAAGTTTGGGGGTATTTGATGAGTGAGTTTTATACACATGAATTGGATACATTCGGGCTTAATTTATTATTGTTCTCAAGTCTTTTAGAATAGTTTTTAAGTGTTTGTGTCCATTCATGCATGTTTTACATTATTTTGTAGGATTTGGGACAAAAGATACGTGGATCGACGTTCGGGGTGGCTAGATTCGCGTTTTTGGTTTCTCATTTACACAGCAATAACTTCAGAGCCAATTTGAGTATTTGTACGTACCTTATTTTGAAAACCTTCAAGAATAAAAGTTGTAGATCTACTTCTCCTCTTTCCGGATCATCTTGAATCATTAAAATCAGAGTTCGGACGAAGAAGTTATGGCCATTTTCTCAAAGGACGTCGGAGCAGAAAATTTCCAAAAAAAGCACTAGCGCCGGAGCGCTAATTTCAAGGCAATTTCCAGCGCCGGGGCGCTATAAGGCAGAGTTTGAGCATCTAGCCCAGCGCTGGGGTGCTGGCTGAAGGGTTTGGTGCGGCCTGGACGCGTTTTGGGCGAATTTTGACACCTTTTTAACTTCAAATTGGATTGGGTTTGTTCCTAACCTAAAAATTTGACTTGTAACCTATAAATACATGATGGGAGGCATAAAATAAAGGGGGATTACATAGAGTAGACTAGATTAAACACTCCATTAGATTAGACATTAACCCTAGTTCTTATTAGTTTTGGAGATTGAAACAACTTGGAGATCATTGAAGATCAAGAGCAAGAGGGGAGCATCAGATTTGCTGACAACAGATTTTATTATCTTCTCTTATCATACTTTTATCTTTTAATGTTTATTCAATTGTGGATTCTTGGTTTTAATTCATTAATTATGAACTAACTCTTTTATTAAGATTTCAGTTGAACTTTTTATGGTTTTGAATTGATTATTTAATTTATTCCAATTATTTGTGTTGTAGTAAATTGTTCATCTTGCTTTGAGCTTATTGATTAATTATCTGATCAATAATTACCTTGTTACTCTAGAAGGAATTGGGAAAAGAATTCTAGGGTTAGAACTGGGCTTGGTGACATGTGACTTAGTTATTTACACAGTGAATAATTAGGTTTGTGAATAGAATGAGAATATCTATTTGTCACATGTAACATAAGAGGAATTGGGTTTGTAGCGAGTTTAATTCAATTGTTTTGCATAGAGATATAGCAAAATTAATCTGGCTTAAATAGAAGGCAATTGATCACTCGAGAGAGGGCTTTTGGCATTTGAGAATTTTTGTTAACAATTCAGTAGATATAATAATTGGGATAGTTGAATAATTGATTTATAATTCATAATTGGGGATTTTGGAGTCTTAATTCTTATTTATCTGAATTCCATCAATTCTTAGTTGTTTATTTACTTTCTTTTAGAATAATCTTTTTGTTTTGTTTAATTTAGTTTTCTTAAATCTAGAAATCACAATTATTGGTTGTTTAAATAAAATTGATTTGGTTAAGAATTAGTACTTGGTGATTTTTATTAAATAATTCCTCGTGGGAACGATACTCTACTTTCACTTTATTACTTGTTGACCGTGTATACTTGCACGTATTCATTGATTGCGAAATCAATCGACAAGTTTTTGGCGCCGTTGCCGGGGAATTAGTTTAATATTTTTTTATCAATATTAATTTCAATCAAATTAGTCTTAATTTAAATATTTTTATTTTTATTTCTCATTCTCTTCCTATATTTCTCTCTTTTTAGGTACCATGGATGACTTTGCATATCAATGGCCATACACGAACATAACTCAACCACGGGGAGCGGAGATTGACAGACTCAAGAAACTTTCTGCATTGTTAGCACAGATAGAGACACTTTCGAGGATGCTTGAAGCTTTTGAAGCTCAACGTCGTCAAAGTGTGGCGGTTACTTGTGATTATTGTGCTAGAAATCATATGAGTCATCAATGCGCCATCAGTTTCGAGCCGGTACAGTATAGTGGTGATTACCCCAACAGTTATGTCTATCCCAACAACTATCATCAGGATTGGGGGTATCACCCGGACTTTTCATGGAGTAACAATCAAGATCAATTTTATGATCCAAGTCCAACATACCCATCGAATTTCTCGTGTCCACCTCCACTACAACAGGAAGAACATTCAAATTGGGACGAAGCCTTGAAAAAATTCATTAGAGCGTCTGAAAAAAGGAGTGAGGAGAGTGATAAGAGATTTAATCAAATGGAGCTAAGTATACAAAGTCAGAATGCATCAATCAAGAATATGGAAAATCAATTGGGGCAGATAGCACATGCGTTGAACAACCATCCTCAATACACTTGGCTCTATAACATGGATGACGACACTGATGTTGAGCCCGAACCAAATCTGCAACCGGATGTGCCAAATGATATAGATGTTGAAAGAGAAGAAAGACTTGTGGACCAAGAAAAGGAGATCGGCGAAGAGCTAACTTTGAGCACCAATGAAGATGAGCCAATTTTGATAGTGTCCCATGTACCTTCTCCACCAAAGTTCAAGAATTCGGGCAGTTTTGCAAAACCATGCCCAATTGGCAGTCATGTCGTCGGCAAAGTTCTTTGTGACATAAGAGCTAGTACAACTGTGGAGTCGTGATGGGTTGAAAAGGAGAAGATAGAGGACGAGTCCATTGTGTTTGACAAGCTTCCATGCCATAATTTGATCACAAACACAATGGGAAAAGCACCTAGTGGTTTGCCGTACTTAATGGGGATCCTATCTAAAAAGATCATGCTAGGTGACTTAAACTCAATGGCCATTACAATTGGGAACCTCCCAAAAGTTACATTATTTCCGATGGATAGAGGGTTCCTCAACTTTCGAAGAGGAATTGGATAGATAATTGAAGAAGTCAGGCTGAGACTATAAAACAAGCGCTTATTGGGAGGCAACCCAAGTTTACTTTTTATTTTTAGTTTTTATTAGGTTTTATATTAGTAGTTTTGAATTTACATTTATTTAGGATTTAATAAAATTGCTTCTATCATGGTTTACAAGTTAGTCAAGTCAAATTCAAGTGGTGCCCAATTTGTTCCATGTGCCTAGCATATTCTCCAAACTTAGTGGACAATGAGGAAGATTGCTATATTTTCAGGGAAGTCATCTGCTTTACTTTTTTATATTTCATCCATTGAGGTCAATGTCTAGTTTAAGTTTGAGGACATTTTAGTGTCGTATTGCATATAGTTAGTTATCTGCATAGTAGTTCATTTTTTTTGTGTGTTAGCATTGTGTTTTTTTAGGTTGCATATAGTACATGGTAGTTATTTGCATATTCATATATGTGTTGCAGTAGTATGTGTTCATGTAGTATAATTGCATATTTTTTTTTGCATGAATCTGTGCGATTAGTTGGTGTGGTCTTAGCTCGACCCATGATAAGATTGGTATTAATTGTTAGATTGAACAATGTTGATAATTGATGATGAGTTCTAATTTTAATCTTGATGATATTCTGAGCCTGTCTAAAACTTATGTAACCGGTTAGCACTTAAAGTTTAACTGTTTTAATCCACTTGGTTCAAGGGTTTCATAATTTGTTTCTGAGAAAAAATCTTGATTAAAAATTAAGGAAATTAATGAACTGACGGTAAAGGTTGGAATGACGTAAAAGCTTGAGTTTGGGGAAATCTATGGGGTATATATATATATATATATATATATATATATATATATATATATATATATATATATATATATATATAACGAAAATGAAAAAAAGAGAAAAAAGAAATGATGAAAAGAAAAAAAATAGAAAATCCAGAAAAAGAAAAAAAAAAAGAGAATAAACACTGTGGCATGCTTGTCTAGTTTTGTGGACTTTGTTACTTGAGTAAGTAAGCCCGAGGGGATTATCTTTACACCTAGTGCCCTAAGATCTTAATAACTTGGGAGTCATTTGTCGAAAGCTCGTTAAGGTAGCACTGAAAAGCCTAAGGGAATAAGACATTGCACAGCCATGAAAAAAAAATGAAAAAAAACACGAGAAAGAACAAAAATGCCCTCGTGGTTGAATAAAAGTATAAATAAATCTTGTATTTACCCTTAGACTTGGTAATTGCTTAGTTTTAACCGGAGTTGTCATGTTCACAAAAGTAATTGAATTGGAACTAAAATTTTCCTTCTAAGAAGTTTGTTATGTGATTATCTTGAATTATGGTTGGTTAGAATGGTTAACAAGCACACAAACACAACATGGGTGATGACAGGTTTGGATTGACTAATTAGTTAGAGTTATGAATTTTGATTTGATTGGATATATTGTTTGAGTACCAATGGTAACTTTGAGGCCTGTTGCTATATATCATACTCATTTATTACTAGGTTCTTATGTATATTAGGATGTAGATCATGCATATGCATTCATGTAATTGAGTTAGTTTTTTTATTTTTAGTTCTTTTATTTTTTTGCTTGAGGACAAGCAAAGGTTTAAGTTTGGGGGTATTTGATGAGTGAGTTTTGTACACATGAATTGGATACATTCGGGCTTAATTTATTATTGTTCTTAAGTCTTTTAGAATAGTTTTTAAGTATTTGTGTTCATTCATGCATGTTTTACATTGTTTTGTAGGATTTGGGACAAAAGTTACGTGGATCGACGTTCGGGGTGGCTAGATTCGCGTTTTCGGCTTGCTATTTACACAGCAGTCACTTCAGAGCCAATTTGAGTATTTCTACAAACCTTATTTCTAAACACTTAAAGAATGAAAGCTGTAGATCTACTTCTCCTCTTTCCGGATCATCTTGAATCATCGAAATCGGAGTTCGGACGAAGAAGTTATGGCCATTTTCCCAAAGGACGTCGGAGCAGAAAATTTCCAAAAAAAGCACTAGCGCCGAGGCGCTAATTTCAAGGCAATTTCCAGCGCCGGGGCGCTATAAGGCCGAGTTTGAGCGTCGAGCCCGGCGCTGGGGGAAGGGTTTGGTGCTGCCTGGACGCGTTTTGGGCGAATTTTGACACCTTTTTGACACCAAATTGGATTAGGTTTGTTCCTAACCTAAAAAATTGACTTGTAACCTATAAATACATGATGGGAGGCATAAAATAAAGGGGCATTACATAGAGTAGACTAGATTAAACACTCCATTAGATTAGACATTAACCCTAGTTCTTATTAGTTTTGGAGATTGAAACAACTTGGAGATCATTGAAGATCAAGAGCAGGAGCAAGAGGGGAGCATCAGATTTGCTGACAACAGATTTTATTATCTTCTCTTATCATACTTTTATCTTTTAATGTTTATTCAATTGTGGATTCTTGGTTTTAATTCATTAATTATGAAGTAACACTTTTATTAAGATTTCAATTGAACTTTTTATGGTTTTAATTGATTATTTAATTTATTCCAATTATTTGTGTTGAAGTGAATTGTTCATCTTGCTTTGAGCTTATTGATTAATTATCTGATCAATAATTACCTTGTTACTCTAGAAGGAATTGGGAAAGGAATTCTAGGGTTAGAACTGGGCTTGGTGACATGTGACTTAGTTATTTGCACAGTGAATAATTAGGTTTGTGAATAGAATGAGAATATCTATTTGCCACATGTAACATAAGAGGAATTGGGTTTGTAGCGAGTTTAATTCAATTGTTTTGCATAGAGATATAGCAAAATTAATCTGGCTTAAATAGAAGGCAATTGATCACTCGAGAGAGGGCTTTTGGCATTTGAGAATTTCTGTTAACAATTCAGTAGATATAATAATTGGGATAGTTGAATAATTGATTTATAATTCATAATTAGGGATATTGGAGTCTTAATTCTTATTTATCTGAATTCCATCAATTCTTAAGTGTTTATTTGCTTTCTTTTAGAATAATCTTTTTGTTTTGTTTAATTTAGTTTTCTTAAATCTAGAAATCACGATTATTGGTTGTTTAAATAAAATTGATTTGGTTAAGAATTAGTACTTGGTGATTTTTATTAAATAATTCCTCGTGAGAACGGTACTCTACTTTCACTTTATTACTTGTTTACCGTGTATACTTGCACGTATTCATTGATTGCGAAATCAATCAACAAGTTTTTGGCGCCGTTGCCGGGAAATTAGTTTAATATTTTTTTATCAATATTAATTTCAATCAAATTAGTCTTAATTTAAACATTTTTATTTTTATTTCTCATTCTCTTCCTATATTTCTCTCTTTTTAGGTATCATGGATGACTTTGCGTATCAATGGCCATACACGAACATAACTCAACCACGGGGAGCAGAGATTGACATACTCAAGAAACTTTCTGCATTGTCAGCACAAATAGAGACACTTTCGAGGATGCTTGAAGCTTTTGAAGCTCAACGTCGTTAAAGTGTGGCGGTTACTTATGATTATTGTGCTGGAAATCATATGAGTCATCAATGCGCCATCAGTTTCGAGCCGGTACAGTATAGTGGTGATTACCCCAACAGTTATGTCTATCCCAACAACTATCATCAGGATTGGGGGTATCACCCGAATTTTTCATGGAGTAACAATCAAGATCAATTTTATGATCCAAGTCCAACATACCCACCGGATTTCTCGTGTCCACCTCCACTACAACAGGAAGAACATTCAAATTGGGAGAAAGCCTTGAAAAAATTCATTAGAGCGACTGAAAAAAGGAGTGAGGAGAGTGATAAGAGATTTAATCAAATGGAGCTAAGTATACAAAGTCAGAATGCATCAATCAAGAATATGGAAAATCAATTCGGGCAGATAGCACATGCGTTGAACAACCATCCTCAATACACTTAGCTCTATGACATGGATGACGACACTGATGTTGAGCCCGAACCAAATCTGCAACCGGATGTGCCAAATGATATAGATGTTGAAAGAGAAGAAAGACTTGTGGATCAAGAAAAGGAGATCGGCGAAGATCTAACTTTGAGCACCAATGAAGATGAGCCAATTTTTATAGTGTCCTATGTACCTTCTCCACCAAAGTTCAAGAATCCGGGCAGTTTTGCAAAACCATGCCCAATTGGCAGTCATGTCGTCGGCAAAGTTCTTTGTGACATAAGAGCTAGTACAACTGTGGAGTCGTGATGGGTTGAAAAGGAGAAGATAGAGGATGAGCCCATTGTGTTTGACAAGCTTCCATGCCATAATTTGATCACAAACACAATGGGAAAAGCACCTAGTGGTTTGCTGTACTTAATGGGGATCCTATCTAAAAAGATCATGCTAGGTGACTTAAACTCAATGGCCATTACAATTGGGAACCTCCCAAAAGTTACATTATTTCCGATGGATAGAGGGTTCCTCAACTTTCGAAGAGGAATTGGATAGATAATTGAAGAAGTCAGGCTGAGACTATAAAACAAGCGCTTATTGGGAGGCAACCCAAGTTTAATTTTTATTTTTAGTTTTTATTAGGTTTTATATTAGTAGTTTTGAATTTACATTTATTTAGGATTTAATAAAATTGCTTCTATCATGGTTTACAGGTTAGTCAAGTCAAATTCAAGTGGTGCCCAATTTGTTCCATGTGCCTTATATATTCTCCAAACTTAGTGGACAATGAGGAAGATTGCTATATTTTCAGGGAAGTCATCTGCTTTACTTTTTTATATTTCATCCATTGAGGACAATGTCTAGTTTAAGTTTGAGGGCATTTTAGTGTCGTATTGCATATAGTTAGTTATCTGCATAGTAGTTTATTTTTTTTGTGTTAGCATTGTGTTTTTTTAGGTTGCATATAGTACATGGTAGTTATTTGCATATTCATATATGTGTTGCAGTAGTATATGTTCATGTAGTATAATTGCATTTTTTTTTATTTTTTTTGCATGAATCTGTGCGATTAGTTGGTGTGGTCTTAGCTCGACCTATGATAAGATTAGTATTAATTGTTAAATTGAACAATGTTGATAATTGATGATGAGTTCTAATTTTAATCTTGATGATATTTTGGGCCTGTCTGAAACTTATGTAACCGGTTAGCAATTAAAGTTTAACTGTTTTAATCCACTTGGTTCAAAGGTTTCATAATTTGTTTCTGAGGAAAAATCTTGGTTAAAAATTAAGAAAATTAGTGAACTGGCGGTAAAGGTTGGAATGACGTAAAAGCTTGAGTTTAGGGAAATATATGGGGTATATATATATATATATATATATATATATATATATATATATATATATATATAATGAAAATGAAAAAAAAAAGAGAAAAAAAAGAAATGATGAAAAGAAAAAAAATAGAAAATCCAGAAAAAAAAAAAAAAAAGAATAAACACCGTGGCATGCTTGTCTAGTTTTGTAGCCTTTGTTACTTGAGTAAGTAAGCCCGATAGAATTATCTTTACACCTAGCGCCCTAAGGTCTTAATGACTTGGGAGTCGTTGGTTGAAAGCTCGTTAAGGTAGCACTGAAAAGCCTAAGGGAATAAGACATTGCACAGCCATGAAAAAAAAATGAAAAAAACACGAGAAAGAACAAAAATGCCCTCGTGGTTGAATAAAAGTATAAATAAATCTTGTATTTACCCTTAGACTTGGTAATTGCTTAGTTTTAACCGGAGTTGTCATGTTCACAAAAGTAATTGAATTGGAACTAAAATTTTCCTTCTAAGAAGTTTGTTATGTGATTATCTTGAATTATGGTTGGTTAGAATGGTTAACAAGCACACAAACACAACATGGGTGATGACAGGTTTGGATTGACTAATTAGTTAGAGTTATGAATTTTGATTTGATTGGATATATTGTTTGAGTACCAATGGTAACTTTGAGGCCTGTTGCTATATATCATACTCATTTATTACTAGGTTCTTATGTATATTAGGATGTAGATCATGCATATGCATTCATGTAATTGAGTTAGTTTTTTTATTTTTAGTTCTTTTGTTTTTTTGCTTGAGGACAAGCAAAGGTTTAAGTTTGGGGGTATTTGATGAGTGAGTTTTGTACACATGAATTGGATACATTCGGGCTTAATTTATTATTGTTCTCAAGTCTTTTAGAATAGTTTTTAAGTATTTGTGTTCATTCATGCATGTTTTACATTGTTTTGTAGGATTTGGGACAAAAGTTACGTGGATCGACGTTCGGGGTGGCTAGATTCGCGTTTTCGGCTTACTATTTACACAGCAGTCACTTCAGAGCCAATTTGAGTATTTCTACAAACCTTATTTCTAAACACTTAAAGAATGAAAGCTGTAGATCTACTTCTCCTCTTTCGGATCATCTTGAATCATCGAAATCGGAGTTCGGACGAAGAAGTTATGGCCATTTTCCCAAAGGACGTCGGAGCAGAAAATTTCCAAAAAAAGCACTAGCGTCGGAGCGCTAATTTCAAGGCAATTTCCAGCGCCGGGGCGCTATAAGGCAGAGTTTGAGCATCGAGCCCAGCGCTGGGGCGCTGGGGGAAGGGTTTGGTGCTGCCTGGACGCGTTTTGGGCGAATTTTGACACCTTTTTGACTCCAAATTGGATTGGGTTTGTTCCTAACCTAAAAATTTGACTTGTAACCTATAAATACATGATGGGAGGCATAAAATAAATGGGGATTACATAGAGTAGACTAGATTAAACACTCCATTAGATTAGACATTAACCCTAGTTCTTATTAGTTTTGGAGATTGAAACAACTTGGAGATCATTGAAGATCAAGAGCAGGAGCAAGAGGGGAGCATCAGATTTGCTGACAACAGATTTTATTATCTTCTCTTATCATACTTTTATCTTTTAATGTTTATTCAATTGTGGATTCTTAGTTTTAATTCATTAATTATGAACTAACTCTTTTATTAAGATTTCAATTGAACTTTTTATGGTTTTAATTGATTATTTAATTTATTCCAATTATTTGTGTTGAAGTGAATTATTCATCTTGCTTTGAGCTTATTGATTAATAATCTGATCAATAATTACCTTGTTACTCTAGAAGGAATTGGGAAAGGAATTCTAGGGTTAGAACTGGGCTTGGTGACATGTTACTTAGTTATTTGCACAGTGAATAATTAGGTTTGTGAATAGAATGAGAATATCTATTTGCCACATGTAACATAAGAGGAATTGGGTTTGTAGCGAGTTTAATTCAATTGTTTTGCATAGAGATATAGCAAAATTAATCTGGCTTAAATAGAAGGCAATTGATCACTCGAGAAAGGGCTTTTGGCATTTGAGAATTTCTGTTAACAATTCAGTAGATATAATAATTGGGATAGTTGAATAATTGATTTATAATTCATAATTGGGGATATTGGAGTCTTAATTCTTATTTATCTGAATTCCATCAATTCTTAGTTGTTTATTTGATTTATTTTAGAATAATCTTTTTGTTTTGTTTAATTTAGTTTTCTTAAATCTAGAAATCACAATTATTGGTTATTTAAATAAAATTGATTTGGTTAAGAATTAGTACTTGGTGATTTTTATTAAATAATTCCTCGTGGGAACTATACTCTACTTTCACTTTATTACTTGTTGACCGTGTATACTTGCACGTATTCATTGTTTGCGAAATTAATCAACAGAAGTCACCAGCGAAAGGCTCAAGGCTCTTTACTTATGGCTTAATATAACAATGATTGACTTTAGTGGTTTGGTTGCTTGAATTCGTATAACAGGTTGGTTAGGAATATGAAAGCTAACAACCTTACGAAAATAATCAATTTTGGCATGATGAGTTGTTAACCAATTGATTCCTAAAATCACATTAAGGGCAAGTATTTTCGAAGAGATAAGATTGACAGGTAATGTGAAAGTGTCGATTTGAATCAACAAGATTTATAAACAGTGGAGGTAATGAAGGTTTCTACTAACGAAGTTTCAACCAATAAGTCAAAGTCTAACTTCTCAGGGGTCAAATTTAAACGTTGAGGCCAAGCAAGAGAGATAAAATAATGGGTAGAACCGGTATCTAATAAGGTATAGACTTCGCAAGAATTTATAATTAACTAACTCATGCTAACTTCGTTCGGGTTACTCACTTTTTTAGAAGTCACGAAAAGTGCTATCCCTGAAACCACCGACTTTGTTTTGTCCGTATCCGCCTTTGGTGCCACCGTCCCAGCTGGAATTGACTTTGGTGCACGACAAAATCGGACTAGGTGACCTTCTTTTCCACAATTGTAACATGCTTTGGACTGCATCACGCAGTTTGGACTGATATGTCTCTCCCCTCCGCATTTTAAGCATACAATTGGTGGTCGTTCTCCTTCCTTGAAAATGGGTGTTGGTGCTGCTGTCTTTCCATCATTGTTGAACCTTCTCTTCTTGAAATTTTCACTCCTATTATCTTGGCCATGATTCCCACCGAAGTGGTTACCATTCTTGGCATGATAATTTCCCCCACGATGATTATCATTGTTCTGATGGTCGTTGCCACCAGTACGATTATTATCGTGTTGTTGCTCGTTATCCTTTCGTTGGGCTGGCTCATTATCGCACTCCAATAACTGAGCCCTATTCACTATATCTGAATATAAACAAAGTTTGTGAGAAATGAGGTATTGACTTATATCGGGTTTCAAACCTCTTAGAAACATTCGCATCATTCGCTCCTCATTATCGTCCAAATGGGATGCAAACCGGGATAACTCCGCAAATTTAGCCTCATATTGCGACACGGTCATATTATTTTGCTCCAACTTGATAAACTCCACCTCCTTCATGTGACGAATACTTTCGAGAAAGTACTTGTCGTTAAACAGCTCTTGGAACTTCTCCATCTTGAGTGCGTCAGGCTGGGTATGTTTTACAGATTCTCACCAGTAATCTGCCTCTTCACGCAACATAAAGGTGGAAAAGGGAACCTTTTGCTCCTCGGAGCATCCCAAGACATCAAATATCTTGGTGATCTGCTTTAACCACGTCTCCGCCTTAAGTGGTTTCGGCTTTTCCAAAAAATCTGGCGGTCCTAGCTCCTTGAACTGCTTAGCAGTGACCAGTTGTGGGTTGCCATTGTTTCCACCTGCATTTTGAAAAGGAGTCTCTCTCGCCTGATGTTACATGAATTGCATAAAGCCTCTGATCATCCAATCGTTCATCATCTGATCGGTGTTGTTGTTTACCTGAGGATTATTGTTTTCCTGTTGCACATTATCCTGGGTATTGATCGTTGGTGACTCAACGATCTCATGTGCTCCATTGCTGATCTCAACATTTTCATATGTCATTCTTAAACACTGTCACAAAACAAGGGTTAATTGACATATCACATATTATCCCTATACTCTGACCGACCAATTAAATACCAAATAAACTTAGGTAGGTCATACTAGCGAAGGAATTCCCCGTCTCTCCCCTCCTAGTTCTTGTCTCACATCTCAGCCAGGGATCATATCCCTAAGCATTGATACCAACTGTGATGCCCCCAAAATAGGTATTCATCACCCATCTTGAGTTACCAAATACATGGTACAAAAATCAAATACAAACTTCTTTAATACAACTGTCGTGTAAAAATACGACAAAACATAGGCGAGAGTTTAAACAAGAATATTGCCTTCTAGACAATATCCACTCTCAATAGAGTCCTCATTATATTTATTTTCACACTATTTCACAGAATAGTGAGGACTACTAAAACAACCATCTGGACCGTCAATCCATTCCCCGACTCGTCCCAGCTATATTCTCATTTCTTGAAGAGAACAGTGAAATAAAGGGTGAGCTCAACTAGCTCAATAAGAAATATTATGACTAAGATAATGTAGAATAAATTATCCTTAGCCTTCAACAGTATAACAACTGATAGAATATAATAGACAATAAGTTTTAGATCAACAACTGCAGCGGAATAAGCAATCCATTAGAAGAGTTAAGTAGGACATAAAATCTATTATCTTCTATGATTTAAAAAGTTTTTCATCAACTTTATCGCTGAGACTCAACTTAATAAATAAAATCGAATCATCCCTGCATCACGGCCAATGATATTCATGTAATCATCAATGGTCATGATTATACCGAATAATCCCTGGTCATAATTATACCAACAACTGTCCATCAATGAACTACAGGCTAATGAGGACTTTTACCACATCATTCGTCACATTACGATCATGATTATACCGAATAATCCCTGGTCATAATCATACCAAGTCCATCTATGCACGTAAGCCAAAGATGACTTTCATCACAATATAAACATGAGGATGATGACAATGACATAATAATTCAATAAAACAAGTTCAATATAAATTTTAAAGATTTATAATTTAATTTATCCAGAAATCAATAACATCTAAATTGTCAACATGATACTTCTTTGTGGAGTAAAATTCAAGAATGCTCAGAATAATATTTCCATGAAAAGATACTAAATGAAGTGTAAATATCCAAGATATTCTACTAATTTCATGGAGTATAGAAGCCAAAACTTTAACCAACTGAGTATAATAGAATATATGAAACTGCAAATAGATTTTCGTCCGCCATGCGGTAATCCACGTAGACAGATCATTTCCACAATTTAATAAGGAATGAATACGAATGATCATTCACCATGCATGCGGTAATCCATATAGACAGGTTATTCCAACAGAATAATAAAGAATGGAATAACAGAAGAATTCACCAGGCATGCGATAGACCGTACAGACAGGTTATTCCAACAGAATAATAAAGAATGGAAGAAGGTCATGCGTAATCCGCAAAGATAGGATATTCCAACAGAATAATAAAGAACGGAATCAGGTCATGGTTAATCTGCACAGACAGGATATTCCAACATAATAATAAAGAATGGAATAACAACAGAATTCACCAGCCATGCGATAAACCGCACAGACAGGTTATTCCAACAGAATAATAAAGAATAGAATAACAGAAGAATTTCACCATGTATACAGTACTTCACATAGACAGGTTATTCCAACATAATAATAAAGAATGGAATTACAACCCTTACGAGTATTGAAAGAAAATAACTCTCTTCATCAACAGTTCATATTTGCACTATAGACCAAATATATTCATCAACAGTTCATATTTACACTGCAGGCCAAATATATTCATCAACAGTTCATATTTGCACTACAGGCCAAATATATTCATCAATAGTTCATATTTGCCCTACAGGCCAAATATATTAATATCTCAAAGAAATATATAATCATTTCAGAATTTATATAAACAATAATTATAACCATGTTGATCATTTCACCTTTGCACTTAAGCTAAAGATATTCAATTATAAATTCAATGGTCATGATCATACCAGTCAACAATTCAACTTTGCACTACTGGCCAAAGGGAACCCATAGTCATGATCATACCAAAAATCTACCCATCTTTACACTCAAATCAAAGAGAAATATCATCATTAGGGTTATAAAAAATATTATATATGATAATAAAAATAATATGATCAACTTATAGTTTTAATCTCAAGAGTAATATTCATAAATCAACTATAATTTGGTTAGAAAAAAAAAACCAATTTTATCATGAATAGTACTCGTGAATAGTAACTCGTGAATAGTAATCCCGACACAAAAAGGTAGAAATTCTACAATAAAATTTATACCAATATTTCGGTATAATGATATTGAAAGAATAACATTTCTTAAACTTATAAATAATTTATTTTAATTGTTTACACTTTACTAAATAATGTATTTAATCATTCTAAAATGCCAAACTCATAAGATTTCATCACCAATAACCAAAACCCTCATCAAAAATCTGCATATACCTCATATAGGATTCTCAAGTCATAAAATCCTATTTTCCAATTTTTTTACTTCACAAAACATATTTAATTCATTTACTCATAACTAGACCATTTTCATGAAAAATACCAAATCAGATCCAAAAATATTTTTTTCTGAGATTTAGCATAATATAGTCCCATAGTGAACATATATTTTTCTCATAATTTTTAAAATTCATTTACTATTTTTCATATAGCCAAAACAGCCGAATATTTAGACATTTATCAAAAATTGTACTTTTATCCAAAAATTTTGAAATTTACAGAGTATACTTCTATCATATACATGTACTCCCAATAAAAATTTTATCAATTTTGGAGTTAACCACAAGGAATTATAAGCGGTTACTTTTAAAATAGTCTTTTCCCGTAAAATTCATAACTCTTAATCTATACATCCAAAAATCACCATTTTTGGACACAATCAATAAAACTCATCAAAATATCATTTTAAATTTTTCTAGAATTTTCTGAAGGTCAAAAGAATTACGAACTGAAAAACATAATAACCCTTAAAATCTCTTATTATCCCTTACAATCCCTTACCTCAAAAGTGCAGTATTTCTGACTGGAATGCAAAGCCGAAGGAAACTTGCACTGAATAGTAACTCTCAAAGTATCTAAATACTCACAAAATGGGCTTCATAATATAGAGAGAGAAAGAGAGAAAGCTTATGTTTTTGGTGTGTTTTTCAATTCTAACTTAGCCCTCTATTTATAGGAAAATGTTAGCACGCCGAAGCAGACTTAACCTGCAACCTGATGGCTTTACCTGCTACTATTCCCACCCACCATATTTGAATAAAAATCTCAGCACATTTCTTCACCAACCAAGAGTGGGGCCCACCAATTCTAGAATTTTCTACCAAAATGATAAATTCTGAAACTTCAACAATTTCTGAACCAGTCATCTCGTAAAATTCATAATAAATCATACTTTCATTTTTAACGGTTCAAAATTTGTGAACATATACTCAACTTATATATGTATAACATATCTAAAAATTACCACGATCCAACGGTCGGATTAAAAATTATAACTCCCGTAAAATATCTCAAAAATCCTAATTTGATTTTCAATGCCTCCATTCCGACAAAAATACTGATAAAACACGTCAACATTAATTCCTTCATTTATAACAACATAAATAAATTCATCATTTATATCCACATCAAATAAATATTTCATTATCATATAAATTAATAATTAATTATTCACAAATAACATTACAGAATCACAATAATGACAACCAGGCAGTTTCCAAGAAAGAGGGGGCTTTCCAATAAGGATTTCTCCTTATTGGCGCGCAATTAGATAACCAAACCTCTCCTTAGACAGAACTTTTTAGACATTGCCAATAATGCTATCTAATAATATTATTCAAATAATATGAATTATTGATCTAATAATAGAAAATACTGTGCAGCAACAATTATTGAAACAACAATAATATAAAATATCAACGCAACAATTATTGAATCAATAAAATAAAATATTGAACAATAACTACTGTAACAATTATTGAGTAGTGCCTTCTTACGTAAGAATTAATAATTGATGCAATACCGTGTGCTACTGCATTTTAACCACCGGGTATTCCAACAGTATTAACGGTAACAACTACGCCGTTATTTATAAATAACTTATACTTGTCGTTTTCTTCATCCAATCGCTTTCCGTTATGGGGCCCAGGTTATTCGTACGACGGCGCAGCCTTGTGTGGGCCCCATAACGGAAAGCGATTGGATGAAGAAAACGATAAGTATAAGTTATTTATAAATAATGGCGTAGTTGTTACCGTTAATACTGTTGGAATACCCGGTGGTTAAAATACAGTAGCACACGGTATTGCATCAATTATTGATTCTTACGTAAGAAGGCACTACTCAATAATTGTTACAGTAGTTATTGTTCAATATTTTATTTTATTGATTCAATAATTGTTGCGTTGATATTTTATATTATTGTTGTTTCAATAATTGTTGCTGCACAGTATTTTCCATTATTAGATCAATAATTCATATTATTTGAATAATATTATTAGATAACATTATTGGTAATGTCTAGAAAGTTCTGTCTAAGGAGAGGTTTGGTCATCTAATTGCGCGCCAGTAAGGAGAAATCCTTATTGGAAAGCTCCCTCTTTCTTGGGAACGGTCTGGTTGTCATAAATGTGATTATGTAATATTATTTGTGAATAATTAATTATTGATTCATATGATAAGGAAATATTTATTTTATGTGGATATAAATGAGGGATATATTTTTGTGGTTAAAAATGAAGGAGTTAATGTTGAGATTTTTATCAGTATTTTTGTCGGAATGGAGGTATTAAAAATCAGGGTTTTTGAGATATTTTGCGGGGGTTATAATTTTTAATCCGACCGTTGGATCGTGGTAATTTTTGGATATATTATACATATATAAGTTGAGTATATGTCCACAAATTTTGAACCGTTAAAAATGAACGTATGATTTATTATGAATTTTACGAGATGACTGGTTCAGAAATTGTTGAATTTTCGGAGTTTATCATTTCGATGGAAAATTCTAGAATTGGTGGGCCCCACTCTTGGTTGGTGAAGAAATGTGCTGAGATTTTTATTCAAATATGGTGGGTGGGAATAGTAGCAGGTAAAGCCATCAGGTTGCAGGTTAAGTCTGTTTCGGCGTGCTAACATTTTTCTATAAATAGAGGGCTAAGGTAGAATTGAAAATCACAATAGAAACAAGTTTTTTCTCTTTATCTCTCTAGATTATTGAGTGTATTTTGTGAGTATTTAGATACTTTGAGAGTTTTTATTCATCAGAGCAAGTTTCTTTCAGCCTTATACCGGTATTCCGACCAGAAGTACTGATATTTTGAGGTAAGAGATATTATTTTTCTTCTTAAATGATATTATTTTCTTCAATATCATTATGCTGAAATATCAACATGAGTTTTTATCAAATTTGAAACTTTTTGTGTCGGGGTTACTATTCACGTATACGTTACTATTCACGTATACGGCACCATTCACGAATACGACACTATTCACCGAAAAATAAAATTTTCCTTTTTTGTCCAAGATGTCTATTATGGTTACTATCTTTGATTGTGTCCATGTTTTGATCTTTATTTTTGAATTCTGCTTCACAATTGATTATTATGAAGTATTATTGATCTTGGATAAACTGTTATACGAATCCCTACTATTTGTCCTTCTGTCTCACTGGATTCGTTCTCTTTAAGATATTTTTCATCATCCTCAGTCCTAAATGATGATATTACTGAATATCTTTGGCCTGTATTGCAAAGATGTATGATTACTTGATGAATATCTTTGGCCTGTAGTGCAAAGATGAACAGGTGTTGAGATGAACATGACTGACAGGTGATACAAATGAATATCTTTGGCCTGTAGTGCAAAGATAAATATTTGGATAAAGATGATTATTAATTGATGTTACAGGGATAAAATATTGATGATGGACTTTTAAATCTTAGAAGATAGTAGAATTCATTCTCTACTTGACTCTTCTAATGGTTTGCTATTTTCGTTGTAGTTGTTGATCTAAAACTTGTTGTCGATTATATTCTATCAGATTTTTCCCTGTTGAATACTAATGATAATTTGTTATATATTATCTTAGTCATAATATTATTTACTGGGCTACTTGAGCTAACACTTTTCCTTTTTGTTCCATTTTTCTTCTCAGGAGGTGAGAACATAGCAGGATCTAGTCGGGGTATGGAGTGATGGTTCTAGAAAGATATTTTAGCAATCCTCGCTATTTCTGTAAAATAGTGTTTGAATAATTGTATTGAGGACTTATTTGAGTGTGGATATTGTCTAGAAGATAATATTTGTATTTAAACTCACAATATGTGTTGTCGTATTTTGCATGACAATTGTATTATTGAAGTTGTAGTTTTCTTTCTGTACCATGTATTTGGCAACTCAGAATGGGTGTTGTATACCTATTTTGGGGGCGTCACAGTTGGTATCAGAGCTTAGAGATATGATCCCTGGCTGAGATGTGAGACAAGAACTAGGAGGGGAGAGACGGGAAATTTCTTCGCTAATATGACCTGACTAAGTTTATTTGGTGTTTATTTGGTCGGTCAGAGTATAGGGATAATATGTGACATGTCAATTAACCCTTGTTTTGTGGCAGTATTTGAGAATGGCAGCAGAGAACGTTAACGATGGAGTGAATGAGACTTTGGAGATGCCTTTAATCACCACCCAGGGGAACGTGCAACAGGAAGGCAATATTCCTCCTGTAAACAACGTTACCGAGCAAACGATGAATGATGAAATGTTTAGGAGCTTTTTACAGTTCATGCAAAATCAGACGAGGGAGACTCGTGTGCAGAATACAGGTGGAAATGATAACAACACGTGGTTTGTCACAGCCAAGCAGTTCAAAGAATTAGGACCACCAAAATTTAAGGGAAATCCAGATCCGATCATGGCGAAAATGTGGGTCAAGCAAATTACCAAGATATTCGATGTCTTGGGATGCACGGAGGAACAGAAGGTTCCATTCGCCACTTTTATGTTCCGCGGTGAGGCAGACTACTGGTGGGAGTCTGTGAATCGTACCCAGCCTGACGCACTCAACATGTCCTGGGAAACGTTTCAGAAACTGTTTAATGACAAGTGCTTTTCTGAAAGTATTCGTCATATGAAGGAGGTAGAGTTTATTAGACTGGAACAAAACAACATGACGGTGTCCCAGTACGAGGCGAAGTTTGCAGAGTTATCCAGGTTTGCACCTCATTTGGTCGAGAATGAGGAACGAATGACAAGGATGTTTCTGAGAGGTTTAAAACCCGAGATTCAGCAATATCTTATCTCTCATAAATTTTCTTTATATTCAGATGTTGTAAACAGGGCTCAATTATTAGAGCAAGATAATGAGTATGTGCAACCGAGGGACCACAATCAGGGTCATACTGGTGACAGCAGTCATCGGAGCGATGAGAACCAGCAAGGAGGGAAAAATACAGACAAAAGTGATAACCACTCGGGTGGTCATCGTGGTCGTGATAATAAAAGGAGCGAGTTAGGAGGAGATTTTAAGAAGAGAAGGTACAACAATGATAATGTGAAGACGTCAGCACAAACATCAACTGTTTCTAGGGGAGGAGAACGACCACCGGTCGTATGTTACAAATGTGGGAAAGAGGGACATATCAGCCCAAACTTCCCACAACAATCTAAGGTATGTTATAACTGTGGAAAGGAGGGTCATATAGCTCGAGAGTGTTTTGTAGTAAAACCAAGTTCAGCGGGGATGGTGACTCCAAAAGCTGTCCCAGATAAGTCAAAATCAGCGGTTCCTGGAAGAGCGTTTGTCGTGACTGGCTAAAACGCGAGAAACCCAAACGAGGTGATCACAGGTAAGCTAATCTTGAATTCTTGCGAAGTTTATACTTTACTAGATACCGGTTCTACCCATTCTTTTATCTCTCCTGCTTGTGCTCAACGTTTGAACTTGACTCCGAAAAAATTGACCTTTGACTTATATGTTGAAACTCCGTTGGGTGAAACCTTCGTTATAAATCTTGCATGATCCAAGTTGGCACTATCACATTACCTGTTGATCTTATCTCTTTAAAGATACTTGCTTTTGATGTGATTTTAGGAATTGATTGGTTTAACCACTCATCATGCTAAAATTGATTATTTTCGTAAGGTTGTTAGTTTTCATATTCCTAACCAACCTGTTATGCGAATTCAAGCAACCAAACCATTAAAATCAATCGCTGTTATATCAAGCCATAAAGCCATTCATTTATTAAAAAATGGATGTCAAGCTTTCTTAGCCCATGTTATGAATTTGAACAAAGACAAGTCAGATTTGAATAATATTTCTATTGTTAGAGAATTTCCCGATGTATTTTCTGAAGAATTTCCTGGCCTAACCCAGAGCGTGATATTGAATTTTTGTATTGACCTTCAACCCGATACAAAACTCATTTCTAAAATCTCATATTGAATAGCTCCTATTGAACTTCAGGAGTTAAAAACCCAACTATAGAAGCTGGTACCCGAGCCTCTATCTGGTGACTTCTTTTGTGGAATGCACCAAAGTCAGACTCTCCGTAAGGGACTCTATATTTGTGTGGTGGTAAAATAATAGGTGTCATTGTGACGTGCTATCCAAGATTGGGATATGAATCACAATTGAAAGCAACCGAAGTCGGTGACCAAAGTACGTAGCTTTCTGGGCTTAACTGGTTACTATCGGAGATTCGTGAAAGGATTTTCTCAAATCGCTACTCCGTTAACTTAGCTGACTCAGAAAGATACAAAATTCGTATAGAGCGAGGAATGCGAGAAGATTTTCCAATAGCTCAAGAGGCGACTCATTCAGAACCTGTTCTGACCATACCATCCTGAAAAAGCGAACGTGGTAGCTGACGCGTTGAGTAGAAGATTGTACGCGAGTACGAGTGCAATATTATTGAACACAAAGACCCATTTTGTATAATTTATAAATGATAGAGATAGAGTTAATGACTCTAGGGACCCACATGATGATATACGAGTAAAATCGACTTTAATCGATAAAGTTAAAGCTGCTCAAGCTACGGACATAGAGCTGATGCGTATAAAGAAGAAAGTACAAGAAGGTGCTATTCCAGAAGCAAGAATCGATGAAGAAGGAATACTTCGAGTCAACTCCAGACTTTGTGTTCCTAACAATTTTGACTTGAAGCATAGAATAATGATGGAGGCACACAACACACCGTTTGTAATCCATCCTGGGAGTACCAAAATGTATCACGATCTTCGACACACATTTTGGTGGAGCAATATGAAAAGAGAGATCGCAGAGTTTATCTCGAGGTGTTTAACTTGTCAACGTGTAAAGGCGGAGCATCAAGTGCCAAAGGGTCCATTGCAACCACTTGAGATCCCGAAATGGAAGTGGGAACACATTACCATTGATTTTGTTACAGGTCTTCCCAAGGTTTCTCAAGGCATAGATGCGATTTGGGTTATTGTTGATAGATTCACCAAGTCTGCTCATTTCTTACCGATACGTGAGACTTATTCCCTTGAACGTATTGCTAGTATGTATGTGAATGAAATTTTGAGATTGCATGGCATGCCAGTATCCATAGTTTCGGATCGTGACCCAAGATTCACTTCACGATTTTGGGTTAGCTTGCAGAAAGCTATGGGCACGGATTTACGATTCAGTTCGGCATACCATCCTCAAACGGACGGACAATCAGAGAGGACTATTCAAACTCTTGAAGATCTATTAAGACTCTGTGTCCTAGATCTCAAAGGGAGTTGGGATAAGTACCTACCATTGGTGGAATTCTCCTACAACAACAGTTATCAGGCGAGCATAGGTGTGGCTCCATTCGAGGCGTTGTATGGAAGAAAATGTTGTTCTCCAGTATGCTGGGACGAGGTGGGTGAAGCAACATTGTTGGGACCAGAGTTGGTACGCATGACTACAGAGAAGAGAAGATCTAAACGATTCGACAATGTATACAAACGGCACAGGATCGACAAAAGAGTTATGCGGATCTTCATCGGAAGGATGTGGAATTTAATATTGGGGATCATGTATTGTTACGTGTTGCACTATGGAAGGAAGTTACAAGATTTGGGAAGAGAGAAAAGCTCAATCCAAGATTTGTTGGTCCATTTGAGATTCTTGAGCGAATAGGAAATGTGGCATATAGACTCGCATTACCTCCAAGCATGTCTCGTGTTCATAATTTTTTTCACATATCGATGCTTCGTAAATATGTTAAAGACCCGAACCACATTATTGAGTTAGAACCAGACGAGATAGCTGAAGATTTAACGTACGAGGAGGTACCTGTTAAGATCTTGGATAGGAAAGAGCATGTCGTACGCACAAAGGTTATACCATAAGTTAAGGTTTTGTGGAGAAACCGTGCTATTGAAGAAATGACCTAGGAGTTAGAATCAGAAATGAAAGCGAGGTATCCTCACCTTTTTAAAATATCAGGTACGTACGTCAATTTCGAGGACGAAATTTCATAAGGAGGGGAGGTTGTAAGACCCCAACTTATTAATGAATAAAATCAAATTTTCTCTAAATATTATTGTGAATAATAAGGGGTTAATTTGATATAATACTTTGGTTATGGGTGAAATGTGCAAATTTTGCAAAATAAGCAAGTGGTTATAAAATATTCATTTTGTCGGGTAATATTCGTTTGGTCGTGCAATATTCTTGTTGTCGGGGATTATTCGTACGACGGCGCAGCCTTGTGTGGGCCCCATAACGGAAAGCGATTGGATGAAGAAAATGACAAGTATAAGTTGTTTATAAATAACGGCGTAGTTGTTACCGTTAATACTGTTGGAATACCCGGTGGTTAAAATACAGTAGCACACGGTATAGCACCAATTATTAATTCTTACGTAAGAAGGCACTACTCAATAATTGTTACAGTAGTTATTATTCAATATTTTATTTTATTGATTCAATAATTGCTGCGTTGATATTTTATATTATTGTTGTTTCAATAATTGTTGCTGCACAGTATTTTCCTTTATCAGATCAATAATTCATATTATTTGAATAATATTATTAGATAACATTATTGGCAATGTCTAGAAAGTTATGTCTAAGGAGAGGTTTGGTCATCTAATTGCGCGCCAGTAAGGAGAAATCCTTATTGGAAAGCCCCCTCTTTCCTGGGAACGGCCTGGTTGTCATAAATGTGATTCTGTAATATTATTTGTGAATAATTACTTATTGATTCATATGATAAGGAAATATTTATTTTATGTGGATATAAATTAGAGATATATTTTTGTGGTTAAAAATGAAGGAGTTAATGTTGAGGTTTTTATTAGTATTTTTGTCGGAATGGAGGTATTAAAAATCAGGATTTTTGAGATATTTTGCGGAGGGTATAATTTTTAATCCGACCGTTGGATCGTGGTAATTTGTGGATATTTTATACATATATAAGTTGAGTATATGTCCACAAATTTTGAACCGTTAAAAATGAACGTATAATTTATTATGAATTTTACGAGATGACTGGTTCAGAAATTGTTGAATTTTCGGAGTTAATCATTTTGGTAGAAAATTTTAGAATTGGTGGGCCCCACTCTTGGATAGTGAAGAAATGTGCTGAGATTTTTATTCAAATGTGGTGGGTGGGAATAGTAGGAGGTAAAGCCATCAGGTTGCAGGTTAAGTCTGCTTCGGCGTGCTAACATTTTCCTATAAATAGAGGGCTAAGGTAGAATTGAAAATCACAACAGAAACAAGTTTTTTCTCTTTCTCTCTCTAGATTATTGAGTATATTTTGTGAGTATTTAGATACTTTGAGAGTTTCTATTCATCAGAGCAAGTTTCTTTCAGCCTTATACCGGTATTCCGACCAGAAATACTGATATTTTGATGTAAGGGATATTATTTTTCTTCTTAAATGATATTATTTTCTTCAATATCATTATGCTGAAATATCAACATGAGTTTTTATCAAATTTGAAACTTTTTGTGTCGGGGTTACTATTCACGTATACGTTACTATTCACGTATACGGCACCATTCACGAATACGACACTATTCACCGAAAAATAAAATTTTCCTTTTTTGTCCAAGATGTCTATTATGGTTACTATCTTTGATTGTGTCCATGTTTTGATCTTTATTTTTGAATTCTGCTTCACAATTGATTATTATGAAGTATTATTGATCTTGGATAAACTGTTATACGAATCCCTACTATTTGTCCTTCTGTCTCACTGGATTCGTTCTCTTTAAGATATTTTTCATCATCCTCAGTCCTAAATGATGATATTACTGAATATCTTTGGCCTGTATTGCAAAGATGTATGATTACTTGATGAATATCTTTGGCCTGTAGTGCAAAGATGAACAGGTGTTGAGATGAACATGACTGACAGGTGATACAAATGAATATCTTTGGCCTGTAGTGCAAAGATAAATATTTGGATAAAGATGATTATTAATTGATGTTACAGGGATAAAATATTGATGATGGACTTTTAAATCTTAGAAGATAGTAGAATTCATTCTCTACTTGACTCTTCTAATGGTTTGCTGTTTTCGTTGTAGTTGTTGATCTAAAACTTGTTGTCGATTATATTCTATCAGATTTTTCCCTGTTGAATACTAATGATAATTTGTTATATATTATCTTAGTCATAATATTATTTACTGGGCTACTTGAGCTAACACTTTTCCTTTTTGTTCCATTTTTCTTCTCAGGAGGTGAGAACATAGCAGGATCTAGTCGGGGTATGGAGTGATGGTTCTAGAAAGATATTTTAGCAATCCTCGCTATTTCTGTAAAATAGTGTTTGAATAATTGTATTGAGGACTTATTTGAGTGTGGATATTGTCTAGAAGATAATATTTGTATTTAAACTCACAATATGTGTTGTCGTATTTTGCATGACAATTGTATTATTGAAGTTGTAGTTTTCTTTCTGTACCATGTATTTGGCGACTCAGAATGGGTGTTGTATACCTATTATGGGGGCGTCACAACAGTAATTTTATGTCTTATATTTAATTAGAACATTGTATGGTGGAAGGATTGAATTGTACGATAACTATTTACTTAAAGGTTCTTCTTTGATTAATATTAAAATCTATATTATCTGGAAAGTCGTTAATCGCTAGGGAGGCTTATCCCTATTGTAGAATAAATATTATTTATTTAAATAAATTAATATTTTAATTTATTTATTTAAATAAGATTAGAATTGTTTTAATTGATTTATTCACAACCGGTTTAATATGGAGAACCTAAAGGGTCACACCTTAAAAGGAAGAATAATTATTTAAGAAGTTAATGGCATAATCGTAATAATAAGTTAAGTATATTTAATTTAATCTGTGGTGATAGAATAAATTAAATATCTTAATATTTATTATTTAATATTTTGGCCAAAATATTAAATATAAATTAATAAGAGGAGTCTTATTATTATTATTACTATTATTATTATTTAATTCCTAAAGGAGTTTAGAAATTAATTAATAAAAGTACTCTCATATATTCCTAATAAGATTAGGAGGTTAAATTAATTAAATGAGTTTAATTAATTATCCCTAATAAGATTAGGGAGCTTAATTAATTAAAAGAATTTAATTGATTAAATAATATCCTATTTTCTAATTAGATTAGAAGGGTTAACTGATATCTTTATAAGAGGAGTCTTATATCAGATATCAATATACGTGATTCTAATTGTTGGAGAGTACACCTTTTTCTATAGAGATAGAAAACTATTGTTTAGTCAACCACCCTTCTTCTTGAATATTTCTTCTTCCTTGGTGGATCACCTCTAGAGGCCAAACACTTGGGTGGCTAACGTTGATCAAAGGAAGGAACCAAACTCGGTGAATTCAAGTTGAACACGAAAGAATTTGGAGGTGAACTTGTACCTGAGGAAGCTCAAATCTTCAAGAATATAATTCTTGTTCTTTATCTTTTCGTTTAATTAATAATTGTGCATAAAGGATGACTCGGGTATATGGTTTTTAAAATTTTAAAACTCTGATTTTCCATGCTTCCGTTTATCTTGTGCAATTTGATTCAGTCCATGAATATTACAAACTAGCAATTATAACTTATATGGTTAACTTATAGCTTCTATAATAATTTATAGTTTCATTCCCGCATTAAATACTATCGCGTTTCAACATAACGCCAAAACAGCCCCTTGCTTGGCTTTAACAATCCCAAGCTTAGCTTTCATCCTCTATATTACTAATTCAATTACATTGAAATTGAATATGTTATAGATTTCATACATCTGTCTATTTAGAGGTTTAGAAACTTAGTTTTATATAGGTAAACTATCAAATTAAACCACTCAAAATCGTGTGCCAAAGTGGCCATCTGCAGTTGCTAGTGCTGCTGGGCAGCATCCCCTGTTGCGGCGTATCAACTTTATAGATTTTTAGTTTCTATCTCATAAGTCCGATGACATCTAACTTTGGATATGCTGTAAACATCATATTAACCTACTTTTAAAAATTATTGGACACCCATTTCGGATTAGATAGATAGTCCAAAACAGTGTTCACAAAGGGGCGTTCAAAACTGTTTTTCATTCTTTCCTAGCTTTACCTCTCTCGCTAAAACAGTCATAACTTTTCCGTTTCAAAACATTTTTAAGCGATTCTTGAGCCCACGCGAAGCTAACTTCAGGGAATACAACCTCTCTTCAGACCAAAAATCCAAATTCCAAACCGAACAGAACAGAAATCTGCTATTAGTGGACAGAATGTTCTGTTTTTAGACTGCACGACCCTCCTTCCCTAAACTGGTTATAACTCCTTTGTTTCTCAACATTTTTAAGCGATTCTTGAACCCACGCATTTTTAACTTCCTCCTCTACAACTTCCCCTACTGATATTTTTCCAGATTCCAAACATATCAGCCCAGAAATTCTGTGCAAAGAGACTGCACCGCATTTCCTGGACAATTTCGACTCTACTACTTCGAAATGTCATAACCTTTTGCTACGAAGTCGGAATCAGTCCATTTTAGAGTATATGGAAAGCTTATACAGTGTAATATAATATTCCAAAAGCCCATAATTTTTTGGAAAATGTAGCTAGCCCCGAATTCGCCCTTAGGGTCAGCAGTCCACAATTTTTAGAATTTTGTTTCTTCAAGCCTCATAACAGTTAGCATAACTTTTGTTATACAAGTTCAAATGACTTGAAACTTGTTCCTACTTCGAGACCTTGTTATAAGGTACATTTTTCATCCAAGTTTGGTCTTTAACAACATTATTAAGACACCTAACTAAAAGCTCAAAACTCAGTGTTCATATCTTTTTTAAGGAAATTTCATTTGATTTAATTTCATTCCATTGCTTTTCAAACTGATTTGGTTCCTCTGATTAGCTTAGTAAACCTCACACTACATATTCAAATGTCTTTTAGTTCCAAGCCTTGGGTAATTATTCGTTTTTAAGCTTGAAAACCTTGTTTGGCCATTTCATCAAACATCTAGCATGCAAGCTTTAAAAAGTCGGATTTCATATGTGTTTAAATATGAATCTAACCAAAAATTTCCTCCCTTTTCACTCCATTCTTGCAGCTCGACTACTTTTCACTTGAATAGTGCAAACATAAGATATAAGAATGTGTATAAACCTTAAGTTACGCTTTTTACCCATACTTGTAAAAGTATCCTCCCCAAAGATAACATTTCGCCCAATGTATCTTTTGATTCTTTCCACAAAAATTTTGTATTAACTGTAATATATTTTAGCTCATTAAGAGAAGGATATCTCAACAAAGACATATCTAACTTTTGATGTTGCAATAATAATAATGGCTTCATGTGGGATGGTCCTAGACAGTCTTTAAATATCTCCACATCAACGACAAAATCAGATTGAATTACTATCACATCCATCAATCCCTTGCTTGTGATGCAATTTAATCCTTTTAAGTATTGCCCACAACTAAGCTATAAAATAATACTTGTCTAGTAGTATCCATCTTTCTATATAAGGAGCAATAAATTTTCATTTCTCCATCAAAAGCACAAAATTTCCAACTAAACCTCCATTGTACATCTTCTTTAAAGTAGTTCTTAATTCAAGTTTCATTAATAAAATTCATTCCATACATCTCATATAACATGTATAAATGTTATCTTACTTAATATATTATTACAATTACTTATTTTGAGCTTATTAGCTCTAAGAAACCATTTATCGAACACCACAAGTGCATTAGCTTAATGGACAGAATTCAAACATGTTTATACATGCTTAAACCCAAAAAAAATTCTCCCTTATTACTCCACACAACACATACTAGCTCCTTTGCTCTAATTCAGCCCCATAGCAGTCCAGTTTCAATAAATACATACGTAAACATACTAACATATAAGTTAGTTTACTAACTTATAGTCTATGTATACTCACTTATACACTATCAATTTTCATGTCTTGCCATTATTTGAATTCCAATATATATTGCCCATTACTAATGTAATCAACAAATCTCAATAATAGCAGTACATTCTTACTTCTAATCTCCTTGAATTTTTAACAAATGAAAGTTAGATTACCTTTCTGTTAGATGTATTGATTGAATTGATACTTCAATCTGCTTCAAGCTCAGACTTTGATTCCTTTTTTGAGTAGCATAAGTTCCAACTCTTCCTTCATCTCAGTTCCTAACTTCAGTTCTTAATGAAGTTTTTAGCAAAGGTTGGATGAGTTCTTGTGTTAATATATAAATATATGAAGACTTAATCAATTGGGGAGAGATGGAGTATGGAACGGGTAGGAGAGAAAAATGGAACTGTTGGGAATGACTCCAGGCTTATTAAACTTCCCCTGCCTCTTTTTTTCTCTTTTTCTCTCTAAACTTAGCCAATTTGGCTAAAAATGAATATAAGTAAATTTTGATTTTGCTTCTATAAAAGCTACATTCAATTTCTTATAAGTTGGTCACCCAACTTAAGTCTTCTCTAGTCTTCCCCTTCATCTTTAAAAGGCTGCAAATCACCCCTTGGCATATTCTTAACATATTCTCAGAATATTCTTTATTCCTTAGCATATTTCTTAAGATATTTTTTTAAGTTTCAAATATTAGGTTTTTAACCCTAAGATTTTCGTAACTCGCATAATTCTCCTTCTCTTATTTTTAGCTTGCTTTTGTTAAGTTATTTAATTACTCAATCTTAGTAACTTAATTTAATCAAATAAGTTACTACATAAATCTCCTTAATTTATTCTATCCTCTTGGAATCATATAATTTACATAACCCATCTTTGATATATGAATTATATAAAATATAATGTAACATACTCAAATTATATATTTATTTTATAATTATAAAATAAATATGCTACACAAAATTTCTTATGTAAATATAATTATTTACATACGCAAGATATTATAATATAATATCCTTACCTCATTATCATAAATTCAATTAAGAATTTATTTACTTTATTAAGATATTACGATAAATATAATATCTTTTCTTTATTAAATTAATTTTATATAAGAATTTATTCTAATACTCTTGGATAAAGTATATATAAATATTATATGCTTAACCCGCCTCTTTTTGCCTCATTACGCAAATTGTTCCTAACAATTTTATTTTCCTGCGTAATATATATATATATATATATATATATATATATATATATATATATATATATATATATATATATATATATATATATTAATTTATTAACTCCCCATTACAAGTTACACCAAACATGCACACATCACATATAGAAAATAATTTATAACTTTATTTTCTCACATTATAAATTGTTTATATCAATTTATTTACATATAGTAAATATAATTTAATATATTTACCATTTTACATAAACATACATATCCTTCATAAATCATAAAGTAATTTATATACTCATAAATTAGACTAGACATTTAATTTAATATCCATTAAACCTCTTAATACGGTTTCCTACAATCAATAAGCCTTCTTCAAATGGTTTGCCATATTTATTATTACATAATTTCTTTCAATTATTAAACCGTATAGATTTATAAATAAATCATCTATTATCACTCTAGGTTTTAAACTTTAACTTTTAATTTAATCATTTAAGATTTTTTAAATTTTCGGGTTGTCACATGCTCTTTCTCCTTTGTTCATCTTTTCCCTTTCTCAAATATTTAGAAGTCTTTGAAAGTTTTTAGAGATGAGATCAAACTTTGGATATGGGTATCTCTTCTTCTAAAGTCTGTCAAACTCTACCATTTGATAGAAATATGAAAAATCAATGACTTTTTGAATACCAAAATATTTTTATAGACTTTATAAAAGTCTCAATTCAATACCACCTAACTTTTAAAGACATTATAAAAGTTGTAATTGAATATCAGTAAATTTTTTAAATGTCTTGATTGAATACAACCAAACTTTAAAAGTCTTAATTGAATTCACTCTCGTTAATGATTTTTGGTTGTAGATCTTGATCTTCAATGTTTGGCTAAGAGGAGTTTTTGATCGATTTCTAATGGTTTTAAATTTTGTTGTTTTGATTGATTTGATCGATTTCTGATTGTTTGGAAGTTTTAATTAGTTTTGGACCATTTTACCCTTCAATATAACAAATATGTTTTTATCACAATTTAATAAACTAATTTTTTATACACATCAGCTGAGATGTGTCCCACTAAGATAGTCACGTCTGCAATTTCTGACGTGGCAACCTCAATTGAAAAAAATTGATAGTTCAATCATCTACTTGACAAAATTAAATCTTTGATCACCGGAGTGAAATATGACTTATAGTTTAAGATAATAATTCATATTTAAGCCTTTAATAAATAACAATTCATCTTTGCCCGAACTTGTTTTGATATTTTATTAAAATGGAGTGAGGATTGTTGGAATTATTTTAATAAGTAAATTAGTACATTATTAATTATGAGTTATGTTGGGCCATAATACTTTTCCTACTGGGCCAGGCCGAATGGGCTTGTCCTTTGGACTATGTCACTTTTGTCATGTTGGGTCAAATGATTTGGGCCTCGCTACTTGACTATAATATTGGGCTTAGTCATTGGGTTGGTCCATTATGTGAGTTGTCACTTATCCTATCTTTGACCGGTAATCATCACAAAAGTAGTAGTTGACTGTTATGTCTGCCACCTTTCTGCATGGCATTAATGAGGATGGGACTCCGATTACCGGCGGGAGGTAACAGTGATAGCAAGTGGGAAAATAAGCTACACACTTTCGGCTGAGATGACAGGGGGTGAGAGGAGGTGTCAGGAGATAGTGGGTGGTACAGTAAACCGGGTCTTGGGAACGTATGGGGTAAGGATCACAAAAGGAAAAGAGGTAAATAAAACACAACACATTATTATTCACACTCAGACACTAGTCAATATTTTCCTCCATTGTTAACCTTGTGATCGCCTATACTGACTCTCACGCCCGAGCTATCCCCCGACGGTCAGGCCGACAAGCTTTTGGTGTTGACTTGTTGAACTGTGCAGGATCAGGGCGTCTTACGTGATTGGGACGTGGGAGAAGATCTTGGCGTTAACATTGGCGCTAGAAGGAGGGCTGAGTTCTAGTGTCCTGAGTATTTTTCAATCACAAACTGTGTTCGTTCTACGTCGGTGTTCATGGGGAAGAGTAGGACACCTACGCCGGAGGGGCGGCCTATGGCTGCCAGTGAATCAGTACCACGAGTATCTGTCAAGGACCGTTTGGGACCTGCAATAAGTGTTCATACCAGCACGGCGTCCAAACGGTCGCATGGAGATTCTCGTCCGAGAGCTGTGAGCAAAGCCAAGAGACAGCTAATTTTTACAGCAGAGAAAGGGTCCGGTCATGGCCGGAAATGAGTAGAAGGCACCTCGCCTAGAACTCGATACCGGGATGACCAAGACGAAAAGGCTGCCCGCTTGGCTAAGATGGCAGATGAAGCTGATAGGGCCATGGAGGCACTGGTGAAGCAACGACAGGATATAGCTGAGCAGATGTCTCGAATGGCAGAGTTGAGGGACGAAGCTTCCAACTATGTCCAATCTGAAGAACGTGGGCATCGGAGTGAGAAAGAACCTGTTCATTCAGGACGTGAGTCTCTGGGTCAACCTCGAGAAAGAAGAAGGTCCAGAAGCCCTACTCCTCAGAGATCGAAGAAGGCACATCACCCTGTCGGTTCTAAGGAGCAGGGTCGAAGCGAACGAAGAGGTCGATCCAGGGATCGTACTCCAGAGAATACTAAGAAGGCGCTCGTTGTTGCGCATTCCCACCACGACAGTCGGGTACTGAGACGAAGTAGATCTAGGGGTCGTACACCCGAAAGTCCACCGAGGGCACTCCGCTCTGTGGACCATCATCGTCATAAAAGCCCCTCGAAAGTTGGGGGTTCTATTGTAAGGAACCGATCCACTCAGAAGAGGGAGGGGTCACCAGAAAAAGAAGCATCGTCCCAACCCGAGGGCGTGGAGTATCTGGTAAAAGAGGTGAAGGAGCTTCGGAGGCAGCTTGCCGAGGTACAGAAAGTGAAAGATACTTCGGGAAAGAAGGCATCCCCTTTTTCCGCGGAGATTCTGAGAGAGAAAGCTGACCCCACCAAGAGGTTGCCTCACATTGAAAGTTATGACGGATCGGGAGATCCCTATGACCATAGCCAGGCGTTCGACTGACTGATAGATTATTACGACTTTAGCGATGCTGCTAAGTGTCATACTTTTGTCACGACACTCAGAAAGGATGCCAGGCAATGGATGGGGACTTTGCCCTCGGATTTGATTTCATCTTGGGCGGATATGTGCAGTAAGTTCCACGCCCGCTTCGGGAGCAACAGAAGAAGAGGGAAACCAACTGGCTCACTGGCTCAGGTTCTGCAGTTCTCGAATGAGTCTTTGGGCCAATATGTGAAGCGATTCCGTGAAGCAGTCGGCCAAGTGATAGACCTGAATGATCTACAAGCCGTGGGACTATTTTAGAATGGGTTAGATCTGGTCAAATCGGAAAAGTTAGTGAAGAAGTTGATGTTTCACCACCCGAAGAGTCTCGTAGAAGCCTTCGATAAAGCGGAAGGTTATATTGTGGTAGAAGAAGCCATGAATAGCCTCAAGCGCCCTTCTTCAGATCGGCTTAAAGAGACAGATCGGGACAGAACAGAGGGGGACCAGAGTAGGAATGAAGGAGATAGAGGCCGTCGCGATAGCAAATCAAAGAAATACAACAATAATAATTGGAGGCAGGGTGGAGAACGCTCGTCCGCTCCCGCTTAGAGGGTAAACAGGACCTATACTGCACTCAACGCCGACAGGGCTGTTATCTTGGAGCAGATCAAGAATCAACCTATTTTTGAGCCACCTCGAGATAACTTTAAGCCTGGGAAAGGGAATTCTCGTAAGTATTGTGACTATCATCAAGCCTCGGGTCATGATACGAACGACTGTGCTAGTTTGAAAGATTTTATCGAGAGAAAGGTGCATGACGGGGCTTTAGTTCATTATGTGGCCGCCCGAACGAACCAGCAGCAGAATAGAGGACCCGTTCAGGCAGCCCAACCAGTTCAGCAAGTGTTCCCCGCTCCTGAACTGCCCGCAAGGCAAGTGATAGATGTCATCACTGGGGGTACTTCGGGCAAGCTTGTTGGGAAGAAGCGCCGAAGCTATCTGGATTCGGTCATGTCAGTGGCGGGTACCCTCCCGAAGACTGACAGACCATTCCCGGGTACGGTAATTTTCTTTACAGATGAGGATTACCCTTCGGAAACGATCGAACCGCACGAGGGATCATTGGTCGTGACAGCACAAGTGGGTTCGGTGGATATGAAGCGTATGATGATTGACAATGGATCTTCTGTGGATATCTTATATGCTCATGCTTATCAGAGGATGCATCTCGATGGACAGAAGATGGAGATCGGGTAGGAGGCCCCTTTATATGGCTTCAGCAACGATCCGGTCAAAGTGGCTGGAACCATTGAACTACCGATTATCTTCGAAACGGCCCCCCAACAGGTAGAAATTATTTGTAAGTTTTATGTTGTGCATGTAGATTCCGCTTATAATGTTATTTTGGGGAGGCCCACTTTAACTACTTTACAAGCTGTAACCTCTATCCCTCATTTCAAAATCAAATTTCCTACGGCTCATGGGGTTGGGGAGATAAAAGGAGATCTGGATCTGGCCAGAAGATGTTATAGAAATGCCGTGATCACTTCGGGAGTAGGGGTGTCGAAGCAAAAACAGACCATGGCAATAGAGATCGAACCCTTCACAGAAAGCAGCTCAGAACCGTTGGTCATGCCAGCCGAAGAAATCGAAGAGATAGAGCTCATCCCGGGAAAGGCTAGCAAAACGGTGAAAATAGGTTCGGGTCTACCAGAACCTCTCAGAAAGAACCTCATTGAACTCCTGCAATGTTATGTTGACATCTTCGCCTGGGAACCTCAAGATATGTCGGGAGTGAGCAGGGATATCGCAGAGCATCGGTTAGAAGTGGACCCGTCGAAGAAGCCAGTTCGGCAAAAGAGGAGGATCTTCGCGCCCGAGCGCCAGAAAATCATCGATGAAGAGATTGCGAAGCTGCTAGCTGCTAACTTCATCTTCAAGATCGACTATCCGCAGTGGATGGCAAACGTGGTACTGGTCCAAAAGCAGAACGCGAAATGGCGGGTCTGCATCGACTATACAGACCTGAATAAAGCTTGTCCGAAGGATTTCTATCCATTACCCCACATTGACCAGCTCATCGATGCAACTTCGGGGTATGCCTTGTTAAGCTTCATGGATGCATTCTCTGGTTATCATCAAATCTCTATGTGTAAAGAGGATATACCGAAGACGGCTTTCATTACGCATCGTTCGGTATATGCCTACAAGAAAATGACCTTCGGCCTCATCAACGCCGGGGCCACTTACCAGAGGATGATGAACTATGTCTTCAGGCGTCAGTTGGGCAAGAATATGGAAGTATATGTAGATGACATGATTGTTAAGAGCATGTTGGTGCACAAACATCTGGATGACCTGGAGGAATGCTTTCAGACAGTCCGTCATCACAAATTGAGACTGAATCCTGCCAAGTGCACCTTCGGATTAGGGGCTGGCAAATTTTTGGGTTATCTGGTCAGCCATAGGGGAATTGAAGCCAATCCAGAGAAGATTCAAGCGATTCTGGACATGAAGACTCCTCAGTCGTTTAAAGACGTTCAGCGTCTGACTGGAAGGATTGCAGCTTTGAGGAGGTTTATGTCCAAATCGGCAGAAAGGTGTTTGCCGTTTTTTGACACGTTAAAAGGGCCGAAGAATGCCAAGACGTTCCAATGGACTTCGAAATGCGAAGACGCCTTTCAGAGCATCAAGTCCTACTTATCTTCGGCGCCTTTGTTGGTGAAGCCCGCTCCTGCTGAGCCTTTGTATTTGTACTTAGCAGCTAGTTCGTTGGCAGTAGGAGCAGTTTTGGTGCAAGAAGTTGGGGGTAAGCAGCACCCGGTTTATTATGTAAGCCATGTCCTTCGGGATGCCGAAACAAGGTACCCAAATATTGAAAAGTTTGCTTTTTCTTTAATAACTGCTAGTCGGAAGCTTAGGCAATACTTCTAGGGTAGGTTGGTAATAGTCTACACAGATCAGCCTTTGAAGAAAATTATGGGCAAACCTAAAGTATCGGGGAGATTAGCTGCATGGACGATGGAGCTATCTCAGTTCTTCGTTGAATATCATCCCCGAACTGCCATTAAGGGGCAGACCTTGGCAGATTTTGTGGTCGAGTGTTCGTTTTTTGAAGCTAATGAAGCTGTAGCAGAAGCTGGAGGATCTAACAGCATAGTTGCGATTCTTCAGCAGGAGCTGAGTTCGTGGACACTGTATGCAGATGGGTCTTCTACCGCGGACGTCAGCGGAGTAGGGATTATTCTGACCAGCCCGGAGGGGTTCAAGGTGCAACAGGCCATCAGATTTCAGTTTAAAGCAATGAACAATGAAGCAGAGTACGAGGCAGTGTTGGCGGGTTTGCGACTAGCTAAGAGTCTCGAAGTGCAAAGAATAGTTATCTTCAGCGACTCTCAGTTAGTCGTTAAATAAGTCTTCGGGGAATACGAAGCCCGAGGTCATAGAATGATCAAGTATTTGGCGGAATTGAAAGAACGGCTTCAGTATTTCTAGTTCTACGAGTTTCAGGAGGTCGAACGTGACGACAATTCCATTGCCGATGCACTCTCCAAATTAGCCACTACGAATGTTAACGTTTTTGATGGGTCGGTTTACTTGGAAATTTTGCAACATCCTAGTGTTCATCATGAATCGGTAATGTGCGTTGACCGAACCAACTGCTGGTTGACTCCGTATCTGGAGTATCTGGCAGATGGCGTTCTGCCTTCGGATCAGATGCTGGCCAAGAAAATCAAGTACAAGAGTGCTAATTTCGTTCTGATAGATGGGGATCTGTTTCGAAGGGCTTTCTCGTCTCCACTGTTAAAGTGTTTGACTCCGTCCGAAGCTGATTATGCTCTTTGGAAAGTTCACGAGGGCATCTGTGGCGACCATATGGCTGCTAAGTCATTAGCCTACAAAGTACTTCGTCAGGGATACTACTGGCCTACCATCTTCAAGGAAGCTACTGAATACGTCAAGAAGTGCGAGAAGTGTCAACTCAACAGTCCGATTCCACATCAGCCACCAGAAGAGTTATACTCGATCTTATATCCCATACCCTTCGCTGTCTGGGGGGTTGATATACTAGGTCCGCTACCGAAAACAAAAGGTCAGGTCAGCTTTGTTATAGTTGCCATCGACTACATGACCAAGTGGGTAGAAGCAAAACCGCTCAGGTTAATAACGGAACAGGAATGCTTAAAGTTCATCAAGGAGTCGGTAGTATTTCGGTTCGGAATTCCTAAGGTGGTGATTTCAGACAATGGACGCCAGTTTGTGGGATCAAAATTCGAACCATTTTTGAAAGAACTGGGGGTCCAGCATAGAAAGACTTCGGTAGCTCATCCTCAGTCTAATGGACAAGTCGAAGTGACCAACAGAACGCTGCTGAATGGAATCAAGCCAGATTGGACGAAGCTAAAGGAAGATGGCCGGAAGAGCTGCACAGCGTGTTATGGGCCTATCGGATGACTCCAAGGACCACAACAGGGGATTCACCTTTCAGACTGGCCTATGGTACTGATGCCTTAGTCCCAGTTGAAATTGGATCTCCAAGTCTTCGAGTTGGCCAGTTCAGAGAAATATACAATGATGAAGGGCTGAAAGCCAATCTTGATTTACTTGAAGAAGTCAGAGAAACTGCCTTGGTCAAACTAACAGCCTATCAGCGAAGAGTAGCTAAACATTATAACAAGGGGGTAAAGCTTCGCAGGTTCGAAGTAGGGGATTTCGTTCTCAGAGAAGTCGAAGCATCTGCGCCCCAGAATTTGGGAAAGCTGATGCCGAATTGGGAAGGGCCGTATGAATTCATAGAAGTACCGAAGCCGGAGACTTATCGTTTGAGGGCTTTGGACGGATCAGAGATCAAGAATACTTGGCATGCAGGCAGGCTTCGAAAGTATTTTCAGTAGCTATAATGTCAGTACACCGGAAGTCTGTAAATGGTTTCAAGTCATCATCAATAAAAATTCCTTTCTTTTCAAGCAAATCTTGTCTTCGTTGTTGTTAATGTCATCGGAGTAAGGAGGTTCGGGTGGACTCGCTGACCATTCGATGGTAGCCTCATCGGCAAGTGGTCCTTATGAGTTTGTCAGGCCCTTCGTGGTAGGCAAACGTCATTGGTGTAAAGAGGTTCGGGTGGACTCGCTGACCATTCGATGGTAGCCTCATCGGCAGGAGGTCCTTATGAGCTTGTCAGGCCCTTCGTGGTAGGCAAGTGTCATCCTTAAGACTTTGTCAGGCCCTTCGTGGTAGGCAATTGTATATCCTTAGACCTTGTCAGGCCCTTCGTGGTAGGCAAGTGTCATCCTTATGAGTTCGTCAGGACCTGCGTGGTAGGCGAACGTCATTGGTGTAAGGAGGTTCAGGTGGCCTCGCTGACCATTCGATGGTAGCCTCATCGGCAGGTGGTCCTTATAAGTTTGTCAGGCCCTTCGTGGTAGGCAAACGTCATTGGTGTAAGGAGGTTCGAGTGGACTCACTGACCATTCGATGGTAGCCTCATCGGCAGGTGGTCCTTAAGACCTTGTCAGGCCCTTCGTGGTAGGCAAGTGTCATCCTTAAGACGTTGTCAGGCCCTGCGTGGTAGGCAATTGTCGACCTTCAGACCTTGTCAGGCCCTTCGTGGTAGGCAAGTGTCATCATTCAGACTTCGTCAGGCCCTTCACGGCATCTACCTCACACTTTGGTAACGAATAAGTATTCCCTTACTTTATTACCTAATTTTTTCTAAGTATTGAGTTCGGAAGGCCACATTCTTTAACTTCATCTTATCTGTTATACGACTTGCCTAGTTGTTAATTAACGGTTTAAGTTAAGTCCACGAAGGAGCTTGTACATTTTTTAAGTTGAATCAATATCAAAGCGTTGATAAACAGTAAATACACCGAAGTCATAAGGAATAATGTTGATATTTCATTTACAAAATACTGTTTACAAAACGATAGAAACTTTTACAGAAATCCTACAGCTAAGGGAAAAGAGAATCATCTTAAGGAATCAGCTTCGTCTTCCAAAGAGTCGAGAATGGTCGGATCAACCTTGGCAGTGACAAGTATTGCCTTGTCTTTGCTTCGGCATTCGTCGTATCCATCCGAGAACATTTGGACGATCTCCTCGTTCAACTCAGCTGATTTTTGGTATTCTTGTTGAACTTCTCTCCGAAGATCTCCGGTCAGAGGGGGACCCAAATCTCTCAGAGCACGAAGTTCTCGAAGCTCCTCTTCGAGTTTTGCCCGTTCCTTCAGATGCCTCAAATCCCTAGCTTCGAATTCATTTACTTGCAGCGCCAGGCTTTTGTTGGTCTTCACCATCGTTTCGTTCTTCCCAACAAGGACCTCGTTACGACGAACCAGGTCTATGTTCGTAGTAACGGTTATTTGGTGGGTGGCATCGCCTGTCTCCAGTTTCTCTTTTAAGTTATTTACATCCTTCTGGAGGCATTCGTTATTGAAGAGAGTGGTACCATGGGCCCTTCTCTCTCTCTCTCCAGAGCCGACGCCAGAATAGCCTTCTCTCACCTGGCTGCATCTTCTTCGGCTTCGGATCCTCTATATCGGGGAATAAGTCTCCTGAAGACAGCATTTGCCTACAGACATTTAAAGAAAGTCGGTGAATTAGTAGAAGAAACAGATGATTCCTAAATATTTCAATTGAATAAACTAACCTTAGCCTGATAACTCATGCCTTCCTCGATTAAATCCCTAATCGAGCTATTTCCGAACCGATGATCATCGGTCTCCCGAACAAAGGAGTCGAACAGCTGAAAGGGAAAGTTCTCGTTAAACTCCGGCCATACAGTGGGAAAAGATGCGGCTTCTCGCCTGAAGGCGGAGGGGGAAGATCTTGTCGGAGAAGGCATGGATGGTTCGGGGGGCGGTGGTGGTTGATCATCGGAAGGTTGTTTCCTTTTACGAGACCGAAGTGGAGACTCGGTTGGGTTTTCGAGCTCGTCTTCGGAAACGTGGATCTCCACAGGAATAATGATAGGAGGATCGACTGCAGCAGGAGGAACCTGAAGCTCGTCGGCGGACAAAGGAGTCACTTTGGTCTTCCTCTTTTTAATACGAAGGGCTTGCATCCGCTCCTTCACAGGCATGTCAATCAAACTCGCTGCGGAAGCGGGTTGAGATCCTTGAGGATTTGTCCAGACTTTTCGAACAGCCCTTTTCTTCTTTCGAGGTTGGCTAGGTTCCTCTTCAACAACGAAGTGTGCCGATTGATCCTCGATGATTTGATCTTCGGAGGCCGAAGGTTCCTCTGGGAGGACTTCGGCGGAAGGTGATGAAGGCTTACCAGAGAGGTACCTATCCAGATCCTTTCGATCGATCGAAGTCGGTTTGATAAGAGACAATTTGTGGTCATACAACCACGCTTGCTTACTTAGGAGGCCGAAGCTCCACTCCTTCAGAGGTATCTTCTCTATGATACGCGTCATTTCTCTTACACGCTCCTCGGATATATCTCCGAAGTCTACAGAGACGCGATCAGAAGTAGTCCAGTCCGGGATAGAGGAAAGTTCAGGCCCGTTGACGAAGAACCATTTATTGTGCCATCCTCGGTTGCTCGAAGGAGTGTCCATTAGAGACCGCTTCTCGATTCTGGCATTGGGCTTAGGGGCTATTTTACTTAACACCTTGAAGCCTTTTTCCCGAGACTTCCCTACCGAGAAGAGGGTAAAGAAAGAATCAACAGCGGGAGGAACTCCTATCTCGTAACAGAAGGCTATGTAAGCCAGTATATGAATATACGAGTTCGGCACCAATTGGGCGAACCCAACTCCAACAAACCCTAGGAGGGTGATCAAGAAGGCATGAAGGGGAAACCTCACCCCCTTCTCCAGGAACGTTGTCGGGACGGCGGTCCAACCGTCGGGGCGTTGATACATTCTTTCGTGGGAGGATGCAATCCTCACCCTGTGGGTATCTGGTATTTGATAGCAAGCCCGAATGTTGCGGAGCTCAACCTCAGTAACAGTGGAGGGGATGTTAGCATGAGGAAAATCTTCCTCATTCTTGAAAAATTCGGAAGGATTGGGAAGTAATTCTTGAGGTGGAGCTTCCTTACTCGGAGCATCAATTTGGGGGTTTGAGCTCAGAGCCTCTTTGTTAGGGCTTAAATGGGGGGTCACGGTGGAGATGGGGGCTACACGAAGTGGAGAACTCGTGTCAGGGTTTTGAGATGCCATTGGTGAGAATTTGCAAAGAAAACGAAGAAATTTGAGAAAGAGAAGGCAGTAAGCTCTTGTAAATTCGAAATAGCAAGTAACCATCCAAGGTGAATGGGTGGTAGCTCTTATAGTGGGTGGTCTTTTCAAATTTTGCACGAAAACCGAGAGCGGCGCATTAATTGGAGATAATGATGCGGGAGTGGAAGGGATAGCGTCTGATTTTGGTTTTAATGGGTTATCCAAGGTGGGCTGGCGTTCGTTGGATCTCTTTTCACTATGGACTCACACTATTTACAGTCTTCCACTAAACATCCTGTTTAATAAAAGACTGGGGGGCAATGTTGGGCCATAATACTTTTCCTACTAGGCCAGGCCGAATGGGCTTGTCCTTTGGACTATGTCACTTTTGTCATGTTGAGTCAAATGATTTGGGCCTCGCTACTTGACTATAATATTGGGCTTAGTCATTGGGTTGGTCCATTATGTGAGTTTTCACTTATCCTATCTTTGACCGATAATCATCACAAAAGTAGTAGTTGACTGTTATGTCTGCCACCTTTCTGCGTGGCATTAATGAGGATGGGACTCCAATTACCGGCGGGAGGTAACAGTGATAGCAGGTGGGAAAATAAGCTACACACTTTCGGCTGAGATGACCGGGGGTGAGAGAAGGTGTCAGGAGATAGTGGGTGGCACATTAAACCGGGTCTTGGGAACGTATGGGGCAAGGATCACAAAAAGAAAGGAGGTAAACAAAATACAACACATTATTATTCACACTCAGACACTAGTCAATATTTTTCTCAATTGTTAACCTTGTGATCTCCTGTACTGACTCTCACGCCGGAGCTATCCCCCGACGGTCAGGCCGTCAAGCTTTTGGTGTTGACTTGTTGAACTGTGCAGGATCAAGGCGTCTTACGTGATTGGGACGTGGGAGAAGATCTTGGCGTTAACAAGTTATAATTTTCATAGGAGTTACAAAAAAATTAAAAAGGTTTTTTTATTTGTATTAAACATGATGAGTTCCTATCAATATTAATTAATTTCAGTGACAATATAAACTTTATAAATCAATTGGTGAATGACATATTCGTCTGTGGAATATTTGTTAGAATGGTAGAGATTTACTATCTACATGTTGGTAATGCATAAATAACGGTGTTTTGTTATATATCATATATTTATCTAACAAAATACAATTAATTTTGAATTTTTCGCTCATCCTAATAAATTATCTGAGCCGTCCAAAGTTTGAAATAAATCCCACCATCCATGTAGTGTCGGAGAAACGGGACACAACTAGTGTAATTATATATTAGAAACTATCTAATTGTTATTAATTATAAAATTTATTATTTTAGAAAATTAAGAACTGCATCTATTTTAAATATAAAACTATATTAGATTGTCAGACTACAATTGACGAGTAAACTATGAAATGTAGATTATGTGACTGAGCTAGTCTTTTCGTAAGAACGTAGAAGATGTGTGGCATGGTCTACACGGTGGTAGAAATAACAATTTAATTTATAAACTGATGGGTCAACCAAATTGATGTGGAATATGTGGAATGTGGAGTATATGGTGGAAGTTTGAGGAAATCTAGTCCAATAACATATAAGAGAAATAGTTGTATTTGTTTTATTTATTTCTCTTTCTTGGAAGTGCCCGTCAATAAGTCTGTAAACGAATTAAATGGTGCGGGGCTTTCGGGCTCGATTCGAAAAAAATATGAGTGAGACTCGAATTTATTAATAATATGATCTAAATTTGAGTATAAAAAATAATTCGAAAAAAAATATGAGTAGAATTTGAGCAAGGTTAATTATACTCGACTCGTTTAAGATTCAAATTACTCGAATTCTCGATTGTGATTCGATACATACTCGATTGATACAAATTCGATTAGATACTCAATACATTCTCTAATAATATATACAAAATTAAATTAGGATAATTAATTATTATTATTTTGTTTTGTTTCTAATTTTAATTATGATTTTATATTTGTAAAGTGTAATAGTAAATATATTTTCTCATTTCTAAATAAAATACCAAATTCAATTTATAATTATAATTATTATAAAATTAGTTATTATATGGAGACTCAAATTCGAGCTTGAATTTGAAGCTCGAGAGTAGTTTGAATATAATTCAATCCGAGTCTGATCGAATTCGAGTACTAAATATTCGAGTCGAGTCGAATTTGAGTATAATTTTTTAAATAGAATTCGAATTAGAGTCGAATTTGAGTATGAATTTAATATTTCGAGTCGAATTCGAGCAGCTCTCTGTTCGTTTTGGTTCGACTTATTTATACTTTTATCCCTAAACATAGAAAATATGAAGGTGTGAATGGGATTTAAATTTCATGATGTTGTCACCCTCATAATTAATTACTATGAAATTTATATCTTTTTGCTAGATTTGTTATAAAAAAAAATGATGCTTATAACTTCCGCATAATTATTTTTTTTTACTACAATCAACGTTACAAAAAAACTATAAACTTCATGAAAAGAAAGTATGACATCTTAGAAGCGGATCTAAGATGGACCATCTCACCTCTTGAGCCCACTGAACTAAAACATGTGGACTATGTATTGTATGCAATACAAATGTTATTTTAACAATTATTATTCTTATATTATTATAATTAATTTTTTATACTAAAAAGGTTAAAATTATCATTAAATTTACTTTAAAATTAATAATGGTCTTATATTTATTATTTTTTGTACAAAAAATAAGTTGAATAATGTTAAAATGAGATTCAATATTACACGTAAATATTTTTTAATCACGTGTCGATGTCATGTCATCAATTTTCTGACCTAACACTGTCAATTAGACGTAATAAAAAAATAAAAAATTTAATCTCCTAATTGAAAAAATTAAAAAGACAATCTCTAAAATAATTTTTTTTTAAAAAAATTCAGAGTATTAATACATATTTAGACCTAATTAAAAATTTCATTAGATAGGTGCACAAGTCAATCAAGTCATTTCTCACATCTTGGGACTTTATCATTACGTTGTATATTCAACTAAAAAAACACTCTCCTCCTTGAATTATAAGGTTAATTTTTAATTTTTTTGAAATCAATAAATATATATAGTTAATATTAATTTAAAAATTGGACCTATTATCTATTATAATTACACAAATAACAATATTTTGTTATATATCATATATGTAATTATATATTAAAAATTATCTAATTGTTATTAATTATAAAATTTATTATTTTAGAAAACTAAGAACTACATCAATTTTTTAAATATAAAACTATATTAGATTGCTAGACTAAAATTGACGAGAAAATTATGGAGTGTAGGCTATGTGATTGAGCTAGTCTTTCCGTAAGAACGTAGAAAATGTATGCCATGGTTCACACGGTGGGCCCTTAAAACTAGGACATGTGGGCTATGTGTAAGAGTAATGTTATTACTCTCCCAACTTGAAAATAACGGATGTGGCTCGTTAATGTCAATGTCGTCTAGGGACATGCCCGAACTTACCCCACCTCACCCCAACGCCCCATACCCCTACGCCGGCGTCTAGCCTACAGGTGGCGGGCGGGCGCGGATCGGATCAAAAAGGACCGAATTTTTACGGGCAAAAAAAAATAAGCCCATTACCCGCGGGCTCACGGGCGGGCCGGGGCGGCCAGCGGGCCGAAGGTGGTTTATGCCTATTTTTTAACATATTTTTGAGCCCGCGAAGCCCGCGGGCGGGCCGGGCCAGACCGGACCTTGAACGGGCCGGGCCAAAAAGGCCCGGATTTTTATGGGCTAAAAAAATACGGTCCAAAGTCCGCTTTTTGGCGGGCGGGCCGGCCCGGCCCGCGGGCTTTGGGCCCGTTTGCCAGGTCTAGTCTAGCCCCAACTTCAATTTAGACAGACTTTGAATTTAATTTTTTTTTATATAATTTATACGCATAATATTATTTTTTATATATAAATAATGTTATAAACACAAATAATATATCAAAAATCATGCACAAATAGTATTAAAAAATAAAAAATAGTCTCCCATTCATATAGAAAATTACGGATCTGGTAATGGTGAATTTTACATCAACTTCACCGTAATAAATTTATATAACTTTGCATTGTATGTGTTATAAAAAATATTGTATTAATCAATACAACAAAAAGTTATAGAACTTATCAATACAATATTTTCTATAACTCATATAATAAAAAATTATAAAACTTATTACAGTGAAATTGGTGTCAACTTCACCCAAACTTAATCCCAAAATTAGTACCGTCAAATTCGTGCTTGGCACGGGATTCAGAAGACTTGGTCGAACCATTGACTGAAGATTTAGGAAATAATAATGCATTATTTTTAAAACTAACCTAAACGTCTTACTTAAGATTGTAAAATGAACAAACACTTCAGACTCGATTTTTACTCGCTCGACTAAATGTTCGATTCAAGATTGACTCAAAATATAAATGAGTCAAATATGAATAAATTTTAAAGTTTGATAAATTACTCGAACATTCTCAAATTGTAATTTTTTATTGATACTCGGATCATATTCGTTCGAAAAGTTCAAACTGTTCGGGCTCGATTCGAGATCATGCTCGACTTGGTAGTTAAATAAGCCTCAATCAAACCTTATTTTATACTCAATAAATTTTATAAACCAAATCTAAACAAGTCAATACTCGACTCGACTGGATTCATTTACATTCTTAATCTTATTACTCTTTTCGTGTGAAAGAGAATATCTGGCACGGACCACGAGGTGGGCCTTCTAAGCTAGACATGTGAATTATGTATATTTTGGAAAAATGGTGTTACAATATTTTATAAAATTACTTATTATAATTTAATGGAGGCTTAAATATGAACTACTACCCTGAACTATAGACCATATTCCACTTCGGTGATCAAAGTTTTAATTTTGTTAATTAGATGATTGAACTATCAATTTTTTTCAAAATTTTCAATTGAGGTTGCCACGTCAAAAATTGCTAACGTGACTCTTTGGGTAAGCCATTGTTCAGTTGATGTGTAACTAAAAAAGAGTATTTTAATGTTTGATTACACAATTATTGTAACACCCCGAAATCTGGTCTATCTTCACACCCGGATTCCGTACGTCACGAGTACATCATTCATCCAACATACATCAATATATACTGAAATATATCAACATACACTCTCAAACCCCAGGTTCTGGAAACCTTATAACCTCTTTCATTACAAACAATGATAATACATTATTCACTTCATCTTACAAGAGTGACTTTTATCTGCCACCAAGGATACATAACAGTTCATTAAGCTAGTCTATAATTCAATTTCATCTTTCTATATTACAAGTCTTCATTTGATCTTCTCGCTCATTCATATTTTGAATGACACTTCATCTGGATACCGTCAGCTTGATCTTTACGGGGTCTTTAAATGCTTCTAACCTCGTCCGCTGAAAATATTTTTCATTTAAAGCAAGTGTGAGCATTCAATTTCCTAACAAGTCATAATAGTTGAACACACAACTTCAAGAGTTTAAACATTTCTTCAAAACTTCGATAACCGAACAAAGATTATGAAGCAGCTTGAATAATAGGAATAGTCCCGATTCCTATCATCTTAAAACATCTGTCATTTTCACTTTGAAATACTTTCATTCCTCTACCTTTTTCATACACATCCTGTCTGGCTAGAATCATTAGAACAGACTTAACAATAACGGTTCATGTATAAACAGAGCATACTTGTATTGAACAGTCAATCATAGAATAGTTCATATCATAGAAATACCGAAGTGTTCAAATTATGGCACAAGGCCTCATACATACTATCACCTCGTACATACATTGCACATATGTACATAGACAAGACTTCTCAAGTTCGACATCTGAGAAGTTTAAGAAACTAGCATTCATTTAAAATATGAATGAAGTTAGAAAACTTGCCTTACGCCCAGCTACAACTTACGCTGAACTGCTCATTCCAACTCCTAAGTAACACATAAGGAAAACGTAAGCACCAATTAGTCATATATTTGATTTACGCATTGGTTTAAACTTCACTTTACTTTGCGTTCTTGAAATTTAAGCTTACGCGACTAACTTTCTTTACTAGTTTACGGCTTCATGACATACGGAGATGTCTTACTCAGAATGTTCATCATCTTGGATGATTTATATTCTTATCTAACTCACATTCAGCTTTCATTAATCTTATTACCGTTCATTACGGCTTTCTTGATAATTAATAACTTATTTAATACTTTCATTATCCATTACATGAACCCCATGTTCATTACTTATTCTTAGTATCGAAGCTATACCGATTGTTGTATGTTAAGACCAAGCGTCCATCGCAACAACGTTGCGTTCACAGCGTCTATACGCTTCACACTTAGCTCTCATTATCATGACATAACATTGAAATGTTATTCATTGCCCTCGTCACTCAACGTCTAAGGAATCACAACCATAGCAATCCCTCACGTTCGTTTATCACGACTACGGTCCCCGGATATCAGTTCCGTAACTCGCACTTACAATCGTTGTCTTTTAATCTCATTTAATCTTTCCTTTCAACATTTACTAAAGGTTTAAATCACTTGATTAAATGTTACATTAATTGGACATTATGTTCTTTATCGTCCCTTACGTTTCCCCCAAGAGCTGAGCAATTAAAAGCTCTCTCTAGCTTTTCCTTCACACTGGCGCTGCGGCGCCACCCTCTCCTTTAACTCTCGCGCCGTGGCGCGAGTTAGCAGTACCTGGCTCTCCGGTCTGGCGCTACAGCGCCACATTACAAGGCATGGTTGGCGCCACGGCGCCAAGCCCTAATTCTTGAAATTTTTTCCAAGTCTTTAATTGTTCTGAGACGCTTACTTCCCGATCTCATAACTTATTCGTTATAACTCAGAACGAGGTTGTTCCAAAGCCATTCTCTTCCTTATCTTATGTACTTCAATCCCCCTTGGACAGAACTTCATTCTGAATCCATTAATATGCCATTCGATTGGCTTGATCTTCACCCTTCGTTCATTTTTACGCTTTTAATGTTCTTCGCTCGTTCATCCGTAATTCAGTCATCCGAACTCGAAACTTGTTCGTTCTTGAGTCCATGACTCACGTTTTCTATGTTCCATTACTTCTTTATGAAACCCTATACGTTCGGGTTCATTTACTAACTTTTTAATTCTCATTCGTCTTTTACGAAAATTTTGCCATAACTTCATTAGAGCTACGTTTTAATCCGTTCTTCATGAACGTTTCTACGTTTCCTAACCAAGAAATAAGCATCTAACTTATACGCGATGGTTTTAAACTTGTCCATCAACAACAATTACACTACGATGGTTTTAAATTTGTCTATCAACAACGTTCTCTTCGCGTGTTCTTTGTGTTCTTCGTTCGTTCTTCATTTTAATCGATATTTTGGATTATGATTCCACTTTTTATTGGAATTTGATGTTATAAAACAACATTCCTTACTTATTTCACCTACTTCTTCATAATATTCATTCGGATCGCTCAAAATCCTCACAAATCTTATACTTCCTTAAGAAATTTACAAACTAAACTTCTAATTCTCATTTCTTTATTTTCTTATGATTTCATGTGACGCCCCCAAAATAGGTATACATCACCCATTCTGAGTCGCCAAATACATGGTACAGAAATAAATACAACTTCATTAATATAATTGTTGTGCAAAATACGACAACATAAATACTGTGAGTTTAAATATAAATATTGTCTTCTAGACAATATCCAAACTCAAATAAGTCCTCATTACAATTATTGAAACACTATTTTACAAAATAGTGAGGACTGCTAACACAACTGACTAGAAACATCACTCCACACCCCGACTATTTCCCGCTATATTCTCGCCTCTTGAGAAAAATGGAACAAAAAGGAAAAGGGTGAACTCAACTAGCCCAGTAAAGAATATTATGACTAAGATAATAAACAACAACTTATCATTAGTCTTCAACAGGAAAAAAAATCTGATAAAATATAATAGACAACAAGTTTTAGTCAACAACTGCAGCGAAAACAACAAACCATTAGAAGAGTCAAACAGAGAATAAATTCTACTATCTTCTAAGATTTAAAAGTCCATCAACGATATTTTATCCCTGTAACATCAATCAATAATCATCCTTAATCAAATATTCATCTTTGCACTACAGGCCAAAGATATTCATTTGTATCACCAGCCGGTCATGTTCATCTCAACACCTGTTCATCTTTGCACTACGGGCCAAAGATATTCATCAGTTAATCATTCATCTTTGCACTACAGGCCAAAGATATTCAGTAATATCATCATTTAGGACTGAGGATGATGAAAAATATTTTAAAGGAAACGAATCCAGTGAGACAGAAGGACAAATATTAGGGATTCGTATTACAGTTTATCCAAGTGCAATAATACTCCAGAACAACTAATTGTGAAGTAGAATTCAAAAATAAAGATCAAAACATGGATACAATCTAAGATAGTAACCATAATAGCCATCTTGGATAAAAAGAAAATTTTTTATTTTTTGGTGAATAGTGCCGAATTAGTGAATAGTGCCGTATACGTGAATAGTGCCGTATACGTGAATAGTAACCCCGACACAAAAAGTTTCAAATTTGATAAAAAGTTCATAATATTTCAGCATAATGATATTGAAGAAAATAATATCATTTAAGAAGAAAATAACATCCCTTACCTCAAGATAATAGTACTTATGTTCGGAATATCGGTATAAGGCTGAAGGAAACTTGCACTGATAAATAAAAACTCACAAAGTATCTAAATACTTACAAAATATGCTCGATAATATAGAGAGAGAAAGAGAGAAAACTTATGAATTCTGGTGTGATTTTCAATTCTAACTTAGCCATCTATTTATAGGAAAATGTTAGCACGCCGAAGCAGACTTGACCTGCAACCTGATGGCTTTACCTGCTACTATTCCCACCCACCACGTTTGAATAAAAATTTCAGCACATTTCTCACCAACCAAAAGTGGGGCCCACCAATTCTAGAATTTTCTACCAAAATGCTAAATTCGGATACTTCAACACATTTTGAACCAGTCACCTCTTAAAATTCATAACAAATCATACGTTCATTTTTAACGGTTCAAAATTTGTGGACATATACTCAATTTATATATATATATATATATATATATATATATATATATATATATATATATATATATATAACATATTCAAAAATCACAACGATCCAACGGTCGGATTAAAAATTATAACTCACGCAATATATCTCAAAAACAGTGATTTGATTTTTAATACCTCAATTCTGACAAAAATACTGATAAAATAACTCAGCATTTATTCCTTCACATAAAATAAAAATATCCACCAATTATATCTACATAAAATAAATATTTCCTTATCATATAAATCAATAATTAATTATTCACAAATAATATTACAGAATCACAATTATGACAACCAGGCCGTTCCCAGGAAAGAGGGGGCTTTCCAATAAGGATTTTTTCTTACTGGCGCGCAATTAGATGACCAAACCTCTCCTTAGACAGAACTTTCTAGACATTGCCAATAATGTTATCTAATAATATTATTCAAATAATATAACTTAATGATCTGATAATGAAAAATATTGTGCAGCGACAATTATTGAAACAACAATAATATAAAATATCAACGTAGCAATTATTAAATCAATAAAATAAAATATTGAACAGTAATTACTGTAACAATTATTGAGTAATGCCTTCTTACGTAAGAATCAATAATTGGTGCAATACCGTGTGCTACTGTATTTTAACCACCGGGTATTCCAACAGTATTAACGGTAACAACTACGCCGTTATTTATAAACAACTTATACTTGTCGTTTTCTTCATCCAATCGCTTTCCGTTATGGGGCCCACACAAGGCTGCGCCGTCGTATGAATATTCCCCGACAGCAAGAATATTTCATGACCAAACGAATATTCTCCGACAAAATAAATATTTTATAACCACTTGCTTATTTTGCAAAATTTGCACATTTCACCCGTAACCAAAGTATTATATCAGATTAACACCTTATTATTCACAATAATATTTAGAGAAAATTTAATTTTATTCATTAATAAGTTGGGGTCTTACAACCTCCCCTCCTTATGAAATTTCATCCTCGAAATTGACGTACGTACCTGGTGTTTCGAAAAGGTGAGGATACCTCGCTTTCATTTCTGATTCCAACTCCCAGGTCATTTCTTCAATAGCATGGTTTCTCCACAAAATTTTAACTTGTGGTATAACCTTCGTATGTAGAACATGCTCTTTCCTATCCAAGATCTTAACAGGTACCTCCTCGTACGTTAAATCTTCGGCTATCTCGTCTGGTTCTAACTCAATTATGTGATTCGGGTCTTTCACATATTTACGAAGCACAGATACGTGAAAAATATTATGAACACGAGACATGCTTGGAGGTAATGCGAGTCTATAGGCCACATTTCCTATTCGGTCAAGAATCTCAAATGGACCAACAAATCGTGGATTTAGCTTTCTTCTCTTACCAAATCTTGTAACTCCCTTCCATGGTGCAACACGTAACAATACATGATCCCCAATATAAAAATTTCACGTCCTTTCGATGAAGATCCGCATAACTCTTTTGTCGATCCTGTGCCATTTGTATACGTTGTCGAATCGTCTGGATCTTTTCTATAGTTATGCGTACCAACTCTGGTCCCAATAACGTTGCTTCACCCACCTCGTCCTAGCATACTGGAGAACGACACTTTCGTCCATATAAGGCTTTAAATTGAGCCATACCTATACTTGCCTGATAACTATTGTTGTAGGAGAATTCCACCAGTGGCAAGTACTTATCCCAACTTCCTTTGAAATCTAGAACACAGAGTCTTAATAGATCTTCAAGGATTTAAATAGTCCTCTCTGATTGCCCGTCCGTTTGAGGATGGTATGCTGAACTGAATCGTAAATCCGTGCCCATAGCTTTCTGCAAGCTAACCCAAAATCGTGAAGTGAATCTTGGGTCACGATCCGAAACAATGGATACTGGCATGCCATGCAATCTCACAATCTCATTCACGTACATACTAGCAAGACGTTCAAGGGAATAAGTCTCACGTATAGGTAAGAAATGGGCAGACTTGGTTAATCTATCAACAATGACCCAAATCGCATCTATGCCTTGAGACACCTTGGGAAGACCCGTAACGAAATCTATAGTAATGTGTTCCCACTTCTATTTCGGAATCTCAAGTGGTTGCAATGGACCCTTTGGTACTTAATGCTCCGCTTTTACACGTTGATAAGTTAAACACCTCGAGATAAACTCCGCGATCTCTCTTTTCATATTGCTCCACCAAAATGTATGTCGAAGATCATGATACATTTTGGTACTCCCAGGATGAATTGCAAATGGTGTGTTGTGTGCCTCCATCATGATTCTATGCTTCAAGTCAAAATCGTTAGGAACACAAAGTCTGGAGTTGACTCAAAGTATTCCTTCTTCATCGATTCTTGCTTCTGGAATATCACCTTCTTGCACTTTCTTCTTCATACACATTAGCTCCATGTCCGTAGCTTGAGCAGCTTTAACTTTATCGATTAAAGTCGGTTTTACTCGTATATTTAATATCATCATGTGGGTACTTGGAGCCTTCATCTCTATCTCCATCCTTTGCAAATCATATAAAATGGGCCTTTGCGTTAACAACATTGCACTCGTACCCGCATATGATCTTCTACTCAATGCATCAGCTACTACATTGGCTTTTCCAAGATGATATTAGATGGTATGATTGTAATCTTTCAACAGCTCGAGCCAACGTCATTGCCGCATGTTGAGTTCCTTTTGGGTGAAGAAATATTTGAGGCTTTTATGATCTGTATAGATCTCCACTTTCTCCCCATACAGGTAGTGTCTCCAGATCTTCAACGCGAAAACAACTGCTGCCAACTCCAAATCATGAGTAGGATAATTTCTCTCATATTCTTTGAGTTGTCGCGAGGCATAGGCTATGACTTTCCCATGTTGCATGAGAATACATCCTAACCCTTTGCCTGAAGCATCGCTGTAGATAACAAATCCATCCGAACCAGATGGTATTGTTAGAACAGGTGCCGAAATGAGTCTCCTCTTGAGTTCTTGAAAACTCTTCTCACAATCCTCGCTCCAACCGAATTTTGTATCCTTCCGAGTCAGCTGAGTTAACGGAGTAGCGATTCTAGAAAATCTTTCCACGAATCTCCGATAATATCCAGCTAAGCCTAAAAAGCTACGTACTTCGGTCACCGACTTCGGTTGCTCCCAACTTTGTATTGCTTCAATCTTCTCCGGGTCAACAGATACTCCATATTTTAACACCACGTGCCCAAGGAATGCTACTTCCTCAAGCCAGAACTCACATTTCTTTATCTTGGCATATAGCTTGTTTTTACGAAGCCTTTGCAGTACCAGCTTCAAATGGTGCTCATGATCTTCATGGCTTTTGGAATAGATGAGGATGTCATCAATAAAGACAACAACGAACTGATCCAAATATTCTTTGAATACACGGTTCATCATATCCATGAAGGCAGCAGGAGCATTAGTCAATCCAAAAGACATGACTAAGAATTCATAATGCCCGTACCGAGTTCTGAAGGCAGTCTTTGGAATATCCTCAGTTTTAATCTTCAACTGATGATATCCAGAACGAAGATCGATCTTTGAAAAGAATTGTGCTCCTTACAATTGGTCGAACATGTCATCAATACGAGGTAGCGGATACCTATTCTTGATGGTGACATGGTTCAATTCTCGATAGTCAATACAAAGTCGCATACTCCCGTCTTTCTTCTTTACGAATATAACAGGAGCACCCCAAGGAGACGTACTAGGACGAATGAAACCGATGTCTAAAAATTCCTGTAATTGGACTTTTAACTCCTGAAGTTCAATAGGAGCCATTCGGTATGGGGTTTTAGAAATGGGCTTTGTACCGGGTTCAAGGTCAATAAAGAATTCAACTTCACATTATAGGGGTAGATCAGGAAGTTCTTCAGGAAATACGTTAAGAAATTCACTAACAACAGAAATATTATTCAAATATGATGTGTTTTTGTTCAAGTCCATAACATGGGCTAAGAAAGCTTGACATCAGTTTTTTAATAAACGAATGGCTTTATGGCTTGATATAACAGCGATTGATTTTAATGGTTTGGTTGCTTGAATTCGCATAACAGGTTGGTTAGGAATATGAAAACTAACAACCTTACGAAAATAATCAATTTTGGCATGATGAGTAGTTAACCAATCAATTCCTAAAATCACATCAAAAGCAAGTATCTTTAAAGAGATAAGGTCAACAGGTAATGTGATTGTGCCAACTTGGATTAAGCAAGATTTATACACTGTAGATGTAATGAAAGTTTCTCCTAATGGAGTCTCCACAGATAGGTCAAATTCTAATTTCTTCGGAGTCAAGTTTAAACGTTGAGCACAAGCAGGAGAGATAAAAGAATGGGTAGAACCGGTATCTAGTAAAGTATAAACTTCGCAAGAATTTAAGATTAGCTTACCCGTGATCACCTCGTTCGGGTTTCTCGCGTTTTGGCCAGTCACGACAAACGCTTTTCCAGGAACCGCTGGTTTCGACTTATCTGGGATAGCTTTTGGAGTCACCATCCCCGCTGAACTTGGTTTTACTATAGAACACTCTCGAGCTATATGACCCTCCTTTCCACAGTTATAACATACCTTAGATTATCGTGGGCAGTTTGGGCTGATATGTCCCTCTTTTCCGCATTTGTAACATACGACCGGTGGTCGTTCTCCTCTCCTAGAAACAGTTGATGTTTGTGCTGACGTCTTCACGTTATCATTGTTGTACCTTCTTTTCTTGAAATCTCCTCCCGACTCGCTCCTTCTATTATCACGGCCACGATTACCACCAGAGTGGTTATCGCTTTTTTCCGAATGCTTTCCTCCCTGCTGGTTTTCATTGCTCCGATGACTGCCACCACCGGTATGTCCCTGGTTGTGGTCCCTCGGTTGAACATACTCATTATCTCGCTCTAATAATTGAGCCCTGTTTACAACATCTGAATATAAAGAAAATTTATGAGAGATAAGATATTGCCGAATCTCGGGTTTTAAACCTCTCAGAAACATCCTTGTCATTCGTTCCTCATTCTCGACCAAATGAGGTGTAAACCTGGATAACTCTGCAAACTTCACCTCGTACTGGGACACCGTCATGTTATTTTGTTCCAGCCTAATAACTCTACCTCCTTCATATGACGAATACTTTCAGGAAAGTACTTGTCATTAAACAGTTTCTGAAATATTTCCCAGGACATGTTGAGTGCGTCAGGCTGGGTACGCTTCACAGACTTCCACCAGTAGTCTGCCTCACCGCGAAATATAAAAGTGGCGAATGGAACCTTCTGTTCCTCCGTGCATCCCAAGACATCGAATATCTTGGTAATTTTCTTGACCCACGTTTCCGCCTTGATCGGATCCGGCTTTCCCCAGAATTCTGGTGGTCCCAACTCTTTGAACTGCTTGGCTGTGACAAACCGCGCGTTGTTATCATTTCCACCCATATTCTGCACACGAGTCTCCCTCGTCTAATTTTGCACGAAATGCAAAAAGCTCCTAAACATTTCACCATTCATCGTTTGCTCGGTAACGTTGTTTACAGGAGGAATATTGTCAGCCTGTTGCACATTCTCCTGATTGGTAACTAAAGGTGTTTCCACGGTCTTATACACTCCATTGTTAACGTTCTCAGCAGCCATTCCTAAATACTGCCATAAAACAAGGGTTAATTAAACAAATTAACATAACACAAAATATCCCTATATTATGACCAACTAACAAATAAGCTTAGGTAGGACACACTACCGAAGGATTTACTCGTCTCTCCCCTCCTAGTTCTATTCCCCGATCTCCGCCAGAGACCATATCCCTAAGTTCTGATACCAACTGTGACGCCCCCAAAATAGGTATACATCACCCATTCTGAGTCGCCAAATACATGGTACAGAAACAAATACAATTTCATTAATATAATTATCGTGCAAAATACGACAACACAAATACTATGAATTTAAATCCACACTCAAATAAGTCCTTATTACAATTATTGAAACACTATTTTATAAAATAGTGAGGACTACTAACACAACTGACTGGAAACATCACTCCACACCCCGACTAGTTCCCGCTATATTCTCGCTTCTTGAGAAAAATGGAACAAAAAGGAAAAGGGTGAGCTCAACTAGCCCAGTAAAGAATATTATGACTAAGATAATAAACAACAACTTATCATTAGTCTTCAACAGGGAAAAAATCTGATAAAATATAATAGACAACAAGTTTTAGATCAACAACTGCTGCGAAAACAGGAAACCATTAGAAGAGTAAAGCAGAGAATGAATTCTACTATCTTCTAAGATTTAAAAGTCCATCAACGATATTTTATCCCTGTAACATCAATCAATAATCATCCTTAATCAAATATTCATCTTTGCACTACAGGCCAAAGATATTCATTTGTATCACCAGTCGATCATGTTCATCTCAACACCTGTTCATCTTTGCACTACGGGCCAAAGATATTCATCAGTTAATCATTCATCTTTGCACTACAGGCCAAAGATATTCAGTAATATCATCATTTAGGACTGAGGATGATGAAAAATATTTTAAAGGAAACGAATTCAGTGAGGCAGAATGACAAATATTAGGGATTCGTATTACAGTTTATCCAAGTGTAATAATACTCCATAAAAACCAATTGTGAAGTAGAATTCAAAAATAAAGATAAAAACATGGATACAATCTAAGATAGTAACCATAATAGCCATCTTGGATAAAAAGGAAAAATTTTATTTTTCGGTGAATAGTGTCGAATTCGTGAATAGTGCCGTATACGTGAATAGTAACCCCGACACAAAAAGTTTCAAATTTGATAAAAAGTTCATAATATTTCAGCATAATGATATTGAAGAAAATAATATCATTTACGAAGAAAATAACATCCCTTACCTCAAGATAACAGTACTTCTGTTCAGAATATCGGTATAAGGCTGAAGGAAGCTTGCACTGATAAATAAAAACTCACAAAGTATCTAAATACTCACAAAATACGCTCGATAATATAGAGAGAGAAAGAGAGAAAACTTATAAATTCTGGTGTGATTTTCAATTCTAACTTAGCCCTCTGTTTATAGGAAAATGTTAGCACGCCGAAGCAGACTTGGCTTGCAATCTGATGGCTTTACCTGCTACTATTCCCACCCACCATATTTGAATAAAAATTTCAGCACATTTCTCACCAACCAAAAGTGGGGCCCACCAATTCTAGAATTTTCTACCAAAATGCTAAATTCGGATACTTCAACAATTTCTGAACCAGTCACCTCTTAAAATTCATAACAAATCATACGTTCATTTTTAATGGTTCAAAATTTGTGGACATATACTCAACTTATATATGTATATCATATCCAAAAATCACAACGATCCAACGGTCGGATTAAAAATTATAACTCACGCAATATATCTCAAAAACAGTGATTTGATTTTTAATACCTCAATTCTGACAAAAATACTGATAAAATAACTCAGCATTTATTCCTTCACATAAAATAAAAATATCCACCAATTATATCCACATAAAATAAATATTTTTTTATCATATAAATCAATAATTAATTATTCACAAATAATATTACAGAATCACAATTATGACAACCAGGGCGTTCCCAGGAAAGAGGGGGCTTTCCAATAAGGATTTTTCCTTACTGGCGCGCAATTAAATGACCAAACCTCTCCTTAGACAGAACTTTCTAGACATTGCCAATAATGTTATCTAATAATATTATTCAAATAATATGAATTATTGATCTGATAATGGAAAATATTGTGCAGCGACAATTATTGAAACAACAATAATATAAAATATCAACGTAGCAATTATTGAATCAATAAAATAAAATATTGAACAGTAATTACTGTAACAATTATTGAGTAATGCCTTCTTACGTAAGAATCAATAATTGGTGCACTACCGTGTGCTACTGTATTTTAACCACCATGTATTCCAATAGTATTAACGGTAACAACTACGCCGTTATTTATAAACAACTTATACTTGTCGTTTTCTTCATCCAATCGCTTTCCGTTATGGGGCCCACACAAGGCTGCGCCGCCGTACGAATATTCCCCGACAGTAAGAATATTCCACGACCAAACGAATATTCCCCGACAAAATGAATATTTTATAACTACTTGCTTATTTTACAAAATTTGCACATTTCACCCATAACCAAAGTATTATATCAAATTAACACCTTATTATTCACAATAATATTTAGAGAAAATTTGATTTTATTCATTAATAAGTTGGGGTCTTACATCTCAACCATATGAAATCATGACTAATATCTTTTACTCCTTATTCTCATTAAGTTATGTTTTAAACGTATTAAACTTAAAGAAAATACTAGAAGAGACTAGGATTCGGATTACCGTTCTTCTTTAATCTTCTCCGTCGGACAAAGTTTGTACACGGGCTAGCTTTTCCTCCTTCTCCTCCTCCCATCCGAACTCTCTCTCTCTCTCTCAAGTGTCTTAGGATTTTCAAAATTCCAAAATAATGAAATGAGCTTCCTATTTATAAAAAACCAAAGTTAGGGGTAGTTTAGTCATTTCGCCCCCTTAACCTCATTACTATTCCTATGCTTAGCCACCAAGTTTACTTAGCCACCAAGTCTACATAGCCACCGAGTTTACTTAGCCATTAACTCTTCTTAGCCCTTAAGTCTTCTTAACCCTTAAGTTTACTTACTCATTAAGTTTACTTAGCCCTTATGTAAGACCCCAATTTTTTTTTAATAAAATAGAATTTTTTTTATTTATTATTTTGAAATAGTAAGGGTTGAATTGATTAATGAGGTTAGTTATGGGTAAAATGCGCAAATATTTTTTAATAAGCAAGTGGTTATAAAATATTCATTGTTGTCGGGGAATATTCGTTTGGTCGTGGAATATTCTTGCTGTCGGGGAATATTCGTACGACAGCGCAGCCTTTTGTGGGCCCCATAACGGAAAGTGACTGGATGAAGAAAATGACAAGTATAAGTTGTTTATAAATAACGGCGTAGTTGTTACCGTTTATACTGTTGGAATACCTGGTGGTTAAAACACAGTAATACGCGTTGCTGCACAGTAGCACACGGTATTTCACCAATTATTGATTCTTACGTAAGAAGACACTACTCAATAATTGTTACAGTAATTACTGTTCAGTATTTTATTTTATTGATTCAATAATTGTTGCGTTGATATTTTATATTACTGTTATTTTAATAATTGTCACTACACAATATTTTCCATTATCGGAGCAATAATTCATATTATCTGAATAATATTATTAGATAACATTATTGGCAATGTCTAGAAAGTTCTGTCTAAGGAGAGGTTTGGTCACCTAATTGCGCGCCAGTAAGGAAAAATCCTTATTGGAAAGCCCCCTCTTTCTTGGGAACGACCTGGTTGCCAGTATTGTAATTCTATAATATTATTTGTGAATAATTAATTATTGATTTATATGATGAGAAAAATATTGATTTTATGTGGATATAGATGGAGAAAATTTTTAATGTGACAATTGTTGAAAATTAATATTTTAACTTTTTCTGATAAAATAATTCATTTAAATATATTATTATATTTTAATAATATAATAATGGTGATATTTTTATAATGAATCTGGTATATATGAGTAAATGAGGAGGAGGAGTATTTTTGTTGAAATAAATACTAAAAACATGTTAAACATGTTGGTGGATGTGACGCCCCCAAAATTAGGTATACATCACCCATCTTGGGTCGTCAGATACATGGTACAGAATACAAATACAACTTACTAATACAACTGTCGTGTACAATACGACAAAATATAACTGTGAGTTTGAATACAATTATTGTCTACTAGAGACTATACAAACTCAAAAGAGGTCCTCATTACAATTATTGTCACACTATTTAACAGAATAGTGAGGACTACTAATACTATCATCTGGTCCATCACTCCGTTCCCCGACTCGTCCCAGCTATATTCTCATTTCCTGAAGAGAACAGTGAAAGAAAGGGTGAGCTCAACTAGCCCAGTAAGAAATATTATGACTAAGATAATTCAGAATAAATTATAATTAGCCTTCAACAGTGTTAAACTGATAAAATATAACGAACATCAAGTTTAACTGCAGCGGAACAAGCAATCCATTAAAAGAGTCAAGTAGAAAATAAAATCTACTATCTTCTATGATTTAAAAGGTTTTTCAACACTGTTATCGCTGGGACTCAGCTTAACAAAATAATCCACATCATCGAATCACCCTTGCACTACGGCCAAGGATATTCTTTAGTATCACGACCACAATTATCCATGCACTACGGGCCAAGAATATTTATGTATTCATTAATGGTCATGATCATGCCAACAATTGTCCATTAATGCACTACGGGCCAATGAGGACTTTTACCATATCATTTGTAACATTACGGTCATAATTATACCGAATAATCCCTGGTCATAATCATACCAAATCCATCAATGCACTACAGGCCACAGATGACTTTCAACATTTTATAAACATGAGGATGATGATAATGATATAAGAATCAATAAAACAAGTTCAAGAATTAATTTATCCAAGAATTAACAACGTCCAAATTGTCAACATGATAATGCTTTGTGGAGTAAAATTCAAGAATGCTTAGAATAGTATTTTCATGAAAAGATACTGGATGAAACGCAATTATCAAGGATATTCCACTAATTTTATGGAGTATAGAAGTTAAAACTTAACCAACTGAGTATAATAAAGAATGGAATAACAAAAGAAATCACCCGACATGCGATAGACCGCACAGACAGTTTATTATAACATAATAATAAATAATGGAACCAGGTCCGGCGTAAACGCACAGACATTTCGACAGAATAATAAATAATGGAACCAGGTTCGGCGTAAACGCACAGACAGGATATTCCGACAGAATAATAAATAATAGAACCAGGTCCGGTGTAAAATACACAGACAGGATGTTCCAACAGAATAATAACAAGACGGAACCAGGTCCGGTGTAAAACACACAGACAGAATGTTCCAACAGAATAATAATAAAAACAGAACCAGGTCTGGTGTAAAACACACAAACAGGATGTTCCTATAGAATAATAGAAGAATGTCACCAAGTATAGGGTAGACCGCGTATACAGGTTATTCCAACAGAATAATAAGAAATGAAATAACAAAAGTTCTCTTCATGAATAAGAAAGAATAACACCCCTTACCATTTTAAAGAAGAACTTAAATAAGGAAATAGTTAAGTAGCATAATACTTTTCTTCTCTCTCTCTATACTTTCTCTCTCTAGAGTTCAGTGAATTCGTAAAAAATAATGAAGGAATGAGCTACTATTTACAGAAAAATAGAATGCATAGTAACTAATCCATGAACGGTCCAGATTGATTACTTTAATCTGACGGTCCATATTTAAAGAAAAATCTTTTAAATAAAATATAATATATTCTATTTATAGAATAACTTTAATAAAGTATTCTGTTTTATATAAAAAGATGTTTCTATTTTATTACGTTAATAATACGAATAAAACAAAACTTCATTATCGCTAAATAATTCATATTATTAACTGACAATAATTGAATCAAAATCCGAAAATAATTCCGTTGTAGGGTCCACCAATGATTGTGCCGTTGTACGAATATTCCCTGTTAAAACGAATATTCTCCGACCAATCAAATATTATATAACAACTTGCGTACTTTGCAAATATTACCCACAACTATAACATTATATTAAATTAACTCCATAATATTTAAAAATGATATTTATAGAAAATTCATCTTTATTTATAAAAGTTGGGGTCTTACAACATCCCCTTCTTATGAAAATTCGCCCTCGAAATTATGGTACGTACCTGGTATGTCAAAGAGGTAAGGATACCTTGACTTCATTTCAGATTCTAACTCCCAAGTCATTTCCTCAACATCGTGATTTCTCCACAAAACTTTGACTTGAGGTATAACCTTGGAGCGTAGAATATGTTCCTTCTTATCTAAGATTTGAACAGGAACTTCTTCATACGTCAAATTCTTCGCTATTTCGTCCGGTTCTAACTCAATAATGTGGTTTGGGTCTTCCACATATTTACGTAACATGAATATTTGAAAAATGTTATGAACATGAGACATACTTGGCGGTAAAGCGAGTCTATAAGCCACAGTTCCTACTCGATCGAGGATTAAAAATAGACCGATGAATCGAGGATTGAGCTTTTCTCTCTTTTCAAATCTCGTAACTCCTTTCCATTGAGCAACACGTAAGAAAACATGATCTCCTATATCAAATTCCACGTCCTTTCGATGAAGATCAGCATAACTCTTTTGTCGATCTTGTGAGATTTTTATACGTTGTCGGATCGCTTGAATCTTTTCTGTAGTCATACGTACCAACTCCGGTCTCAACAACGTTGCTTCACCCACCTCATCCCAGCATACTGGAGAACGACACTTTCTTCCATACAACGCTTCAAATGGAGCCATGCCAATACTTGCTTGATAACTGTTGTTGTAGGAAAACTCCACCAATGATAAGAACTTGTCCCAACTTCCCTTAAAGTCAAGGACACAGAGTCTTAATAAATCTTCTAGAGTTTGAATAGTCCTCTCTGATTTTCCGTCCGTCTGAGGATGATATGCCGAACTAAATCGTAAATCCATGCACATAGCTTTTTGTAAACTAACCCAAAATCGTGAAGTGAATCTTGGGTCTCGGTCAGAAATTATGAATACTGGCATACCATGCAGTCTTAAAATCTTGTTTATGTACATACGAGCAAGACGTTCAAGTGTATAAGTTTCTCGTATCGGTAAGAAATGAGCAGACTTGGTCAATCTATCAATAATAACCCAAATCACATCTATACCTTGAGAAACCTTAGGAAGACCGGTAACGAAATCCATGGTAATGTGCTCCCACTTCCATTCTGAAATTTCAAGTGGTTGCAATGGACCTTTTGGTACTTGATGCTCCGCTTTGACTCGTTGACAAGTTAGACACCTTGAGATAAATAGCGCTATCTTGCTTCATATTACTCCACCAAAATGTATGACGAAGATCATGATACATTTTGGTACTCCCAGTATGGATTGCAAACGGTGTGTTGTGCGCCTCTATCATGATTTCATACTTTAAATCAGGATTGTTAGGAACAAAAAGTCTGGAGTTGACTCGAAGTATTCCTTCTTCATCAATTCTTGCTTCCGGCATAGCACCTTCTTGCACTTTCTTCCTCATACGCATCAGCTCCAGGTCTATAGCTTGAGCAGCTTTAACTTTATCGATTAAAGTTGGTTCTACTCGTATATTCGCCATCATCACATGGGTCCCTGGAGTCTTTAACTCTATCTCCATCCTTTGAAAGTAACACAAAATGGGCCTTTGTGTTGACAATATCGCACTCGTACTTGCATATGATCTTCTACTCAATGCGTCGGCTACCACGTTCACTTTTCCAGGATGGTATTAAATGGTATGATCATAATCTTTCAACAGTTCAAGCCAACGTCGTTGTCGCATGTTGAGTTCCTTTTGAGTGAAGAAATATTTGAGGCTTTTATGATCCGTAAAGATCTCCACCTTCTCCCCATACAAGTAATGCCTCCAAATTTTAAGTGCAAAGACAATAGCTACCAATTCTAGATCATGAGTAGGATAATTCCTCTCATATTCCTTGAGTCGTCTTGATGCATAGGCTATGACTTTTCCATGTTGCATGAGAACGCATCCCAACCCTTTGCTCGAAGCATCACTGTAGATGATAAATCCCTCTGAGCCAGATGGTATTGTTAGAACAGGTGCTGAAATGAGTCTCCTCTTGAGTTCTTGAAAACTCTTCTCACATTCTTCGCTCCAACCGAACTTTGTATCTTTCCGAGTCAGCTGAGTTAATGGAGTAACGATTCGAGAAAATCCTTCCACGAATCTCCGATAATAACCAGCTAAACCAAGAAAGCTACGTACTTCGGTCACTGATTTGGGTTGCTCCCAGCTTTGAATAGCTTCAATCTTTGTCGGGTCAACAGATATTCCACGACTTGATACTACGTGCCCAAGGAATGCTACCTCCTCCAGCCAGAACTCGCATTTCTTTAACTTGGCATAAAGCTTGTATTCACGAAGCTTTTGGAGTACCAGCCTCAAGTGTTGCTTATGATCTTCACGGCTTTTGGAATAAATAAGGATATCATCAATAAAGACGACCACAAAGAGATCCAAATATTCCTTGAATACCCGGTTCATCATATCCATGAAGGCATCAAGAGCATTAGTCAATCCAAAGGACATGACTAGGAATTCATAATGCCCGTACCGAGTTCTGAAAGCCGTCTTTGGAATATCCTCAGTTCTAACCTTCAGTTGATGATATCCAGAACGAAGATCGATCTTTGAAAAGAATTGTGCTCCTTGCAATTGGTCAAACAGGTCATCAATACGTGGCAATGGGTACCTATTTTTGATGGTGACATGATTCAACTCCCGATAATCAATAGAAAGTCGCATACTTCCATCTTTCTTCTTCACGAATAGAACAGGAGCACCCCAAGGAGAAGTACTAGGACGAATAAAGCCAATGTCTAACAATTCCTGCAGTTGGATCTTTAACTCCTGAAGGTCAATAGGAGCCATTCGATATAGGGCTTTAGAAATGGGTTTTGTACCGGGTTCAAGGTCGATATAAAATTCAATTTCACGCTCTGGGGTAGGCCAGGAAGTTCTTCAGGGAATACGTCAGGGAATTTATTAACAATAGAAATATCATTCAAAACTGACGTGTTTTTATTTAGATCCGTGACATGAGCTAAGAAAGCTTGACATCCGTTTTTCAATAAACGAATAGCTTTATGGCTTGAGATGACAACAATTGATTTTAATGGTTTGGTTGCTTGAATTCGCATAATAGATCGATTAGGAATATGAAAGCTAACAACCTTACAAAAATAATCAATTTTTGCATGATGAGTAGTTAACCAATCAATCCCTAGAATCACGTCAAATGCAAGTATTTTTAATGAAATAAGATCGACAGGTAATGTGTGGGTACCAACTTGAACCAAACAAGACTTATAAACCATGGATGTAATGAAGGTTTCTCCCAATGGAGTTTCAACAGATAAGTCAAAGTCTAATTTCTCCGGAGTCAAATTTAATCGATGAGCGCAAGAAGGAGAAATAAAAGAATGGGTAGAACCAGTATCAAATAAAGTATAGACTTCGTTAGAGTTTATGGTAAGCTTACCCGTGATAACCTCATTCGGGTTCCTTGCTTTCTGGGAGGTCACAACAAACGCTCTCCCTTGTACTACCGATTTTAACTTTTCTGGGACGGCCTTTGGTGTCTCCATCCTGGCTGAACTTGTTTTTGGTAAATGACAAAATCGAGCTAAATAACCTTCTCTTCCACAATTATAACATGCTTTAGACGGCATCGCGCAATTTGGACTGATGTGCCCCTCCCCTCCGCATTTGAAACATATGATAGGTGGTCGTTCTCCTTCCTTAACAACGGGTGCTGGTGCTGACGTCTTTCCATCATTGTTGAATCTCCTCTTCTTGAAATGACCATTCTTATTATTTTGGCCCTGATTACCACTGAAGTGGTTACCATTTCTGGCCTGTTGATTCCATCCATGCTTATTGTCACTGCTTCGATGACTGCTCTCACTGGTATTATCATTTTGCCGACTGCTCTCTTTTGGTTGCGTTGATGTATCTCAGGTTTCAAACCTCGCAAAAACATTCGCGTCATTCGCTCTTCATTATCCACCAAGTGGGACGTAAATCGGGACAACTCAGCAAATTTAGCCTCATACTGCGACACGGTCATATTATTCTGCTCTAATTTGATGAACTCCACCTCCTTCATGTGACGAACACTTTCGGGAAAGTATTTATCATTGAAAAGCTCTTGGAACTTCTCCCAAGACATCTTCAGTGCGGCAGGTTGAGTACGCTTAATCGATTCCCACCAGTAATCTGCCTCTCCTCGCAACATAAAGGCGGCAAAGGGAACCTTTTGCTCCTCAGAGCATCCCAAGACATCAAATATCTTGGTGATCTGCTTTATCTATGTTTCCGCTATAAGTGGTTTTGGCTCTCCCTTAAACTCTGGTGGTCCCAGCTCCTTGAACTGTTTAGCGATGACCGTCCGAGAGTTTTCAGTGTTTTCACCAACATTTTGAACAGGAGCCGCTCTCACCTGCTGTTGCATGAACTGTATAAAGCTTCTGAACATTCCATCATTTGGTCAGTATTGTTGTTTGCATGAGGATTGTCGCCTTCCTGATGCACATTATCCCGATTATTGATATGTGGTGAATCAACAGTCGCCTGTGCTCCATTGCTATTCTCAACATTCTTGGATGCCATTTTTAGATACTGCCACAAAACAAAAGTTAATTGATATGTCATATATTATCCTTATATTCTGACCGACCAATTAAATACCATGCAAATAAACTTAGGTAGGTCATACTAGCGAAGGAATTCCCCGTCTCTCCCCTCCTAGTTCTATTCTCACATCTTAGCCAGAGATCATATCCCTAAGCTCTGATACCAACTGTGACGCCCCCAAAATTAGGTATACATCACCCATCTTGGGTCGTCAGATACATGGTACAGAATACAAATACAACTGTCGTGTACAATACGACAAAACATAACTGTGAGTTTGAATACAATTATTGTCTACTAGAGACTATACAAACTCAAAAGGAGTCCTCATTACAATTATTGTCACACTATTTAACAGAATAGTGAGGACTACTAATACTATCATCTGGTCCATCACTCCGTTCCCCGACTCGTCCCAGCTATATTCTCATTTCCTGAAGAGAACAGTGAAAGAAAGGGTGAGCTCAACTAGCCCAGTAAGAAATATTATGACTAAGATAATGCAGAATAAATTATCATTAGCCTTCAACAGTGTTAAACTGATAAAATATAACGAACATCAAGTTTAACTGCAGCGGAACAAGCAATCCATTAAAAGAGTCAAGTAGAGAATAAAATCTACTATCTTCTATGATTTAAAAGGTTTTTCAACACTGTTATCGCTGGGACTCAGCTTAACAAAATAATCCACATCATCGAATCACCCTTGCACTACGGCCAAGGATATTCTTTAGTATCACGACCACAATTATCCATGCACTACGGGCCAAGAATATTTGTGTATTCATTAATGGTCATGATCATGCCAACAACTGTCCATCAATGCACTACGGGCCAATGAGGACTTTTACCATATCATTTGTAACATTACGGTCATGATTATACTGAATAATCCCTGGTCATAATCATACCAAGTCCATCTATGCACTACAGGCCACAGATGACTTTTAACATTTTATAAACATGAGGATGATGACAATGATATAAGAATTCAATAAAACAAGTTCAAGAATTAATTTATCCAAGAATTAACAACGTCCAAATTGTCAACATGATACTACTTTGTGGAGTAAAATTCAAGAATGCTTAGAATAATATTTTCATGAAAAGATACTGGATGAAACGCAATTATCAAGGATATTCCACTAATTTCATGGAGTATAGAAGTTAAAACTTAACCAACTGAGTATAATAAAGAATGGAATAACAAAAAAAATCACCCGGCATGCGATAGACCGCACAGACAGGTTATTCTAACAGAATAATAAATAATAGAACCAGGTCCGGCGTAAACGCACAGACAGGATATTCCAACAGAATAATAAATAATAGAACCAGGTCCGGCGTAAACGCACAGACATGATATTCAGACAGAATAATAAATAATGGAACCAGGTCCGGTGTAAAACACACAGACAGGATGTTCCAACAGAATAATAACAAGACGGAACCAGGTCCGGTGTAAAACACACAGACAGGATGTTCCAACAGAATAATAATAAAAACGGAACCAGGTCTGGTGTAAAACACACAAACAGGATGTTCTAACAGAATAATAGAAGAATGTCACCAAGTATAGGGTAGACCGCGTATACAGGTTATTCCAACAGAATAATAAGAAATGGAATAACAAAAGTTCTCTTTATGAATATGAAAGAATAACACCCCTTACCGTTTTAAAGAAGAACTGAAAAAGGAAATAGTTAAGTAGCATAATACTTTTCTTCTCTCTCTCTATAGTTTCTCTATCTAGAGTTCAGTGAATTCGTAAAAAATAATGAAGGAATGAGCTACTATTTATAGAAAAATGGAATGCATAGTAACTACTCCATGAACGGTCCAGATTGATTACTTTAATCTGACGGTCCATATTTAAAGAAAAATCTTTTAAATAAAATATAATATATTCTATTTATAGAATAACTTTAATAAAGTATTTTGTTTTATATAAAAAGATGTTTCTGTTTTATTACGTTAATAATACGAATAAAACAAAACTTCATTATCGCTAAATAATTCATATTATTAACTGACAATAATTGAATCAAACTGAGTGACTTCTCACATAAGCATTAATAATCAATATCGTGTGCTACTATGCAACCACACGTGTTACTGTACTTTTACTACCGAGTAGTTCAACAGTATCAATGGTAAAACTTCCGCCGTTATTTTTAATAAAATATTTTTGTCATTTTCTCAATCCGACAATAATTCTGCTGTAGGGTCCACCAATGATTGTGCCGTTGTACGAATATTCCTTGTTAAAACGAATATTTCCTGACCAATCGAATATTATATAACAACTTGCGTACTTTGCAAATATTACCCACAACTATAACATTATACCAAATTAACTCCATAATATTCAAAAATGATATTTATAAAAAATTCATCTTTATTTATAAAAATTGGGGTCTTAGAGTGGACCCATTTCTTGATTGAAATTTGATTATAGCTTGTAAAATCGTCCGTTTGTGGATTTCGGTCAATTTTTATTTAGAATTTGGAAAAACTTTCTTCTGTAAAGTTTTAGAGAATTGAATTTTCTATAAAAATTTGCGAGATTCGAATTTTCTGATAAAAGGGCTATTTATTATGAATTATTGAAGTTCTGAAATTCCGAAATAATTGATTTTTGGAAGTTTTAATTGTTTTAATTAACAAAAATGTTTTTGTTGTCTTTGGAACATGTGTGGCTGATTTGTTGACCAAAGAAGAGGGTGCGTAGGAATTTAATATATATATATATATATATATATATATATATAATATTATATTAAATTTTCTGTTTTGGTGTTCTAAGCATTTTCTTATAAATAGGGTGTTTAGATTAAAATTGAAAATCACACCAAAAACTAAAGATTTCTCTCTCTTTCTCTCTCTATATATCGAGCGTACTTTTGTGAGTATTTTAGTACTCTGAGTATTGCTATACGGTGCAAGTTTTTTCAGCACTATATCTAGTATTCCAGTCAGAAGTACTATTCTTTCTGAGATAAGGGATGTTATTTTATTCGAAAATGATATTATTTCTTCAATATCATTATGTCGAAATATTGGTTGGAAATTTTTATCAAATTTAGAACTTTTTCGTGTCGGGGTTACTATTCACGAGTTACTATTCACGAGTTACTATTCACGAGTTACTATTCACGAGTTACTATTCACGAGTACTATTCACGAAGCATGATTATTTTTTTTTATGAAATTTCTATCTTTTAGTGTCGGAGTTACTATTCACGTATACGACACTGTTCACGAATACGACACTATTCACAGAAAAATTAAATTTTCTTTTCTGTGTCCAAAATTGTCTGTTATAGTTCCTATCTTTGATTGAATCTATGTTTTGGTCTTCATTCCTGAACTTTAATCTACTCTGGTTAATTATGAAGTATTTTTGAACTTAGATTGTTTAAAGTACGAATCTTTAATATTTGTTCTTTTATTTCACTGGATTCATTTTCTTTAAAATATTTTTCATCATCCTCAGTCCTAAATGATGATATAACTGAATATCTTTGGCCTGTAGTGCAAAGATTAATGATTTTATGATGAATATCTTTGGCCCGTAGTGCAAAGATGAACAGGTGTTGAGATGAACATGACCGACTGATTAATATCTTTGGTCTGTAGTGCAAAGATGACTATTTGATTCAAGATGTATATTGATTGATGTTACAGGGATAAAATATCGATGATGAACTTTTAAATTCATAGATGATAGTAGATTTCATTCTCTACTTAACTCTTCTAATGAATTATTAATTCCGCTGTGAATGTTTATTTAAAATTTGTTGTCTATTGTATTCTATTATATTTTTCCTTGTTGAGGACTAACGATAATTTGTTCTATATTATCTTAGTCATAATGTTCTTTACTGGGCTAGTTGAGCTCACCCTTTTCCTCTTTGTTCCATTTTTCTTCTTAGGAGGCGAGAATGTAGCGGGTACTAGTCGGGGTATGGAATGAAGGTTCAAGATAGTTATTTTAGTAGTCCTCACTATTTTGTAAGATAGTGTATCAATAAGTATAATGAGGACTTATTTGAGTATGAATACTGTCTAGATGACAATATTTGTATTTAAACTCACAGTATATGTGTTGTCGTATTTTGCACGACAATTGTAATAATAAAGTTGTAGTTATTTTCTGTACCATGTATTTGGCGACTCAGAATGGGTTGGGTGAATTTGAACCTATTTTGGGGGCGTCACACCTTAAGTTTACTTAGCCCTTAAGCATAAGCACATTACTTAATTATTAAGTTTACTTAGCTATTATTTAACTTATCCCTTACTTAGCCTTTAAGACTAAATCGTATTCTACGCATCTCATTCTCGTATTCTCTTCGTATATAGTTCGTACAATATTCGTATTATACGTCGTAATAATCTTCGTACTATACTCGTATAATAACTAGTATTACACTCGTATTCCTTACGAATAATAACCCTAATTATTATACGAAATCATTAAATTCTAGGAACTTACTTTTCTTAACCCTTAGGTTTTAAGTCCGTAGGTGAAAACTTCGTTTTTGCCATAACTGAAATATTATTGAATATTCCATCACGTTTAAAAATTTTACGTAATCAATAACTTCTCGGAATTTCAAAATAAAGCTCCGAGCAGAAACGGATGAATAGTGCCTATTTTGTCTTTTTTCCCGAAAATATTTTTGTTCTCGGAAAATTTTTATTTTCGTCTTAAAAATTCTTACTCGTTCAATCTAGCTCATAGCCAGAATACTCCCAACTTATAATCATCCTAGGTTATAGAACGATTAATAAACACATAGCACATAATAGTATTAATAAAAATTAGTTTTATTAATAACTAATTCTTTAAACCTAAATTCTGGACAATCCGAATTTCCGGGTCGTCACAATTATTATATATGAAAGGGCAAAATTATCAAATACTTAATTAAACGAATTTATAAATAAAAAAGCCTCTCAATCATATGTTGTTAGTGGGAATCCAAGTCAAACATGTCGTGAGTTTCCATAGTCACTATTGAAAAAAGTAGTCGATGTAGAGCTTTGAATAGTATGAATCTGCCGCCATGGAAATCGATGATGGGGATTTTTATGGTCGGATGAGAGAGAAAAGGGGGCGGAAGAGGCGAATGAATGTTTTGTTGGTGGGATTGATAGGAATGTCTTTGGAGAGAGAAAGGGGCGAGTTAGAATCGGTGAGTTGACTGGGTACGTTCGTGGTTTGGTGGAATGGACGGGAATGGTTTATGTCGAGTTAGTGAGTCATCTGGGTTTTGACCAATGTTGAGGAGCTTTTAAGGGTCAATAATGGAGGGGTTGAGGTGGATTCTTTTGCCGAAAAAAGTAGTTCTTCAATAGCTGATTTTGAAAGGAAGAGGAAAAAAATTGAAGCTGATTATTCCTTGCTCCTTTACGCGGACAATGATGGTTGTACAGATCTGGAGGTTTAAGAAAATGATACGGATCTGGAGGTTGAAGTAGATGAAGAGTTCGTCTCTTTTGCGCCTTAATTTCATCCATTCGTTCTTCCTCCCTATTAAAAAATCTTCATACCCAAACCCAAACTCAAACCCAAACGAAACTCTAATTCGTTTCAGAGCTTACACCAATTAAGCCAATGCTTGATAAAAAATTTTATTTGTAGGTTTATTATTTGTAGGTATTAAATTTATTTATGCGTATAAATTGTTGGTATGGATGGTAGTTTAATTGGTATTTATATGTATTTTCGCCATGTTAATTTCTTCTTTACTTTATGATCTGTGGTTGTGTTCTTTGAATAACAAAGGAGTCTATGAAGAAGAAAGTGAAAATAGAGATGAGGGTTATTCAAAAATGGTGAGTGTAAGATTTAATTTTAGGAAGATGACGAAGAACATGAGTGGAAGCATTTTTTTTATATTGTATGATTGATTTAGGAAGGTGTATTCAAATAATAATTTTTAAATACTTTTTTTAAGTAATAAACTTTTGTAGAGTTTATGGATTTTAATGACTTTTAAATAGTTTTAAAATTACTTTTAAAGACTATGAAATAAGTGACAAACTTTCTAGACTTTTTATCAAGACTTTGATATACATTTGTATACTTCTAATATATCTTGCAGTTTATATTAATTGTCAAAAAATCAACAAAGATCTTATATTTTAGATGAAATGATTACGATATTAAATAATATTAAAATATTTTGACCATGTAACAACCTAATTTGAAATAAAAAGCATTGTTGAAGTTGAATTATTAGATCATACCCTGTCTATTACAAGAAAATGTTCTATTTCATAATTTTAATATTTCATACAAAAAGTCATTTTCTACTAACAGTAATATAAAATAACAATTTTAATTTTAAAATTGTTCATTGTTGTTTTTCTATCAAGTAATTATTACTAAACTGACAATTTATAATTTTCAACAAATAACAAAATTAACAAATTCATTACTTTTAAAAATAAACATAAAACAAAATACCTCCTTAATACTTACAAATCTATTAAATAAGATTTTTTATGGGAGAAAAAAAAAATATAAAATGATATTAAAATTTTTGTTATCTCTATTTATACTATTGGATCTATTTGGAGCCCTTAACGTTACTCACTCTTTTTAACCTCTCCTTTTTATCTCTCCTCACCTATTATAATAACTTTATTCCTTTTTAGGGTTTTTATTTTGAGAGGACTGAGGTAGAGAGAGGAAAATGAGACACACACACACACACACACACACACACACACACACACACACACACACACACACATATATATATATATATATATATATATATATATAATTTTATTTTCTCTTTTTTGTTTGATCTGCTCTGTGACGCCCCCAAAATCGGGACAATTTCTCTCCCCGATCTTGTGCGTTAATATTATCATGTTCTAACTTTAAAATATTATTTAATGTTAGAATAGCTAAAAGTGTAGAATAAAATTTTTCTTTCTTTTCATTCATTCATTTCCTGAATCGCAACATTTACAATTCTTCTTTATACTAGAATCATATATATTATATGACTTATTTAGCCTGAGGAGATATGAATATATATATGTATATACAATTCATTCTTTCAAGCATATCCCCTTTTTAAAACAAATAATCATCATGTATAGAATAATTCAAAAATTTACGCATCTGTGATTTACACATGAAAATACCATCAAATGATTCAACACAATCTCAATTAAATCACTAGTCTTCTTTTCATGCGCTCCTAATCACGATAGATCGCATCATAGCTTTAACCTGTAAATTAAGCAAGATTGAGCACGACGGCCCAACAAGTCTAACAGTCTATCATGCATCACGTAGCACATAGGTTTCACATTCAGTTCTTGCATTTATATTCTTGATGTTCAAGCATATTACAAATGCATTATCACATTTATGTCCCGTTGGTAGCAACATACATACCATAACATACTACACATGTCTTGTACATGTCATTCATTGCACATATATATTGAGTTCCCCGACTCAATTCAATAATTAGTCATAATTTGATATTCATCATTCACAAAGCAAATAATGCAAGTCATAGGTATTACATACTTATAAACATAAATCATGCTAACAGTTATCTATAGCAATTATAAGTCCACATAAATAAACTGAGGAACTTGCCTTGAGTGCTGTTTAATGTTATAACTTATCTGCTCGGTGATGATCCTACACAAATTGAATATATTTTCATACACATATTAGTTTCATATACTAAATTCACATACTTAATGTAAATTAATTTTTATTTTACATTAAGTATAATCTTTTTGTTCTTGTCTTAAAATCATTCCACGTTTCTTTAGAAACTTTTGTCTGTTATAACCCTTTATAATGCATTTACAGACTTTACACGCATCCATATGTAGACTTATAGTCATATAGTGCATATGTGCCTTCACTTTGCATAATTATATCTTATTTTATCTTTCGTGAGTAATTTAAATACTATTCCACACAAATATTAGCTTGCTAGGCTTAATACGTTCATATTACATTACTTTTCTCCATTTCATGTACACATGAGCTATATATATGTTTTAACATATACGCTTCTCTTATAATGTCAAACATTGTCTCATTTGCTTGGTTTGTAGGTAGACATATGCTATTTGTATGTCTTATACCTACACATAGCTTATTTATGTCAAGTGTTGAGTTTTCGACTCCGTTTACACAATTCTCGCTTTGTATTTCGAAAACCATTTACCTTCGAGTACAATTTTTTTAAAAATAGTTTTGTACACAGTACGGATCGATATATTATCCATATATATATATATATATAAACTCATGTTCACATATAAAAACATATTCGTTACTCTTCCATGTCATATAACATGTATAGTTATATATTACATATCCATATTGGCCGCATCCTTGAAAATTTCTTATATTCTTCTCAAAAACTTTTTTTTCTTTTACGCACGATAGTCATTTATCGCCTTAATAAATTTCGACATGATTTTAGTTCATGAATACATCACAATTTTAATTTACACCCCACTTGTAACTTAATACATGAGTATTCTATATTTTTATACATAACTTTGGTATTCAAACTGAACTCATAGCTCATTTTGTGCATTGAGAGTAATTATTGAAAGTAGTATGCACACAAGCCAATCATGTTTGATGATAAAGCATATACTTTGTAACAATCTTATTTATTTATTAATAAAAATTATTAATTTATTAAAGGCTTTTAATTATCTACATGATGCTGCTTTATAATATGTGACAAACCCGTAGTTTTAAGCAATGCTTTTAGAATAATGATGATGATCATTCTAATGAGATCTAAATTCTTAGAAAGTTTAAAACTAAAATAGTTCACAATCGTTGGATTACTAAATTGGGGATTAGTGAATCCAGATAGATTGGTACATACGTTGCTTGCTCATCGGATGAGGATGATTGATCTCATGATCATTTGTGTGGAGACACTAGAGCAAGTATGTAGGTGCTTATTAGAGAATAAGTTCACTGAACGTGGCTCGCTAAGGAATACCTAATAGAGTTTTACTTACCTGTCAATAGGAAATCCTGTAGTGATAGTAGTACAAGTGATCCTTGGACTTAAGATCATCATAGTATCTTGTGTATGATGAGTTATACTTTGACTTATTTCTTAAGACCCTTAGGGTATATCAAAGGGTATGCTTGGGTATAATAAGTCGTACATAGAGATAATGTATGATCAATAAAGAATCTACCGCTTCTAGTAAAAGAAGAGAAATGTTCTATGTGATTCGATAAATAACAACCCAGTAGTCATTGGCCAAGACAGAATGAAATTAGAAAGGAGTTTCTAATTTACATTATTTGGAGTTGTGCATTTAAGAGTCGAAATACATATAATTAAATAAAATAAGACTTGACAATAATTTTATGTCTTATATTTAATTGAGACATTGTATGGTAGAAGGATTGAATTGTACGGTAACTATTTACTCAAATGTTCTTTTATGATTAATGTTGAAATCTATATTATCTAGAAAGTCGTTAATCGCTAGGGAGGCTTCTCCCTATTGTAGAATAAATATTATTTATTTAAATAAATTAATATTTTAATTTATTTATTTAAATAAGATTAAAATTGTTCTAATTGATTTATTCACAACCGGTTTAATATGGAGAACCTAAAGGGTCACAACATAAAAGGAAGAATAATTATTTAAGAAGTTAATATCATAATCGTAATAATAAGTTAAGTATATTTAATTTAATCTATGGTGATAGAATAAATTAAATATCTTAATATTTAATATTTAATATTTTGGAAATATTAAATATAAATTAATAAGAAGAGTCTTATTATTATTATTACTATTATTATTATTTAATTCCTAAAGGAGTTTAAAAATTAATTAATAAAAGTACTCTCATATATTCTTAATAAGATTAGGAGGTTAAATTAATTAAATTAGTTTAATTAATTATCCCTAATAAGATTAGGGAGCGTAATTAATTAAAAGAATTTAATTAATTAAATAATACCCTATTTTTCTAATTAGATTAGAAGGGTTAACTGATATTTTTATAAGAGGAGTCTTATATCAGATATCAATATACGTTATTCCAATTGTTAGAGAGTATACTTTTTTCTATAGATATAGAAAACTAGGGTTTAGCCAACCACCCTTCTTCTTGAATATTTCTTCTTCCTTGGTGGATCACCTCTAGAGGCCAAACATTTGGGTGGCTAACGTTGATCAAAGAAAGAAACCAAACTCGGTGGATTCAAGTTGAACGCGAAAGGATTTGGAGGTGAACTTGTACCTGAGGAAGCTCAAATCTTTAAGAGTATGATTCTTGTTCTTTATCTTTTCGTTTAATTAATAATTGTGCATAAAGGATGATCCGGGTATATGGTTTGTAAAATTTTAAAACTCTAATTTTCCATGCTTTCGCTTATCTTGTGCAATTTGATTGCGTTCATGAATATTATAAACCTAACAGTGGTATCAGAGCTAAACCTTTATGCGAATTATTAATTGTTCAGATTTAATATGTATATTGATGCGACAACCCCAAAATAGGTCCAATCCACCCAACCCATTCTGAGTCACCAAATACATGGTACAGAAAATAACTACAACTTTGTTATTACAATTGTCGTGCAAAATACAACAACACATATGTTGTGAGTTTTGATACAAATATATACCAACTGTAACTCTCATCCCAACATTGGATAGCAAGTCATAATAGCACCTAACATAAAGGTACAGTTAATAACTGTTTTAGAAATTAAAATCTTCAAAAAATGCTCAAGGAAACTTTTGTACATGGGAGACCATGCATCTAAGTTATAATAAATATCGTATGACTGAAGAATTATCCTTGGTTGACCCAATAGACCCCAATGAAAAGCGAGAAGATTGCTATCATGTTCTTTCCAATGGTAAGTCTTCTCTTGACATAAAATTATCTCCATTGTCTCCAATTGAAAGTTATACTTCAACCAAACTCCAAGATTATACAGGTAGTGCTCGTAGATATACTCAACAAGTGGATGTGCACAACTATGTCTTATGATAACACGAAGTTGCATGTCATTAGACATCTTGTATGATAGTGACAAAACACCCTTTCAACGTTGGGTTCGCCTCACCCTATTTGTTTCACCAAATATAACTACTAAATGATGTATAAAATATAACACACTATTCTAAAGTTCTCAATAAAATTATTTTCATACTGTGTAGGGAGAACCTCCACAGCTAGAGACCACTGTTCTATTCCCCTGTTACCCCCGCTCGACCCAACTACACTCTTATTACCTGAAAAGAATTGTGAAGCAGAAGGGTGAGCACAACTAGCCCAGTAAAGAATATCATGACTAAAGATAATTAAATTATCAATAGCCTTTGTCAGTAATGAATTAGAGATTTAGAACATATGGTAGATGATAAAAAATTTCAACCATAGTTGCAGCGGAAGGAGCAATCCATTAGAAGAGTCAAATAGACCATAAAGTCTATTATCTTCTCCATGTTAAAAGTCCACCAACAATATTTTATCCCTGTAACATCAATCAACAGTTCTGGTCCACAATCATATGAATAACTCATAATCATAATTGTGGTTCTAAATTCCTCTTCTCATCCAGGACGAAGATAATTTTCATCACCTGTCTTTACCTGAAATATCAAAGATCGTGGTTATACCAAATCACAGTTCCTGTTCATAATCATACTAATAAATTCATCTTTGCACTACGGGCCAAAGATATTCGTCAACAGGACATCTTTGCACTACATGCCAAAGATATTCAACAACAGATCATCTTTGCACTACAGGCCAAAGATATTAATATCTTAAAGAAATATATAATCATTTTAGAATTTATATAAACAATAATTATAACCATGTTGATCAATTCACCTTTGCACTTAAGTTAAAGATATTCAATTATAAATTCAATGGTCATGATCATACCAGTCAACAATTCATCTTTGCACTACTGGCCAAAGGGAATTCATAGTCACAATCATACCAATAATCTACCCATCTTTACACTCAAGTCAAAGAGAAATTTTATCATCAAGGTTATAAAAATGTTATATATGATAATAAAAATAATATGATCAACAACTGCATTTAATTTCAAGAGTAAGACTCATAAATCAACAATAATTTGGTCAGAAAAAGAAACTAATTTTATCGTGAATAGTACCCATAAATAGTAACTTGTGAATAGTAACTCATGAATAGTAACTTACGAATAGTAACTTGTATTCGTACATAGTACCGTATACGTAAATAATGTCATATACGTAAATAGTGCCATATACATGAATAGTGCCGTATACGTGAATAGTGTCATATACGTGAATAGTAACCTTGACATAAAAAGATAGAAATTCCACAATAAAATTCATACCAATATTTCGATATAATGATATCAAAAGAAATAATATCATTTACAAAGAAAATAGCATCCCTTACTATCCCTTACCTCAAAAGAATAGTACTTCTGGCTGAAGTTTCGGATGTAATGCCGAAGAAAACTTGCACTGAATAGCAACTCTTAAAGTATCTAATTACTCGCAAAATACGCTCGATAATATATAGAGAGAGAAAACTTGTTTCTGGTGTGATTTTCAATTCTAACTAAGCACCCTATTTATAGAAAAATGCTAGAACGCCATTGTAGACTAAAATTTAATAAATTAATATTTTATTAAAAAAATCTACGCCCACCATCTTTGCCCAAACTTCAGCCACCACAAGTGGGACCCATCATTTCAGCAATTTTTAACACCAACCAAAAGTGGGGTCCACCCATATTTTTAATAAAAATATTTATTTTCTGAAACTTCAATAATTCATAATAAGTAGCCCTTTTATCAGAAAAATACGAATTTTATGTACATTTCATAGGAAATCAAATTCTCTACAACTTTGTAGAAGAAATTTTTTCTATATTCCAAACGAAAAATGACCGAAATCCACATATGGACGATTTTCAACACCTCTTAAAATTCATAACAAATCATACGTTAATCTTTAACGGCTCAAAATTTGTGGACATATACTCAACTTATACATGTATAACATATCCAAAAATTACAACGATCCAACAGTCGGATTAAAATTATAACTCACGCAATAGAGCTTTAAGAACACTAATTTAATTTTCGGACTATAAGTCCCTCGTACCAGTTTCACTCAAACAGTCACCACAAAAAATCCACAAAAAATATTTGGGTTATTCAAATTTCTATGATTAGCTTACTTCCAGGGCTTTCTTTTGATATATGGCTCATCTCCTAACTCATTATACACAAAGAGTTATGAATTTTACAAAATCAAGTAATAAACTAATTTTTCTGAAAATCTCCTATTTTGTTCTTCTTTTGATTTCTAGATTTCTCTCATTTGATTCATGCACCGTGAATTTAGTGTAAAAATATCACCATTATTATATTATTATATAACCACATTATACATTTATATTGTAAGATAAAATATCAATTTTCAACAATTGACACTTTTCTAAGAATTCCTCCATTCCGACAAAATACTGATAAAACACCTCAGCATTAATTCTGTCATTTATTTTCACATAAAATATATCCACATAAAATAAATATATCCTTATCATATAAATCAATAATTAATTATTCATAAATTATATTACAGAATCACGATTATGACAACCAGGTCGTTCCTAGAAAAGAGGGGGCTTTTCGACAAGGATTTCTCCTTATTGACGTGCAATTAGGTGACCAAACCTCTCCTTAGACAGAACTTCCTTAGACATTGTCAATAATTCTATCTAATAATATTATTCAAATAATATGAATTATTAATCTGATAATGGGAAAATACTGTGCAGTGACAATTATTGAAACAACAATAATATAAAATATCAACGTAGCAATTATTGAATCAATAAAATAAAATATTGAACAGTAATTATTGTAACAATTATTAAGTAGTGTCTTCTTACATAAGAATCAATAATTCAAAAATACTGTGCAATACCGTGTGTTACTGTACATCCACGCGTATTACTGTATTTTAACCACCGGGTATTTCAACAGTGTTAACGGTAACAACTACGTCGTTATTTATAAAAACTCAAACTTGTCGTTTTCTTCATCCAACCGTTTTTCATTATGGGGCCCACAAATGGCTGCGCCGTTGTACGAATATTCTCTGACAGGAAGAATATTCCACGACCAAACGAATATTCCCTGACAACAATGAATATTTTATAGTCACTTGCTTATTTTGAAAAAAAATTCATATATCACCTTTAACTTTAACTTTTTATCAATTTAACCATTTACTGAATAGTAATTATAAGAAAAATTGAATACTTTTATTTCATAAAATTCGGGGTCTTACAATCTCCCCTCCTCATAAAATTTCGTCCCCGAAATTTACGTACCTGGTATTTCGAAGAGTTGAGAATACCTTGCTTTTATTTCAGATTCTATCTCCCCAGTCATCATGATTTCTCCATTGCTCATCTCCTATATTTCAAATATCATTCTAGAATACAACTTCAAAACAAAGGTTAATTGACATATCACAATTTGTCAACTTAAGTAAGAAAATTTAGCTTAGGTAGGACACACACTAGCGAAGGATATTACTTGTCTCTCCCCTCTTAGTTCTATTCCCTGATCTCCGTCAGAGACCATATCCCTATGTTTTAATACCAACTATGACAACCCCAAAATAGGTCCAATCCACCCAACCCATTCTGAGTCGCCAAATACATGATGTAAAAAATAACTACAACTTTATTATTATAATTGTCGTGCAAAATACAACAACACATATATTTTGAGTTTTGATACAAATATATACTAACTGTAACTCTCACCCAAACATTAGATAGCATGTGACGCCCCCAAAATAGGTATACATCACCCATCTTGAGTCGCTAGATACATGGTACAGAATTCAAATACAACTTAATAATACAACTGTCGTGTACAATACAACATAACATAAACTGTGAGTTTGAATATAAATATTATCTTCTAGAGAGTATTCATACTCAAAAAGAGTCCTCATTACAATTATTATAACACTATTACATAGAATAGTGAGGACTACTAATGCTATCATCTGGTCCATCACTCCGTTTCCCGACTCGTCCCAACTATATTCTCATTTTCTGAAGAGAACAGTGAAAGAAAGGGTGAGCTCAACTAGCCCAGTAAGAAATATTATGACTAAGATAATGCAGAATAAATTATCATTAGTCTTCAAGAATGTTAAACTGATAAAATACAATAGACATCAATTTTAACTTCAGCGGAACTAGCAATCTATTAAAAGAGTCAAGTAGAAAATAAAATCTACTATCTTTTATGATTTAAAAGGTTTTTCATGACTTTTATCGCTAGGACTCAGCTTAATAAATAATCCACATCATCGAATCACCCCTGCACTACGGCCAAGGATATTCTTTAGTATCACGACCACGAATTATCCATGCACTACGGCTAAAGATAATCATGTTTTCATCAACGGTCCTGATCATGCCATAAAATAATTCATCTTTGCACTATGGCCAAAGAGAATCCATAGCCATAATCATACCAAAAACTATCTATCAACGCACTACGGGCCAATGAGGACTTTTTTCACTTTATTTGTAACATTACGGTCATGATTACACCGAATAATCCCTGGTCATAATCATACCAAGTCCATCTATGCACTACAGGCCATAGATGACTTTCAACAAAATATAAACATGAGGATGATGACAATGATATAAGAATTCAATAAAACAAGTTCAAGAATTAATTTATCCAGGAACTAATAATGTCCAAATTGTCAACATGATACTACTTTGTAGAGTAAAATTCAAGAATGTTCAGAAGAATATTTTCATAAAAATATACTGGATGCAGCGCAAATATCAAGGATATTTTACTAATTTCATGGAGTATAGAAGTCAAAACTTTAACCAACTGAGTATAATAAAGAATGGAACAACAAAAGAAATCACCATGCATGCGGTACTTCACATAGACAGGTTATTCCAATAGAGTACTAATAAAGACGGAACCAGGTCTGGCGTAAAACGCACAGACAGGATATTCCAACAGAATAATAATAATGACGGAACTAGGTCCGGCGTAAAACGCACATACAGGATGTTCCAACAGAATAATAATAAAGACGGAACCAGGTCCGGTGTAAAACACACAGACAGGATGTTCCAACAGAATAATAGAAGAATGTCACCAAGTATAGGGTAGACCGCGTATACAGGTTATTCCAACAGAATAATAAGCAATGAAATAACAACAGTTCTCTTCATGAATAAGAAAGAATAACACCCCTTACCGTATAAAGAAGAACTAATTAAAGAAGTAGTGAAGTAGCATAATACTTTTCTTCTTTCTCTCTATAGTTTCTTTTTCTAGAGTTTCAATGAATTCGTAAGAATTATGAAGGAATGAACTTCTATTTATAGAAGAATGGAATGCATAGTAACTAACCCATTAACGGTCCAGATTGATTTACTTTAATCAGACGGTCCATAATTAAAGCAAAATCTATATATATATATATATATATATATATATATATATATATATATATATATATAACATCAGTTCACTGGTGCACCGAATGATAATTTGACGGACGAAATTATAGCAGCCACGGATGCAATCGTTGCTTAATTCACGGAGAAAAACTTTGAGACTTACAGATGCTTAAATTCAAACCATCATCCAATAAAAAGAAAGCAACAAAAATAAAATATATATATATATATATATATATATATATATATATATATATATATATATATATAAACACATGCTGCATACATATATAATATACACCACTTGGATTTTTTTCTTCCCCCCGTATTCCACATCAACTCCCCACCTTCTTACCACTTTTCAAACATAATATATGTATATATATATATATATATATATATATATATATATATATATATATATATATATATATATATATATATATATATATATATATAATACTAATACTCAATCCACCAATTCCACTTCTCCACCAAAATCCACTAACATATATATAATAAAAATAACAAATACTTCCCTCATCATTTCAATACTCCACCAAAATCCACTAACATATATATATCTATATAAAATACTTCCCTCCTTTCCCACACAAAACATCAACCTATCATTTTCACCTATCCTTTTCTCCCACCACATACTCATTACATATATATATATATATATATGTAAGACCCTGAATTTTATGAAATAAAAGTATTCAATTTTTCTTATAATTACTATTCAGTAAATAGTTAAATTGATAAAAGTTTAAAGTTATGGGTGAAATGTGAAAATTTTTCAAAATAAGCAAGTGGTTATAAAATATTTATTTTTGGTCGGTGAATATTCGTGTGGTCGTGAAATATTCTTTCTGTCGGGGAATATTCGTTTGGTCGTAGAATATTCTTTCTGTCGGGGAATATTCGTACGACGGCGCAGCTATTTGTGGGCCCCATAACGGAAAACGGTCGGATGAAGATAACGATAAAAATTGAGTTTTTATAATTAACGGTATAGTTGTTACCGTTAACACTGTTGGAATACCCAGTGGTTAAAATACAGTAATACGCGTTATTACACAGTAGCACACGGTATTGCACAGTATTTTTCAAATTATTGATTCTTATGTAAGAAGGCACTACTGAATAATTGTCACAGTAATTACTGTTCAATATTTTATTTTATTGATTCAATAATTGTTGCGTTGATATTTTATATTATTGTTGTTTCAATAATTGTTGATGCACATCATCTCCATTATCAGATCAATAATTCATATTATTTGAATAATATTATTAGATAGCATTATTGGCAATGTCTAGAAAGTTCTGTCTAAAGAGAGGTTTGGTCATCTAATTGCGCGCCAATAAGGAGAAATCCTTATTGGAAAGCCCCCTCTTTCCTAGGAACTGACTGGTTGTCATTATTGTGATTCTGTAATATTATTTGTGAATAATTAATTATTAATTTATATGATAATGAAATATTTATTTGATGTGGATATAAATGATGAATTTATTTATGTTGTTATAAATGAAGGAATTAATGTTGACGTGTTTTATCAGTATTTTTGTCGGAATGGAGGTATTAAAAATTAAATTAAGATTTTTGAGATATTTTACATGAGTTATAATTTTTAATCCGACCGTTGGATCGTGGTAATTTTTGGATATGTTATACATATATAAGTTGAGTATATGTCCACAAATTTTGAACCGTTAAAAATGAACGTATGATTTATTATGAATTTTACGAGATGACTGGTTCAGAAATTGTTGAAGTTTCGGAGTTTATCATTTTGGTGAAAAATTCTAGAATTGGTGGGCCCCACTCTTGATTGGTGAAGAAATGTGCTGAGATTTTTATTCAAATGTGGTGGGTGAAAATAGTAGCAGGTAAAGCCATCAGGTTGTAGGTTAAGTCTGCTTCGGCGTGCTAACATTTTCCTATAAATAGAGGGCTAAGTTAGAATTGAAAAACACACCAGAAACATAAGCTTTCTCTCTTTCTCTCTCTATATTATGAAGCATATTTTGTGAGTATTTAGATACTTTGAGAGTTGCTATTCAGTGCAAGTTTCCTTCGGCTTTGCATTCCAGTCAGAAATACTGCACTTTTGAGGTAAGGGATAGTAAGAGATTTTAAGGGTTGTTATATTTTCCAGGTTCGTAATTTTTCTGACCTTCAAAAATTCTGGAAAAATTTGAAATGATATTTTGATGAGTTTTCTTGATTGTGTCCAAAAATAGTGATTTTTGGATGTATAGATTGAGAGTTATGAATTTTATGAAAAAAGACTATTTTAAAAGTAACCGCTTATAATTCCTTGTGGTTAACTCTAAAATTGATGAAATTTTTATTGGGAGTACATGTATATGATAGAAGTATACTCTGTAAATTTCAGAATTTTTGGATAAAAGTACAATGTTTGATAAATGTCTAAATATTTGGCTGTTTTGGCCATATGAAAAATAGTAAATAACTTTTAAAAATTCTGAGAAAAATATATGTTCACTATGGGACTATATTATGCTAAATCCCAGAAAAGAAATATTTTTGGAACTGATTTGATATTTTTCATGAAAATAGTCTAGTTATAAATAAATAAATTAAATATGTTATGTGAAGGAAGAAATTTGAAAAATAGGATTTTATGGCTTGATAATCCTATATGATGTATATGCAGATTTTTTATGAGGGTTTTGATTATTGGTGATGAAAACTTATGAATTTGGCATTTTAGGATGATTAAATGCATTATTTAGTAAAGTGTAAACAATTAAAATAAATTGTTTATAAGTTTAAGAAATGTTATTCTTTCAATATCATTATACCGAAATATTGGTATGGATTTTATTGTGGAATTTCTACCTTTTTGAGTCGGAGTTACTATTCACAAGTTATTATTCATGAGTTACTATTCACGGAGTTACTATTCACGAGTTACTATTCATGACAAAATTAGTTTTTTTTTTCTAACCAAATTATAGTTGATTTATGAATATTACTCTTGAGATTAAAACTATAAGTTGATCATATTATTTTTATTATCATATATAACATTTTTTATAACCCTAATGATGATATTTCTCTTTGATTTGAGTGTAAAGATGGGTAGATTTTTGGTATGATCATGACTATGGGTTCCCTTTGGCCAGTAGTGCAAAGTTGAATTGCTGACGGGTATGATCATGACTATTGAATTTATAATTGAATATCTTTAGCTTAAGTGCAAAGGTGAAATGATCAACATGGTTATAATTATTGTTTATATAAATTCTGAAATGATTATATATTTCTTTGAGATATTAATATATTTGGCCTGTAGGGCAAATATGAACTGTTGATGAATATATTTGGCCTGTAGTGCAAATATGAACTGTTGATGAATATATTTGGCCTGCAGTGTAAATATAAACTGTTGATGAATATATTTGGTCTATAGTGCAAATATGAACTGTTGATGAATATATTTGGCCTGTAATGCAAATATGAACTGTTGAGGAATATCTTTGGCCTGTAGTGCAAAGATGATCTGTTGATTAAATATCTTTGGCATGTAGTGCAAAGATGAACTGTTGTTGAATATCTTTGGCCAGTAGTGCAAAGATGAACTGTTGACGAATATCTTTGGCCAGTAGTACAAAGATGAACTGTTGACGAATATCTTTGGCCCGTAGTGCAAAGATGAAATTATTAGTATGATTATGAACAGGAACTGTGATTTGATATAACCATGATCTTTGATGTTTCAAGAAAAGACATGTGATAAAAATTATCTTCGTCCTGGGTGCGAAGAGAAATTTAGAATCACAATTATGATTATGAGTTATTCATATGATTGTGGACCAAAACTGTTGATTGATGTTACAAGGATAAAATATTGTTGGTGAATTTTTAACATGGAGAAGATAATAGACTTTATGGTCTATTTGACTCTTCTAATGGATTGCTCGTTCCGCTGCAACTATGGTTGAAATTTTTTATCATCTACCATATGTTCTAAATCTCTGATTTATTACTGTAGAAGGCTATTGATAATTTATTTATCTTTAGTCATGATATTCTTTACTGGGCTAGTTGTGCTCACCCTTCTGTTTCACAATTTCTTTCAGATAATAAGAGTGTAGCTGGGTCGAGTGGGGGTAATAGGGGAATAGAATGGTGGTCATCATTTAGTAGTTATATTTGGTGAATCATCTAGGGTGAAGCGAACCCAACGTTGGAAGGGTGTTTTGCCACTATCATACCAGATGTCTAATGACATACAACCTCGTGTCATCATAAGACAGGATTGTGCTCATCCACTTGCTGAGTATATATACGAGCACTTCCTATATAATCTTGGCATTTGTTTGAAGTATAATTCACGATTAAAGACAGTGGAGATAATTATAAGTCAAGAGAAGACTCACCATTGGGAAGAATATGACTGTAATCTTCTCGTTTTTCTTTTGGGTCTATTGGGTCAACCAAGGATAATTCTGTGGCCATATGATATCTATCATAACCTAGACGCATGACCTCTCATGTACGAAGGTTTTCTTGAGCACTTCCCAAAGATTCTAATTTCTAGAACAGTTTTTGACTATACCTTTATGTAAGGTGTCATTGTGAGGTGCTGTCCACGGTTGGGACATGAGTCACATTTGGTATATATTTATATCCAAACTCACAGCATATGTGTTGTTGTATTTTGCACGACAATTATTGTAATAAAGTTGTAGTTGTTTTCTGTACCATGTATTTGGCGACTCAGAATAGGTTGGATGGAATGGACCTATTTTTGGGGTTGTCACACACACACACACACACACACACACACACACACACACACACACATATATATATATATATATATATATATATATATATATATATATATATATCTTCCCTATCCCATACGTATACTCTTTCTTCCCCTCATTTCCAAAATCATTTTCAACACATATGGGCCCCACATGTGGGGCCCACCTTTAAATAATTTTCTACCGATTATTTTAAAAAATGGGTAAATAAGAATCCAAATAATAAGCAAAACTGAGTGACTTCTCACGTAAGCATCAATAATCAATACCGTGTGCTACTATGCAACCACGCGTATTACTGTACTTTTACTACCGAGTAGTTCAATAGTATTAACGGTAAAACTTCTGCTGTTATTTTTATAAAATATTTTTGTCGTTTTCTCAATCAGACAATAATTCTGTTGTGGGGTCTACCAATGATTGCACCGTTGTACGAATATTCCCCGACAGAAAGAATATTTGTGACAACCCCAAAATAGGTCCATTCCATCCAACCTATTCTAAGTCGCCAAATACATGGTACAGAAAACAACTACAAATTTATTACAACAATTGTCGTGCAAAATACAACAACACATATGCAGTGAGTTTGGATACAAATATATACCAAATGTGACTCATGTTCCAACCGTGGACATCACCTCACAATGACACCTTACATAAAGGTATAGTCTAAAACTGTTTTAGAAATTAGAATATTTGGGAAGTGCTCAAGGAAACCTTCGTACATGGGAGGCCATGCGTCTAGGTTATGATAGATATCATATGGCCACAGAATTATCCTTGGTTGACCCAATAGACCCCAAAGAAAAATGAGAAGATTACTATCATATTCTTCCCAATGGTGAGTCTTCTCTTGACATATCATTATCTCTACTGTCTCTAATTGAGAATTATACTTCAAACAAACACCAAAATTATATAGGTAGTGCTCGTATATATACTCAGCAAGTGGATGAGCACATCCCTGTCTTATGATGACACGAGGTGGTATATCGTTAGACATCTTGTATGATAGTGGCAAAACACCCTTCCAACGTTGGGTATACCTTACCCTATTGAATTCACCAAATAAAACTACTAAATGAACTTTTCTATACTACTTCGGGAGAACCTCCACAGCTAGAGACCACCATTCTATTTCCCCGTTACCCTCGCTCGACCCAGCTACACTCTTATTACCTGAAAGGAATTGTGAAGCAAAAGGGTGAGCACAACTAGCTTAGTAAAGAATATCATGACTAAAGATAATTAAATTATCAATAGCCTTCATCAATAATAAATCAGAGATTTAGAACATATGGTAAATGATAAAAATTTCAACCATAGTTGCAGCAGAACGAGCAATCCATTAGAAGAGTCAAATAGACTATAAAGCCTATTATCTTCTCCATGTTAAAAATCCACCAACAATGTTTTATCCCTGTAACATCAATCAACAATTCTGGTCCATAATCATATGAATAACTCATAATCATAACTGTAGTTCTAAATTCCTCTTCTCATCCAGGACGAAGATAATTTGCATCACCTATCTTTACCTGAAATATCAAAGATCATGGTTACACCAAATCACATTTCTTGTTCATAATCATACTAATAACTTCATCTTTGCACTACGGCCAAAGATATTCATTTGTATCACCAGTTGGTCATGTTCATCTGAACATATGTTCATCTTTGCACTACTGGCCAAAGATATTCAACAACATGTCATCTTTGCACTACGGGCCAAAGATATTTATCAACAATTCATCTTTGCACTACATGCCAAAGATATTCATCAACAATTCATCTTTGCACTACATGCCAAAGATATTTCTCAACATTTCATATTTACACTACGGCCAAATATATTCATCAACAGTTCATATTTGCACTACAGGCCAAATATATTAATATCTCAAAGAAATATATAATCATTTCAGAATTTATATAAACAATAATTATAATCATGTTAATCAATTTACCTTTGCACTTAAGCTAAAGATATTCACTTATAAATTCAACGGTCATGATCATACCAGTCAACAATTCAACTTTGCACTACTGGCCAAAGAGAACTCATAGTCATGATCATACCAAAAATCTAACCATCTTTACACTCAAGTCAAAGAGAAATATCATCATTAGGGTTATAAAAATATTATATATAATAATAAAAATAATATGATTAACATATAGTTTTAATCTCAAGAGTAATATTCGTAAATCAACTATAATTTGGTTAGAAAAAGAAACTAATTTTTTCGTGAATAGTAACTCGACACAAAAAGGTAGAAATTCCACAATAAAATACATACCAATATTTCGGTATAATGATATTAAAAGAATAATATTTCTTAAGCTTATAAACAATTTATTTTAATTGTTTACACTTTACTAAATAATGCATTTAATCATCCTAAAATGTCAAACTCATAAGATTTCATCACCAATAACTAAAAACCCTCATAAAAAATCTGCATATACCTCATATAGGATTCTCAAGCCATAAAATCCTATTTTCTAATTTTCTTACTTCACAAAACATATTTAATTCATTTACTCATAACTAGACCATTTTCATGAAAAATAGCAAATCAGTTCCAAAAATATTTCTTTTCTGGAATTTAGCATAATATAGTCCCATAGTGAACATATATTTTTCTCAGAATTTTTAAAAGTCATTTACTATTTTTCATATGGCCAAAACAGCCGAATATTTAGACATTTATCAAAAATTGTACTTTTATATAAAAATTCTGAAATTCGCAGAGTATACTTCTATCATATACATGTACTTTCAATAAAAATTTCACCAATTTTGGAGTTAACCACAAGGAGTTATAAGCGGTTACTTTTAAAATAATCTTTTCTCATAAAATTCATAACTCTTAATCTCTACATCCAAAAATCACCATTTTTGGACACAATCAAGAAAACTCATCAAAATATTATTTCAAATTTTTTCAGAATTTTTGAAGGTCAGAAAAATTACGAAACTGAAAAACATAACAACCCTTAAAATCTCTTACTATCCCTTACCTCAAAAGAGCAGTACTTCTGATCGGTATAAGGCTGAAGGAAACTTGCATTGATGAATAGAAACTCACAGAGTATCTAAATACTCACAAAATACACTCAATAATCTAGAGAGAGAAAGAGAGAAAACTTAAGAATTCTGGTGTGTTTTTTAATTCTAACTTAACCCTCTATTTATAGGAAAATGTTAGCACGCCGAAGCAGACTTAACCTGCAACCTGATGGCTTTACCTGTTACTATTCCCACCCACCACATTTGAATAAAAATTTCAGCACATTTCTTCACCAACCAAGAGTGGGACCCACCAATTCTAGAATTTTCTACCAAAATGTTAAACTCCAAAAATTCAATAATTTCTGAACCAGTCATCTCGTAAAATTCATAACAAATCATACGTTCATTTTTAACGGTTCAAAATTTGTGGACATATACTCAACTTATATATGTATAACATATCCAAAAATTACAACGATTCAACGGTCGGATTAAAAATTATAACCCCCGCAAAATATATCAAAAACCCTGATTTTTAATACCTCCATTCCGACAAAAATACTGATAAAAACCTCAACATTAACTCCTACATTTTTAACCACAATAAATATATCCAACATTTATATCCACATAAAATAAATATTTCCTTATCATATGAATCAATAATTAATTATTTACAAATAATATTACAGAATCACATTTATGACAACCAGGCCGTTCCCAGGAAAGAGGGGGCTTTCCAATAAGAATTTCTCTTTACTGGCGCGCAATTAGGTAACCAAACCTCTCCTTAGACAGAACTTTCTAGACATTGCCAATAATGTTATCTAATAATATTATTCAAATAATATGAATTATTGATCTGATAATGGGAAATCTTGTGCAGTGACAATTATTGAACAATAACAATTTAACATTCAACGTAGCAATTATTGAACCAATAAAATAAAATATTGAACAGTAATTACTGTAACAATTATTGAGTAGTGCTTTCTTACGTAAGAATCAATAATTTCAAAAATACTGTGCAATACCGTGTGCTACTGTGCAATAATGCGTATTACTGTATTTTAACCACCGGGTATTCCAACAGTGTTAACGGTAACAACTACGCCGTTATTTGTAAAAACTTAAATTTGTCGTTTTCTTCATCCGACAGTTATTCTGTTATGGGGCCCACAAATGGCTGCGCCGTCGTATGAATATTCCCCGACAGAAAGAATATTCCACGACCAAACGAATATTCCCCGACAACAATGAATATTTTATAACCACTTGTGTATTTTGAAAAAAAATTAATATATCACCCTTAACTTTAGCATTTATCAATTTAACCATTTATTGAATAGTAATTATAAGAAAAATTGAATACTTTTATTTCATAAAATTCGGGGTCTTACAATCTCCCCTCCTTATGAATTTTCGTCCCCGAAATTTACGTACCTGGTATTTCGAAAAGTTGAGAATATCTTGCTTTCATTTCAGATTCTATCTCCCGGATCATCATGATTTCTCCATTGCTCATCTCCAGTGATAACTTCATTTGGGTTCCTCATTTGTTGGGAAGTCATGACAACCGCTCTCCCTTGAACTACCCGGCTTTGACTTGTCTGGGGTAGCATTTGGCGTCATCACTACCGTTGGAATATACTTTTCTATAGGGCATATTCCTCCCTCAACTGCCTCGTCGTACTCCTGATTCATGATCTGAATCATCAATCTTCGATCTATATCGAATTCAGGTTGACCGCTCTGTACAGGGTAATTCAAAACTCGATGTTGGGTTCTCCCAATTGCTTTCCAAAAAGAGAAATTCATATCATCTATTTTAGCCTTCTTAGATCAGACATCTCTTTCCACAATATCCACGTGTCGTGCGGCTTTTGCCCATGCATCGCTTATTCTCACTCGTTTAGTTTTTTCTTCTTTCAGCTCTGATTCCATCTTTATCATCTTATACTCTGCCAAAGAATGCTTCTGTTCAAGCATCACATATCGGGTAACACAAGCTTGAATTGTTGCATCTTTTTGCTCCACGACCGCTTGTCGTTATTCAGCCTGCTCTTCTAACTCATAAATACGATTTTGCAATTCTACATTTTGATCATATAATACCTCTAATAAATTCTCCTCAGGTGCTTCTTCTTCCTCACTCTCAGCTGCTACCTCTGCGACTAGCTCGGGTGCAACTATCAATTCTTCACTCACCACATGGATTTCTCTAATTCCTTCTTCGCCTAACATCACATTATCTTAAATACTGTCATAAAACAAGGGTTAATTAAATAAATTAACATATCACATAATATCCCGATATTATGACTGACCAACAAATAAGCTTAGGTAGGACACACTAGCGAAGGATTTACTCATCTCTCCCCTCCTAGTTATATTCCCCGATCTTCGCCAGAGACCATATCCCTAAGCTCTCATACCAAATGTGACAACCCCAAAATAGGTTCATTCCATCCAACCTATCCTGAGTCGCCAAATACATGGTACAGAAAATAACTACAACTTTATTACAATAATTGTCGTGCAAAATACAACAACACATATACTGTGAGTTTGGATACAAATATATAACAAATGTGACTCATGTTCCAACCGTGGACATCACCTCACAATGACACCTTACATAAAGGTATAGTCTAAAACTGTTTTAGAAATTAGAATCTTTGAGAAGTGCTCAAGGAAACTTTCGTACATGGGAGGCCATGCGTCTAGGTTATGATAGATATCATATGGCCACAGAATTATCCTTGGTTGACCCAATAGACCCCAAAGAAAAATGAGAAGATTACTATCATATTCTTCCCAATGGTGAGTCTTCTCTTGACATATCATTATCTCTACTGTCTCTAATTGAGAATTATACTTCAAACAAACACCAAGATTATATAGGTAGTGCTCGTATATATACTCAGCAAGTGGATGAGCACATCCTTGTCTTATGATGACACGAGGTGGTATGTCGTTAGACATCTTGTATGATAGTGGCAAAACACCCTTCCAACATTGGGTACACCTTACCCTATTGGATTCACCAAATAAAACTACTAAATGAACTTTTCTATACTGCTTCGGGAGAACCTCCACAGCTAGAGACCACCGTTCTATTTCCCCGTTACCCTCGCTCGACCCAGCTACACTCTTATTACCTGAAAGGAATTGTGAAGCAAAAGGGTGAGCACAACTAGCTCAGTAAAGAATATCATGACTAAAGATAATTAAATTATCAATAGCCTTCATCAATAATAAATCAGAGATTTAGAACATATGGTAAATGATAAAAATTTCAACCATAGTTGCAGCGGAACGAGCAATCCATTAGAAGAGTCAAATAGACTATAAAGTCTATTATCTTCTCCATGTTAAAAATCCACCAACAATATTTTATCCCTGTAACATCAATCAACAATTCTGGTCCATAATCATATGAATAACTCATAATCATAACTGTAGTTCTAAATTCCTCTTCTCATCCAGGACGAAGATAATTTTTATCACCTATCTTTACCTGAAATATCAAAGATCATGGTTACACCAAATCACATTTTCTGTTCATAATCATACTAATAACTTCATCTTTGCACTACGGCCAAAGATATTCATTTGTATCACCAGTTGGTCATGTTCATCTCAACATCTGTTCATCTTTGCACTACTGGCCAAAGATATTCAACAACATGTCATCTTTGCACTACAGGCCAAAGATATTCATCAACAATTCATCTTTGCACTACAGGCCAAAGATATTCCTCAACAGTTCATATTTACACTACGGCCAAATATGTGACGCCCCCAAAATTAGGTATACATCACCCATCTTGGGTCGTCAGATACATAGTACAGAATACAAATACAACTGATTAATACATCTGTCGTGTACAATACGACAAAACATAAACTGTGAGTTTGAATACAAATATTATCTTCTAGAGAGTATTCATACTCAAAAGGAGTCCTCATTACATTTATTAACACACCATTACATAGAATAGTGAGGACTACTAACTAATACTATCATTCGGACCATCACTCCGTACCCCGACTTGTCCCAGCTACGTTCTCATTTCCTGAAGAGAACAGTGAAAGAAAGGGTGAGCTCAACTAGCCCAGTAAGAAATATTATGACTAAGATAATGCAGAATAAATTATCATTAGCCTTCAACAATGTTAAACTGATAAAATATAATAGACATCAAGTTTAACTGTAGCGGAACAAGCAATCCATTAAAAGAGTCAAGTAGAAAATAAACTCTACTATCTTTTATGATTTAAAAAGTTTTTCAACACTGTAATCGCTGAGACTCAGCTTAATAAAATAATCCACATCATCGAATCACCCCTGCACTACGGCCAAGGATATTCGTGTATTCATTAATGGTCATGATCATGCCAACAACTGTCCATCAATGCACTACGGGCCAATGAGGACTTTTACCACATCATTTGTAACATTACGGTCATGATTATACCGAATAATCCCTGGTCATAATCATACCAAGTCCATCTATGCAATACAGGCCACAGATGACTTTCAACATTTTATAAACATGAGGATGATGACAATGATATAAGAATTCAATAAAACAAGTTCAAGAATTAATTTATCCAGGAATTAACAACGTCCAAATTGTCAACATGATACTGCATTGTGGAGTAAAATTCAAGAATGCTTAGAAGAATATTTTCTTGAAAAGATACTGGATGAAACGCAACTATCAAGGATATTCCACAAATTTCATGGAGTATAGAAGTCAAAACTTAACCAACTGAGTACAATAAAGAATGGAATAACAAAAGAAATCACCATGCATGCGATAGACCGCACAGACAGGTTATTCCAATAGAATAATAAATAATGGAACCAGGTCCGGCGTAAACGCACAGACAGGATATTCCGACAGAATAATAAATAATGGAACCAGGTCCGGTGTAAAACACACAGACAGGATGTTCCAACAGAATAATAATAAAAACGGAACCAGGTCCGGTGTAAAACACACAGACAGGATGTTCCAACAGAATAATAAACGGAACCAGGTCCGGTGTAAAACACACAGACAGGATGTTCCAACAGAATAATAGAAGAATGTCACCAAGTATAGGGTAGACCGCGTATACTGGTTATTCCAACAGAATAATAACAAATGGAATAACAGAAGTTCTCTTCATGAATATAAAAGAAATAATATTCCTTACCTTAAAAGAACTGGATATTGGAAAAATGATGTAGCAGAATACTTTTATTCTCTCTCTCTTATTCTCTCTATACTTTCTCTCTCTATAGCTTGAATGAATTCGTGAAAAATAATGAAGCCCTAGGCCTCTATTTATAGAAAAACCGAGGGTGGCTCTTGGTCTTAACGAAGGGTCAAATGACTCTTGGTCTTAACGAAGGGTCAAATGACTCTTGGTAATATTGAAGGGACAACTACTATTGACGAAAGTAATTACTATTGACCAAGGTAAATACTATTGACGAAGGTAATTACTATTGACTAAGGTAAATACTATTGACGACGGTAATTACTATTGACGAAGAGACTCTTAGATGATGACATATGGCCCCCCATAAAATAACCAAACTTACCACAACGTCTCAATAATATAACATATTATACAGATGATACTATGACAATAATTTAAGAGATATGATGCAGCAATTACTGTAGCAATAATTGAGTATAGCTGAGTGACTTCTCACGTAAGCATCAATAATCAATACCGTGTGCTACTATGCAACCACGCGTATTACTGTACTTTTACTACCGAGTAGTTCAACAGTTTTAACGGTTTTAACGGTAACACCTCAGCTGTTATTTTTATAGAAAGATAATTCTGTCGTTTTCTCAATCCGACAATAATTCCGTTGTGGGGTCCACCAATGATTGTGCCGTCGTACGAATATTCCCCGACAAAAAGAATATTCTCCGACCAAACGAATATTTTATAACAACTTGCTTACTTTGCAAAATTTATAAATATTACCCACAACTATAACATTATATCAAATTAACTCCATAATATTCAAAAATGATATTTATAGAAAATTCATCTTTATTTATAAAAATTGGGGTCTTACAACCTCCCCTTCTTATGAAATTTCGCCCTCGAAATTAGGGTACGTACCTGGTATGTCGAAGAGGTAAGGATACCTTGATTTCATTTCTGATTCTAACTCCCAAGTCATTTCCTCAACATCGTGGTTTCTCCACAAAACTTTGACTTGAGGTATAACCTTGGAGCGTAGAATATGTTCCTTCTTATCCAAGATTTGAACAGGAACTTCTTCATACGTCAAATCCTCCGCTATTTCGTCCGGTTCTAACTCAATAATGTGGTTCGGGTCTTCCACATATTTGCGTAACATGGATATGTGGAAAACGTTATGAACACGAGACATACTTGGCGGTAAAGCGAGTCTATAAGCCACAGTTCCTACTCGATCGAGGATTAAAAATGGACCGATGAATCGAGGATTTAGCTTTCCTCTCTTTCCAAATCTCGTAACTCCTTTCCATGGAGCAACACGTAAGAACACATGATCTCCTACATCAAATTCCACGTCCTTTCGATGAAGATCAGCATAACTCTTTTGTCGATCTTGTGAGGTTTTTATACGTTGTCGGATCGTTTGAATCTTTTCTGTAGTCATACGTACCAACTCCGGTCCCAACAACGTTGCTTCGCCCACCTCATCCCAGCATACTGGAGAACGACATTTTCTTCCATACAATGCTTCGAATGGAGCCATGCCAATACTTGCTTGATAACTGTTGTTGTAGGAAAACTCCACCAATGGTAAGAACTTGTCCCAACTTCCCTTGAAGTCAAAGACACAGAGTCTTAATAGATCTTCAAGAGTTTGAATAGTCCTCTCTGATTGTCCGTCCGTCTGAGGATGATATGCTGAACTAAATCGTAACTCCGTGCCCATAGCTTTTTGTAAACTAACCCAAAATCGTGAAGTGAATCTTGGGTCTCGATCAGAAACTATGGATACTGGCATACCATGCAGTCTTACAATCTCGTTTATGTACATACGAGCAAGACGTTCAAGTGTATAAGTTTCTCGTATCGGTAAGAAATGAGCAGACTTGGTCAATCTATCAACAATGACCCAAATCGCATCAATACCTTGAGAAACCCTAGGAAGACCGGTAACGAAATCCATGGTAATGTGCTCCCACTTCCATTCTGGAATTTCAAGTGGTTGCAATGGACCTTTTGGTACTTGATGCTCCGCTTTGACTCGTTGACAAGTTAGACACCTTGAGATAAACAACGCTATCTCTCTCTTCATATTGCTCCACCAAAATGTATGACGAAGATCATGATACATTTTGGTACTTCCAGGATGGATTGCAAACGGTGTGTTGTGCGCCTCCATCATGATTTCATACTTTAAATCAGGGTTGTTAGGAACACAAAGTCTGGAGTTGACTCGAAGTATTCCTTCTTCATCGATTCTTGCTTCCGATATAGCACCTTCTTGCACTTTCTTCTTCATACGCATCAGCTCCAGGTCTGTAGCTTGAGCAGCTTTAACTTTATCGATTAAAGTCGGTTCTACTCGTATATTCGCCATCATCACATGGGTCCCTGGAGTCTTCAACTCTATCTCCATCCTTTGCAAGTCACACAAAATGGGCCTTTGCGTTGTTAATATTGCACTTGTACCCGCATATGATCTTCTACTCAATGCGTCAGCTACCACGTTCGCTTTTCCAGGATGGTATTGAATGGTATGATCATAATCTTTCAACAGTTCAAGCCAACGTCGTTGTCGCATGTTGAGTTCCTTTTGAGTGAAGAAATATTTGAGGCTTTTATGATCCGTAAAGATCTCCACTTTCTCCCCATACAAGTAATGCCTCCAAATTTTAAGTGCAAAGACAACAGCTGCCAACTCTAGATCATGAGTAGGATAATTCCTCTCATATTCCTTGAGTTGTCTTGATGCATAGGCTATGACTTTTCCATGTTGCATGAGAACGCATCCCAACCCTTTGCTCGAAGCATCACTGTAGATGACAAATCCCTCCGAGCCAGATGGTATTGTTAGAACAGGTGCTGAAATGAGTCTCCTCTTGAGTTCTTGAAAACTCTGCTCACATTCTTCGCTCCAACCAAACTTTGTATCTTTCCGAGTCAGCTGAGTTAATGGAGTAGCGATTCGAGAAAATCCTTCCACGAATCTCCGATAATAACCAGCTAAACCAAGAAAGCTACGTACCTCGGTCACTGATTTAGGTTGCTCCCAGCTTTGAATAGCTTCAATCTTTGCCGGGTCAACCGATATTCCACGACTTGATACTACGTGCCCAAGGAATGCTACCTCCTCCAGCCAGAACTCGCATTTCTTCAACTTGGCATAAAGCTTGTATTCACGAAGCTTTTGGAGTACCAGCCTCAAGTGTTGCTCATGATCTTCACGGCTTTTGGAATAAATAAGGATGTCATCAATAAAGACGACCACAAAGTGATCCAAATATTCCTTGAATACCCGGTTCATCATATCCATGAAGGCAGCAGGAGCATTAGTCAATCCAAAGGACATGACTAGGAATTCATAATGCCCGTACCGAGTTCTAAAAGCCGTCTTTGGAATATCCTCAGTTCTAACCTTCAGCTGATGATATCCAGAACGAAGATCGATCTTTGAAAAGAATTGTGCTCCTTGCAACTGGTCAAACAGGTCATCAATACGTGGCAATGGGTACCTGTTTTTGATGGTGACATGATTCAACTCCCGATAATCAATACAAAGTCGCATACTTCCATCTTTCTTCTTCACGAATAGAACAGGAGCTCCCCAAGGAGAAGTACTAGGACGAATAAAGCCAATGTCTAACAATTCCTGCAGTTGGATCTTTAACTCCTGAAGTTCAATAGGAGCCATTCGATATGGGGCTTTGGAAATGGGTTTTGTACCGGGTTCAAGATCGATACAAAATTCAATTTCACGCTCTGGGGGTAGGCCAGGAAGTTCTTCAGGGAATACGTCAGGGAATTTATTAACAATAGAAATATCATTCAAAACTGACGTATTTTTGTTTAGATCTGTGACATGAGCTAAGAAAGCTTGACATCCGTTTTTCAATAAACGAATAGTTTTATGGCTTGAGATGACAGCGATTGATTTTAATGGTTTGGTTGCTTGAATTCGCATAATAGGTCGATTAGGAATATGAAAACTAACAACCTTACGAAAACAATCAATTTTTGCATAATGAGTAGTTAACCAATCAATCCCTAGAATCACGTCAAATGCAAGTATTTTTAATGAAATCAGATCGATAGGTAATGTGTGGGTACCAACTTGAACCAAACAAGACTTATAAACAGTGGAGGTAATGAAGGTTTCTCCCAACGGAGTTTCCACAGATAAGTCAAAGTCTAATTTCTCCGGAATCAAATTTAATCGATGAGCGCAAGTAGGAGAAATAAAAGAATGGGTTGAACCGGTATCAAATAAAGTATAAACTTCTTTAGAGTTTATGATAAGCTTACCCGTGATGACCTCATTCGGGTTCCTTGCTCTCTGGGAGTTCACAACAAACGCTCTCCCTTGCACAACCGGTTTTGACTTTTCTGGGACGGCTTTTGGTGCCTCCATCCTAGCTGAATTTGTCTTCGGTAAACGACAAAATCGGGCTAAATGACCTTCTCTTCCACAATTATAACATGCTTTGGACGGCATCGCGCAGTTTGGACTGATGTGCCCCTCCCCTCCGCATTTGAAACATATGATAGGTGGTCGTTCTCCTTCCTTAACGACAGGTGCTGGTGCTGACGTCTTTCCATCATTGTTGAATCTCCTCTTCTTGAAATGTCCATTCTTATTGTTTTGGCCCTGATTACCACCGAAGTGGTTACCATTTCTGGCCTGTTGATTCCCTCCACGCTTGTTGTCACCGCTTCGATGACTGCTCTCACTGGTATTATCATTTTGCCGGCTGCTCTCTTTTGGTTGCGTTGTCTCGTTATCGCGCTCCACCAACTGAGCCCTATTTACAACATCTGAATACAAACACAGTTTATGAGAAACAAGATGTTGACGTATCTCCGGCTTCAAACCTCTTAAAAACATCCGCGTCATTCTTTCTTCATTATCCACCAGGTGGGACGCAAACCGGGATAACTCCGCAAATTTTGCCTCGTACTGCGACACGGTCATATTATTCTGCTCCAATTTGATGAACTCCACCTCCTTCATGTGACGAATACTCTCGGGAAAGTATTTGTCGTTAAACAGCTCTTGGAACTTCTCCCAGGACATCTTCAGTGCGGCAGGTTGAGTACGCTTTATCGATTCCCACCAGTAATCTGCCTCTCCTCGCAACATAAAGGCGGCAAAGGGAACCTTTTGCTCCTCGGAGCAACCCAAGACATCAAATATCTTGGTGATCTGCTTTATCCATGTTTCAGCTACAAGTGGTTTGGGTTCTCCCTTAAACTCCGGTGGTCCCAGCTCCTTAAACTGTTTAGCGGTGACCGCCTGAGAGTTTCCAGTATTTCCACCTACGTTGTGGACAGGAGCCGCTTTCACCTGTTGTTGCATGAATTGCATAAAGCCTCTGAACATTTGATCATTCATCATTTGGTCAGTGTTGTTGTTTGCATGAGGATTGACACCTTCCTGATGCACATTATCCTGATTATTGATATGTGGTGAATCAACAGTCGTCTGTGCTCCATTGCTATTCTCAACGTTCTCAGATGCCATTTTCAGATACTGCCACAAAATAAAAATTAATTGATATGTCATATATTATCCTTATATTATGACCGACCAATTAAATACCATGCAAATAAACTTAGGTATGTCATACTAGCGAAGGAATTCCCCGTCTCTCCCCTCCTAGTTCTATTCTCACATCTTAGCCAGGGATCATATCCCTAAGCTCTGATACCAACTGTGACGCCCCCAAAATTAGGTATACATCACCCATCTTGGGTCGTCAGATACATAGTACAGAATACAAATACAACTGATTAATACATCTGTCGTGTACAATACGACAAAACATAAACTGTGAGTTTGAATACAAATATTATCTTCTAGAGAGTATTCATACTCAAAAGGAGTCCTCATTACATTTATTAACACACCATTACATAGAATAGTGAGGACTACTAACTAATACTATCATTCGGACCATCACTCCGTACCCCGACTTGTCCCAGCTACGTTCTCATTTCCTGAAGAGAACAGTGAAAGAAAGGGTGAGCTCAACTAGCCCAGTAAGAAATATTATGACTAAGATAATGCAGAATAAATTATCATTAGCCTTCAACAATGTTAAACTGATAAAATATAATAGACATCAAGTTTAACTGTAGCGGAACAAGCAATCCATTAAAAGAGTCAAGTAGAAAATAAACTCTACTATCTTTTATGATTTAAAAAGTTTTTCAACACTGTAATCGCTGAGACTCAGCTTAATAAAATAATCCACATCATCGAATCACCCCTGCACTACGGCCAAGGATATTCGTGTATTCATTAATGGTCATGATCATGCCAACAACTGTCCATCAATGCACTACGGGCCAATGAGGACTTTTACCACATCATTTGTAACATTACGGTCATGATTATACCGAATAATCCCTGGTCATAATCATACCAAGTCCATCTATGCAATACAGGCCACAGATGACTTTCAACATTTTATAAACATGAGGATGATGACAATGATATAAGAATTCAATAAAACAAGTTCAAGAATTAATTTATCCAGGAATTAACAACGTCCAAATTGTCAACATGATACTGCATTGTGGAGTAAAATTCAAGAATGCTTAGAAGAATATTTTCTTGAAAAGATACTGGATGAAACGCAACTATCAAGGATATTCCACAAATTTCATGGAGTATAGAAGTCAAAACTTAACCAACTGAGTACAATAAAGAATTGAATAACAAAAGAAATCACCATGCATGCGATAGACCGCACAGACAGGTTATTCCAATAGAATAATAAATAATGGAACCAGGTCCGGCGTAAACGCACAGACAGGATATTCCGACAGAATAATAAATAATGGAACCAGGTCCGGTGTAAAACACACAGACAGGATGTTCCAACAGAATAATAATAAAAACGGAACCAGGTCCGGTGTAAAACACACAGACAGGATGTTCCAACAGAATAATAAACGGAACCAGGTCCGGTGTAAAACACACAGACAGGATGTTCCAACAGAATAATAGAAGAATGTCACCAAGTATAGGGTAGACCGCGTATACTGGTTATTCCAACAGAATAATAACAAATGGAATAACAGAAGTTCTCTTCATGAATATAAAAGAAATAATATTCCTTACCTTAAAAGAACTGGATATTGGAAAAATGATGTAGCAGAATACTTTTATTCTCTCTCTCTTATTCTCTCTATACTTTCTCTCTCTATAGCTTGAATGAATTCGTGAAAAATAATGAAGCCCTAGGCCTCTATTTATAGAAAAACCGAGGGTGGCTCTTGGTCTTAACGAAGGGTCAAATGACTCTTGGTCTTAACGAAGGGTCAAATGACTCTTGGTAATATTGAAGGGACAACTACTATTGACGAAAGTAATTACTATTGACCAAGGTAAATACTATTGACGAAGGTAATTACTATTGACTAAGGTAAATACTATTGACGACGGTAATTACTATTGACGAAGAGACTCTTAGATGATGACATATGGCCCCCCATAAAATAACCAAACTTACCACAACGTCTCAATAATATAACATATTATACAGATGATACTATGACAATAATTTAAGAGATATGATGCAGCAATTACTGTAGCAATAATTGAGTATAGCTGAGTGACTTCTCACGTAAGCATCAATAATCAATACCGTGTGCTACTATGCAACCACGCGTATTACTGTACTTTTACTACCGAGTAGTTCAACAGTTTTAACGGTTTTAACGGTAACACCTCAGCTGTTATTTTTATAGAAAGATAATTCTGTCGTTTTCTCAATCCGACAATAATTCCGTTGTGGGGTCCACCAATGATTGTGCCGTCGTACGAATATTCCCCGACAAAAAGAATATTCTCCGACCAAACGAATATTTTATAACAACTTGCTTACTTTGCAAAATTTATAAATATTACCCACAACTATAACATTATATCAAATTAACTCCATAATATTTAAAAATGATATTTATAGAAAATTCATCTTTATTTATAAAAATTGGGGTCTTACAAAATATATTCATCAACAGTTCATATTTGCACTACAAGCCAAATATATTAATATCTCAAAGAAATATATAATCATTTCAGAATTTATATAAACAATAATTATAATCATGTTGATCAATTCACCTTTGCACTTAAGCTAAAGATATTCACTTATAAATTCAATGGTCATGATCATACCAGTCAACAATTTAACTTTGCACTACTGGCCAAAGAGAACTCATAGTCATGATCATACCAAAAATCTAACCATCTTTACACTCAAGTCAAAGAGAAATATCATCATTAGGGTTATAAAAATATTATATATAATAATAAAAATAATATGATCAACATATAGTTTTAATCTCAAGAGTAATATTCGTAAATCAACTATAATTTGGTTAGAAAAAGAAACTAATTTTTTCGTGAATAGTAACTCGACACAAAAAGGTAGAAATTCCACAATAAAATACATACCAATATTTCGGTATAATGATATTAAAAGAATAATATTTCTTAAGCTTATAAACAATTTATTTTAATTGTTTACACTTTACTAAATAATGCATTTAATCATCCTAAAATGTCAAACTCATAAGATTTCATCACCAATAACCAAAAATCCTCATCAAAAATCTGCATATACCTCATATAGGATTCTCAAGCCATAAAATCCTATTTTCTAATTTTCTTACTTCACAAAACATATTTAATTCATTTACTCATAACTAGACTATTTTCATGAAAAATAGCAAATCAGTTCCAAAAATATTTCTTTTCTGGGATTTAGCATAATATAGTCCCATAGTGAACATATATTTTTCTCAAAATTTTTAAAAGTCATTTACTATTTTTCATATGGCCAAAACAGCCGAATATTTAGACATTTATCAAAAATTTTACTTTTATCTAAAAATTCTGAAATTCGCAGAGTATACTTCTATCATATACATGTACTCTCAATAAAAATTTCACCAATTTTGGAGTTAACCACAAGGAGTTATAAGCGGTTACTTTTAAAATAATCTTTTCTCATAAAATTCATAACTCTTAATCTCTACATCCAAAAATCACCATTTTTGGACACAATCAAGAAAACTCATCAAAATATTATTTCAAATTTTTTCAGAATTTTTGAAGGTCAGAAAAATTACGAAACTGAAAAGCATAACAACCCTTAAAATCTCTTACTATCCCTTACCTCAAAAGAGCAGTACTTCTGATCGGTATAAGGCTGAAGGAAACTTGCATTGATGAATAGAAACTCACAGAGTATCTAAATACTCACAAAATACACTCAATAATCTAGAGAGAGAAAGAGAGAAAACTTAAGAATTCTGGTGTGTTTTTCAATTCTAACTTAACCCTCTATTTATAGGAAAATGTTAGCACGCCGAAGCAGACTTAACCTGCAACCTGATGGCTTTACCTGCTACTATTCTCATCCACCACATTTAAATAAAAATCTCAGCACATTTCTTCACCAACCAAGAGTAGGGCCCACCAATTCAATAATTTTCTACCAAAATGTTAAACTCCGAAAATTCAACAATTTCTGAAGCAGTCATCTCGTAAAATTCATAACAAATCATACGTTCATTTTTAACGGTTCAAAATTTGTGGACATATACTCAACTTATATATGTATAACATATCCAAAAATTACAACGATCCAACGGTCGGATTAAAAATAATATCCCCCGCAAAATATCTCAAAAACCCTGATTTTTAATAGCTCCATTCCGACAAAAATATTGATAAAAACCTCAACATTAACTCCTATATTTTTAACCACAATAAATATATCTAACATTTATATCCACATAAAATAAATATTTCCTTATCATATGAATCAATAATTAATTATTTACAAATAATATTACAGAATCACATTTATGACAACCAGGCCGTTCCCAGGAAAGAGGGGGCTTTCCAATAAGAATTTCTCCTTACTAGCGCGCAATTAGGTGACCAAACCTCTCCTTAGACAGAACTTTTGTGAGACCCCAGATTTTATGAATAAATATTTAATATTCTAGAAATATTTTTTTTATATTATGGTATGGATTTGATATAATGTTATAGTTGTGGGTAGTATTTATAAATTTTGTAAAGTATGCAAGTTGTTATATAATATTCGATTGGTCGGGGAATATTTTTTTTGTCGGGGAATATCCGTACGACGGTATAATCATTGGTGGACCCCACAACGGAATTATTGTCGGATTGAAAAAAACGACAAAAATATTTTATGAAAATAACGGCAGAAGTTTTACCGTTAACTGTTGAAACACCCGGTGTTAAAAGTACAGTAATACGCGTGGTTGCATAGTAGCACACGGTATTGATTATTGATGCTTATGTGAGAAGTCACTCAGTATTGTTCAGTCGGGTATTCGGGACACTTTTTGTGTCAGAGTACTATTCACGAGTTACTATTTATGAGTTACTATTCACGGGTTACTATTCACCTAAATTACTATTCACCCGAATATTATTCACTCGGATATTTGGGGTACTTTTCGTGTCAGAGTACTATTCACGATTTACTATTTACGAGTTACTATTCATGAGTTACTATTCACGAATTACTATTCACGGGTTACTATTCACCTAAATTACTATTCACTCTAGTATTGTTCACTCGGGTATTTGGGACACTTTTCGTGTCGGAGTACTATTCACGAGTTACTATTTATGAGTTATAATATTAATGATGAATGTTGTTCGGAGTTAAATTTGGAGACGCAGACGTGATATTTGAGTCCGGAACGTCGAAATTAGTAAAAATAGTCTATAAACACAAAATTTTCCAAAAATTCACTATTTGGTCAAAAAGTCAACAGTTGACTTTTTCGAAAAAAGTCAAACTTCGAAATTTTAAAATTTATATTTTTGATAAAAATGGTTTCATTATGTTGGAATTATTTGTGTTAGTAAAAATCGACATTTATTTCGATAATAATTGATATCTGGAGGTTATATTGACCAATCGGGTATTTAACCGGATAAATAAGCAATTGATTGCTATTATTTCACATGATTATAACTATTTATTCACATGTTATACTATTGACTCACATTCTTGTTACTATTAGGGAAGTTGGTGCAAGATTGATAATACTTGCATGACTAAGTTAAAAATGGAGGTATAGAGGGAGGTACTATATTGTAATTAATTTTTCACATGTTTAGAACTATTGAGTCGCATGATTTTACTATTGATTCACATGATTTACTATTAGGGGAGTTGGTGCAAGTTTGATAATACTTGGATGATTGAATTAAAAATGAAAGAAAAGTTGGAGGTATTGTACTATAATATTTCGAGCCCCAAAACGTGCAATTATCGAAACTATGTTTTCTTATAAATAGAAGCTCATTCTTCCTTCATTTTTCACCAATTCACTAAAGCTTTAGAGCCATTATTATAGGGAGAAATTATAGAGAGAAGCTATAGAGAGAAAATCTATAGAAGAAGAGAAGTATGCTCCCTCACTACTCCTATATCCAGTTTCTTTCAAAGGTAGGAAATATTATTTCTTTATTTCATCTTCATGAAGAGAACTTCTGTTGTTCCATTCTTTGTTATTATGTTGGAATAACCTGTTTATGCGAAGTACCGCATACTGGTGAAATTCTTCTATTATTCCATTACTTATTATTCTGCTGGAACATCCTGTCTGTGCGTTCTACGCCGGACCTGGTTCCATTATTTATTATTCTGTTGGAACATCCTGTCTGTGCGTTCTACGCCGAACTTGGTTCCGTCTTTACTATTCTGTTGGAATATCCTGTCTGTGCGTTCTACGCCGGACCTAGTTCCGTCTTTACTATTCTGTTGGAATATCATGTCTGTGCGTTCTACGCTGGACCTGGTTCCGTCTTTACTATTCTGTTAAAATATCCTGTCTGTGCGGTTTACGCCGGACCTGGTTCCGTTATTTATTATTCTGTTGGAATAACCTGCCTATGCGGTCTATCGCATGCCTGGTGATTTCTTTTGTTATTCCATTCCTTATTATACTAAGTTGGTTAAAGTTTTGACTTCTATACTCCATGAAATTAGTGGAATATCCTTTATATTTGCGCTTCATCCAGTATCTTTTCATGGAAATATTCTTCTTAGCATTCTTAAATTTTACTCCACAAAGCAATATCATGTTGACAATTTGGATGTTATCAGTTCCTGGATAAATTAATTCTTGAACTTATTTTATTGAATTCGTATATCATTGTCATTATCCTCATGATTATATTTTGTTGAAAGTCATCTGTGGCCTGTAGTGTATAGATGGACTTGGTATGATTATGACCAGGGATTATTCGGTGTAATCATAACCGTAATGTTACAAATGATGTGGTAAAAATCCTCATTTGCCGTAGTGCATTGATGGACAGTTTTTGGTATGATTATGGCTATAGATTCTCTTTGGCCGTAGTGCAAAGACGAATTGTTTTATGGCATGATCAGGACCGTTGATGAAAACATGATTATCTTTAGCCGTAGTGCATGGATAATTCGTGGTCGTGATACTAAAGAATATCCTTGGCCGTAGTGCAGGGGTGATTCGATGATGTGGATTATTTATTAAGCTGAGTCCCAGCGATAAAAGTCATGAAAAACCTTTTAAATCATAAAAGATAGTAGATTTTATTTTCTACTTGACTCTTTTAATGGATTTCTTGTTCTGCTGCAGTTAAACTTGATGTCTATTATATTTTATCAGTTTAACATTGTTGGAGACTAATGATAATTTATTCTGTATTATCTTAGTCATAATATTTCTTACTGGGCTAGTTGAGCTCACCCTTTCTTTCACTGTTCTCTTCAGGAAATGAGAACGTAGCTGGGAATAGTCGGAGAACAGAGTGATGGTCCTAGATGATAGCATTAGTAGTCCTCACTATTCTATATAATAGTGTGATAATAATTGTAATGAGGACTCCTTTTGAGTATGGATACTCTCTAGAAGACAATATTTGTATTCGAACTCACAGTTTATGTTATGTTGTATTGTACACGACAGTTGTATTATTAAGTTGTATTTGAATTCTGTACCATGTATCTGGCAACTCAAGATGGGTGATGTATACCTAATTTTGGGGGCGTCACAGTTGGTATCAGAGCTTAGGGATATGATCCCTGGTTAGGAAATGAGAATAGAACTATGAGGGGAGAGACGGGAAATTCCTTCGCTAGTATGACCTACCTAAGTTTATTTGGTATTTAATTGGTCGGTCAGAATATAGGGATAATATGTTATATGTCAATTAACCTTTGTTTTGTGACAGTGTTTGGAAATGGCAGCTGAAAATGTTTACAATGGAGTGAATGAGACCGTGGAGACACCTATAATCACCAACCAGGTTAATGTGATTAGAGATATCCATGTGGTGATTGAGGAATTAAAAGTTGCACTCAAACTAGTCGCAAAGGTAGCAACTGAGAGTGAGGAAGAAGAGGAACCTGAGGTTGATTTATTAGAAGAACTTATTGATCAAAATGTAGAATTACAAAATCGTATTCATGAGTTAGAAGAGCATGTTGAAGAACGACAGGCGGTCGTAGAACAAAGGGATGCAATAATTCAAAATTGTATTACCCGATGTGCGATGGTTGAACAGAAGCACTCTTTGGCAGAGTATACGATATTAAAGCTGGAATTTGAGAATTCAAATGTCAAGGAGCAGCTGAAAGAAGAAATAACTGAACGAGTGAGAATGAAAGATGCATGGGTGAAAGCCGCACGACGCGTTGATATTGTGAAAAGAGAAGTCCGATCCAAGAAAGCTAAAATAGATCATATGTAATTTTTTTTCGACAGTAATTGGGAAAATCCAGCATCGAGTTTTGAATTACCCTAACTAGGAATCAAACGAAGTTATCACGGGTTAGTTAATTATAAATTCTTGCGAAGTCTATACCTTATTAGATACCGGTTCTACCCATTCTTTTATCTCTCTTGCTTGCGCTCAACGTTTAAATTTGACTTCGAAAAAATTAAAATTTGACTTATTGGTTGAAACTTTGATAGTAGAAACCTTCGTTACATCCACTATTTATAAATCTTGTTCAAATCAACACTTTCACGTTACCTGTCGATCGTATCTCTTTGAAAATACTTGCATTTGATGTGATTTTAGGAACGATTGGTTAACTACTCATCATTCTTTTCGTAAGATGGTTAACTTTCATATTCCTAACCAACCTGCTATGCGAATTCAAGCAACCAAACCACTAAAGTCAATCATTGTCATATCAAGCCAAAAGTAAAGAGCCCCGAGCCTTTCGCTGGTGACTTCCTTGTGTGGAATGCACCGAAGCTGAACTTTCCATAGGGGACGTTGTGAATGACGATGTCAAGTTGATAGGTATCAATGTGACGTACTATCCAAGTCTTGGATGAGAGTCACAGTTTTGAATGATATTTCTATCGTTAATAAATTTCTTGACGTATTCTTGAAGACTTCTTAGCCTACCCTTAGAGCGTGAAATCGAATTTTGTATTGACCCCCCATTTCTTAAACCTTCAAATATTTCTTCAACCAAAACGAACGTATAATGCGCCAAAGACGTCGGCTCGAGCTGTTGAAGATTACAATCGTACCATGCAATATCATCGTGGAAATGCGAATGTGGTAGCTGACGCGTTTAGTAGAAGATTGTATGCGTTTACGAGTGCGATGTTGTTAGCACAAAGACCCATTTCGTACGACTTACAAATGATGAAGATAGAGTTAAAGACTCTAGGAACCCACGTGAAGATAACGAATATACGAGTAGAATCGACTTTAATCGATAAAGTTAAAGCCGCTTAAGCTACAAACCCGGAGCTGATGAATGTGAAGAAGAAGGTTCAAGAGGGAGTTATTCTAGAAGCAAGAATCGACAAAGAGAGGAAATCTCAACCCTCGATTTAATTGACCCATTTTAAATCCTCGATCAAGTAAGAACTGTGGCTTATATACTCGTTTTATCGCCAAGTATGTCACGTGTTTATAACGTTTTTAACGTGTCGATGTTATGTAAAAATGTGGATGACCCGAACCACATTATTAATTTAGAACCGGACGAGATAGCAGAAGATTTAACGTATGAGGAGATACATGTTAACATCTTGGATAAGAAGAATCGTATTCAACACTCAAAGGTTATACCTCAAGAGTTAGAATCTGACGAGGTATCCTCACCTCTTCAGCATTCCAGGTACGTACGTAAATTTCGAGGGCGAAATTCCATAAGGAGGGGAGATTGTGAGACCCCAGATTTTATGAATAAATATTTAATATTCTCGAAATATTTTTTTTATATTATGGTATGGATTTGATATAATGTTATAGTTGTGGGTAGTATTTATAAATTTTGTAAAGTATGCAAGTTGTTATATAATATTCGATTGGTCGGAAAATATTTTTTGTCGGGGAATATCCGTACGACGGTATAATCATTGGTGGATCCCACAACAAAATTATTGTCGGATTGAAAAAACGACGAAAATATTTTATGAAAATAACGGCAGAAGTTTTACCGTTAACTGTTAAAACACCCGGTGTTAAAAGTACAGTAATACGCGTGGTTGCATAGTAGCATACGGTATTGATTATTGATGCTTATGTGAGAAGTCACTCAGTATTGTTCAATCGGGTATTCGGGACACTTTTTGTGTCAGAGTACTATTCACGAGTTACTATTTATGAGTTACTATTCACGGGTTACTATTCACCTAAATTACTATTCACCCGAATATTATTCACTCAGGTATTTGGGGTACTTTTCGTGTCAGAGTACTATTCATGAGTTACTATTCATGAGTTACTATTCACGAATTACTATTTACGGGTTACTATTCACCCAAATTACTATTCACTCTAGTATTGTTCACTCGGGTATTTGGGACACTTTTCGTGTCGGAGTACTATTCACGAGTTATTATTCACGAGTTACTATTTATGAGTTGTAATATTAATGATGAATGTTGTTCGGAGTTGAATTTGGAGACGCAGACGTGATATTTGAGTCCGGAACGTCGAAATTAGTAAAAATAGTCTATAAACACAAAATTTTCCAAAAATTCACTATTTGGTCAAAAAGTCAACAGTTGACTTTTTCGAAAAAAGTCAAACTTCGAAATTTTAAATTTTATATTTTTGATAAAAATAGTTTCATTATGTTGGAATTGTTTGTGTTAGTGAAAATCGACATTTATTTCAATAATAATTGATATCTGGAGGTTATATTGACCAATCGGGTATTTAACCGGATAAAAAAGCAATTGATTGCTATTATTTCACATGATTATAACTATTTATTCACATGTTATACTATTGACTCACATTCTTGTTACTATTAGGGAAGTTGGTGCAAGATTGATAATACTTGCATGACTAAGTTAAAAATGGAGGTATAGAGGGAGGTACTATATTGTAATTAATTTTTCACATGTTTAGAACTATTGAGTCACATGATTTTACTTTTGATTCACATGATTTACTATTAGGGGAGTTGGTGCAAGTTTGATAATACTTGGATGATTGAATTAAAAATGAAAGAAAAGTTGGAGGTATTGTACTATAATATTTCGAGCCCCAAAACGTGCAATTATCGAAACTATGTTTTCTTATAAATAGAAGCTCATTCTTCCTTCATTTTTCACCAATTCACTAAAGCTTTAGAGCCATTATTATAGGGAGAAATTATAGAGAGAAGCTATAGAGAGAAAATCTATAGAAGAAGAGAAGTATGCTCCCTCACTACTCCTATATCCAGTTTCTTTCAAAGGTAGGAAATATTATTTCTTTATTTCATCTTCATGAAGAGAACTTCTGTTGTTCCATTCTTTGTTATTATGTTAGAATAATCTGTTTATGCGAAGTACCGCATACTTGGTGAAATTCTTCTATTATTCCATTACTTATTATTCTGCTGGAACATCCTGTCTGTGCGTTCTACGCTGGACCTGGTTCAATTATTTATTATTCTGTTGGAACATCCTGTCTGTGCGTTCTACGCCGAACTTGGTTCCGTCTTTACTATTCTGTTGGAATATCCTGTCTGTGCGTTCTACGCCGGACCTAGTTTCGTCTTTACTATTCTGTTGGAATAGCCTGTCTGTGCGTTCTACGCTGGACCTGGTTCCGTCTTTACTATTCTGTTAGAATATCCTGTCTGTGTGGCTTACGCCGGACCTGGTTCCGTTATTTATTATTCTGTTGGAATAACCTGCCTATGCGGTCTATCGCATGCCTGGTGATTTCTTTTGTTATTCCATTCCTTATTATACTAAGTTGGTTAAAGTTTTGACTTCTATACTCCATGAAATTAGTGGAATATCCTTTATATTCATCCAGTATCTTTTCATGGAAATATTCTTCTTAGCATTCTTGAATTTTACTCCACAAAGCAATATCATGTTGACAATTTGGACGTTATCAGGTCCTGGATAAAATAATTCTTGAACTTGTTTTATTGAATTCGTATATCATTGTCATTATCCTCATGATTATATTTTGTTGAAAGTCATCTGTGGCCTGTAGTGCATAGATGGACTTGGTATGATTATGACCAGGGATTATTCGGTGTAATCATGACCGTAATGTTACAAATGATGTGCTAAAAATCCTCATTTGCCGTAGTGCATTTATGGACAGTTTTTGGTATGATTATGGCTATAGATTCTCTTTGGCCGTAGTGCAAAGACGAATTATTTTATGGCATGATCAGGACCGTTGATGAAAACATGATTATCTTTAGCCGTAGTGCATGGATAATTCGTGGTCGTGATACTAAAGAATATCCTTGGCCGTAGTGCAGGGGTGATTCGATGATGTGAATTATTTATTAAGCTGAGTCCCAGCGATAAAAGTCATGAAAAACCTTTTAAATCATAAAAGATAGTAGATTTTATTTTTTACTTGACTCTTTTAATGGATTTCTTGTTCTGCTGCAGTTAAACTTGATGTCTATTATATTTTATCAGTTTAACATTGTTGGAGACTAATGGTAATTTATTCTGTATTATCTTAGTCATAATATTTCTTACTGGACTAGTTGAGCTCACCCTTTCTTTCACCGTTCTCTTCAGGAAATGAGAAGGTAGCTGGGACTAGTCGGGGAACAGAGTGATGGTCCTAGATGATAGCATTAGTAGTCCTCACTATTCTATGTAATAGTGTGATAATAATTGTAATGAGGACTCCTTTTGAGTATGGATACTCTCTAGAAGACAATATTTGTATTCAAACTCACAGTTTATGTTCTGTTGTATTGTACACGACAGTTGTATTATTAAGTTGTATTTGAATTCTGTACCATATATCTGGCGACTCAAGATGGGTGATGTATACCTAATTTTGGGGGCGTCACAACTTTCTAGACATTGCCAATAATGTTATCTAATAATATTATTCAAATAATATGAATTATTGATCTGATAATGAGAAATACCGTGCAGTGACAATTATTGAACAACAATAATATAAAATTTCAACGTATCAATTATTGAATCAATAAAATAAAATATTAAACAGTAATTACTGTAACAATTATTGAGTAGTACCTTCTTACGTAAGAATCAATAATTTCAAAAATATTGTGCAATACCGTGTGCTACTGTGCAATAATGCGTATTACTGTATTTTAACCACCGAATATTCTAACAGTGTTAACGGTAACAACTACGTCGTTATTTGTAAAAACTCAAATTTGTCGTTTTCTTCATCCGACAGTTATTCTGTTATGGGGCCCACAAATGGCTGCGCCGTCGTACGAATATTCCCCGACAGAAAGAATATTCCACGACCAAACGAATATTCTCCGACAACAATGAATATTTTATAACCACTTGTGTATTTTGAAAAAAAAATTCATATATCACCCTTAACTTTAACATTTATCAATTTAACCATTTACTGAATATTAATTATAAGAAAAATTGAATACTTTTATTTCATAAAATTCGGGGTCTTACAATATTCCCCGACCAATCGAATATTATACAACAACTTGCATACTTTGTAAAATTTTTAAATACTACCCACAACTATAATATTATATCAAATCCATACCATAATATTCAAAAAAATATTTAAAGAAATTTAAACCTTTATTCATTAAATCTGGGGTCTCACAATCTCCCCTCCTTATTGAATTTTGCCCTCGAAATTTACGTACGTACCTGGTATACCGAACAGATGAGGACACTTCATCAGATTCTAACTCTTGAGGTATAACCTTTAAGCGTAAAATATATTCCAGGATTTTAACAGGTACATCTTCATACGTTAAATCATCAGCTATCTCGTCCGATTTTAAATCAATAATGTGGCTCGGGTCGTCCACATATTTACGTAACATCAATACGTTAAAAAATGTTATGAACACGCGACATACTTGGCGGTAAAACGAGTCTATAAGCCACAGTTCCTACTTGATAGAGGATTTCAAATGGGCCAATTAAATCGACGGTTGAGATTTCCTCTCTTCATCGATTCTTGCTTCTAGAATAACGCCCTCTTGAACCTTCTTCTTAGTATTTATCAGCTCCGGGTCCGTAGCTTGCACGGCTTTAACTTTATCGATTAAAGTCGATTCTAATCGTATATTCGTTATCTTCACGTGGGTCCCTAGAGTCTTTAACTCTATCTTCATCATTTATAGGTTATACGAAATGAGTCTTTGTGTTAACAACATCTCACTCGCATACGATCTTCTACTCAACGCGTCAGCTACCATATTCGCACTTCCATGATGATATTGAATGGTACGATCGTAATCTTCAACAGCTCGAGCCAACGTCTTTAGCGCATGATACGTTCATTTTAGTTGAAGAAATATTTGAGGGTTTAAGAAATGGGTTTTGTAATGGGGTCAATACAAAATTCGATTTCACGCTCTAGGGGTAGGCTAGGAAGTCTTCAAAAATACGTCAGGAAATTTATTAACAATAAAAGTATCATTCAAAATTGTGACTCTCATCCAAAACTTGGATAGTACGTCATATTGATACCTATCAACTTGCCATCATCATTCACGATGTCGCCTACAGAAAGTCTGGCTTTGGTGCATCCCCCATCAACAGGAAGTCACCAGATAGAGGCTCGGGGCTCTTTACTTATGGCTTGATATGACAGTGATTAACTTTAGTGGTTTGGTTGCTTGAATTCGCATAATAGGTTGGTTAGGAATATGAAAGCTAACAACCTTACAAAAAGCATGATGAGCAGTTAACCAATCGTTTCCAAAAATCACATCAATGCAAGTATTTTCAAAGAGATAAGATCGACAGGTAACGTGAAAGTGTTGATTTGAACAAGATTTATAAATAGTGGAGGTAACGAAGGTTTCTCCCAACTGAATTTCAACAGATAAATCAAAGTCTAACTTCTCCGGAGTTAAGTTCAAACATTGAACATAACTAGGTGAAATAAAAGAGTGAGTAGAACCGGTATCTAACACGGTATAGACTTCAAAAGAGTTTATGACTAACATACCCGTGATAATTTTATTCAGGTTCCTCGTCACGAAAAAAAAATACTCTCTCTTAAACTACCGACTTTAGCTTGTCTAGGACATCCTTTGGCATCACTATCCCAGCTGGATTTGACTTCACCATACGATAAAATTGAGCTAGGTGACCTTCTCTTCCGCAATTAAAACACGCTTTGGATTGCTGCGTACAGTTTGGACGGATGTGTCCCTCCTGTCCGCATTTAAAACATACGACCGGTGGTATTCCTTCTTTCCTTTGAAACGGGTGCTGGTACCGACATCTTCACGTCATTGTTGAACCTTCTCTTTTTGAAATGTCTATTCTTATTATTTTGGCCATGATTACCACCGAAGTGGTTACCATTTCTGGCATGTTGATTCCCTCCATGCTTATTGTAACCGCTTTGATGACTGTTATCACCAGTATTATCATTTTGTCGATTGCTCTCTTTTGGTTGCGTTGACTCGTTATCACGCTCTACTAACTGAGCCCTATTTACAACATCTGGATACAAACACAGTTTATGAGAAATCAAATATTGACGTATCTCCGGCTTCAAACCTCTTAAAAATATTCGCGTCATTCTTTCTTCATTATCAACCAAGTGGGACCCAAATCGGGATAACTCGGCAAACTTGGCTTCGTACTGTGACACGGTCATGTTGTTTTTCTCCAACTTGATAAATTCTACCTCCTTCATGTGACTAATGCTTTCGGGAAAGTACTTGTTGTTGAACAGCTCCTGGAATTTCTCCCAAGACATCTTGAGTGCGTCAGGCTGGGTACGTTTTATAGATTCCCACCAGTAATCTGCCTCTTCACGCAACATAAAGGTGGAAAAGGGAACCTTTTGCTCCTCTGAGCTTCCCAAGACATCAAATATCTTGGTGATCTACTTTAACCACGTCTCTACCTTAAGTGGTTCTGGCTTTCCCAAAAACTTCGGTGGTCCCAGCTCCTTGAATTGCTTAGCGGTGACCAACCGTGGGTTGCCATTGTTTCCTCCTGTATTATGAACAGGAGCCGCCTTCGCCTGATGTTGCATGAATTCTAAAAAGCTCTTAAATGTACCGTCGTTCGTCAATTGATTAGTGTTGTTGTTTACAGGAGGATTATCGCCATCCTGTTGCACATTGTCCTGATTATTGATCTGTGGAGACTCAACGGCCTCCTGTGCTCCATTGCTTATCTCAACATTTTCAGATGCCATTTTCAAACACTATTACAAAACAAGGGTTAATTAACATATCACATATTATCTCTATACTCTGACCGACCAATTAAATACCAAATAAACTTAGGTAGGTCATACTAGCGAAGGAATATCCCGTCTCTCCCCTCCTAGTTCTATTCTCACATCCTAGCCAAGGATCATATCCCTAAGCTTTGATACCAACTGTGACGCCCCCAAAATAGGTATACATCACCCATCTTGAGTCGCCAGATACATGGTACAGAATTCAAATACAACTTAATAATACAACTGTCGTGTACAATACGACATAACATAAACTGTGAGTTTGAATACAAATATTGTCTTCTAGAGAGTATTCAAACTTCGTTCGGGTTCCTCGCGTTTTGGGCAGTCACGACAAATGCTCTTCCAGAAACTGCCAACTTTATTTTGTCCGTATCTGCCTTTGGTGTCACCGTCCCAGTTGGACTTCGTTTCGCTATAGTACAATCTCGAGCGATATGTCATTCCTTTCCACAATTATAACATACCTTGAACTGTTATGGGCAGTTTGGACTTATATGTCCCTCCTCTCCGCATCTGTAACATCTAACTGGCGGTCGTTCTTCTCCCCTAGAATTTGTTCCTAGTGCCGGTGCTGCTGTCGACGTCTTCCTGTCATCGTTAAATCTTCTCTTCTTGAAATTTCCACTTGACTCACCTCTCCTATTCTCATGGCCACGATGACCACCCGAGTGGTTACCACTTTTGTCTGTATTTTTCCCTCCTCGCTGGTTCTCATCGCTCCGATGACTGCTGCCACCAGTATGACCCTGGTTGTGGTCCCTCAGTTGAACATACTCATTATCTCGCTCTAATAATTGAGCCCTGTTTACAACATTTGAATATAAAGAAAATTTATGAGAGATAAGATATTGCCGAATCTCGGGTTTTAAACCTCTCAGAAACATCCTTGTCATTCGTTCCTCATTCTCGACCAAATGAGGTGCAAACTTGGATAACTCTGCAAACTTTGCCTCGTACTGGGACACCGTCATGTTGTTTTGTTCCAGTCTAATAAACTCTACCTCCTTCATATGATGAATACTTTCAGGAAAGTACTTGTCATTAAACAGTTTCTGAAACGTTTCCTAGGACATGTTGAGTGCGACAGGCTGGGTATGCTTCACAGACTCCCACCAGTAGTTTGCCTCACCGCGGAACATAAAGGTGGCGAATGGAACCTTCTGTTCCTCTGTGCATCCCAAGACATCGAATATCTTGGTAATTTTTTTGACCCACGTTTCCGCCATGATCGGATCCGGCTTTCCCTTAAATTCTGGTGGTCCCAATTCTTTGAACTGCTTGGCTGTGACAAACCGCGCGTTGTTATCATTTCCACCCGTATTCTGCACACGAGTCTCCCTCGTCTGATTTTGTATGAACTGTAAAAAGCTCCTAAACATTCCATCATTCATCGTTTCCTCGGTAACGTTGTTTACAGGAGGAATATTGCCTTCCTGTTGCACGTTCCCCTAGGTGGTGATTAAAAGTGTCTCCATAGTTTCATTCACTCCATTGTTAACGTTCTCTGCTGCCATTCTCAAATACTGCCACAAAACAAGGGTTAATTGACATGTCACATATTATCCCTATATCTGACCGACCAAATAATTACCAAATAAACTTATTCAGGTCATACTAGCGAAGGAATTCCCCGTCTCTTCCCTCCTAGTTCTTGTCTCACATCTCAGCCAGGGATCATATCCCTAAGCTCTGATACCAACTGTGACGCCCCCAAAATAGGTATACAACACCCATTCTGAGTCGCCAAATACATGGTACAAAAAACAAACTACAACTTCAATAATACAATTGTCGTGCAAAATACGACAACACATACTGTGAGTTTAAATATAAATATTGTCTTCTAGACAATATCCACACTCAAGTAAGTCCTCATTATAATTATTCAAACACTATTTTACAGAAATAATGAGGACAGCTAAAATATCTTTTTAGAACCATCACTCCATACCCCGACTAGATCCTGCTATGTTCTCACCTCCTAAGAAGAAAAATGGAACAAAAAGGAAAAGGGTGAGCTCAACTAGCCCAGTAAAGAATATTATGACTAAGATAATATACAACAAATTGTCATTAGTATTCAACAGGGAAAAATCTGATAGAATATAATCGACAACAAGTTTTAGATCAACAACTGCAGCGGAAACAGAAAACCATTAGAAGAGTCAAGTAGAGAAAGAATTCTACCATCTTCTAAGATTTAAAAGTCCATCATCAATATTTTATCCCTGTAACATCAATCAATATACATCTTGAATCAAATATTCATCTTTGCACTACAGGCCAAAGATATTCATTTGTAACACCAGTCGGTCATGTTCATCTCAACACCTGTTCATCTTTGTACTACAGGCCAAAGATATTCATCAGATAATCATACATCTTTGCACTACAGGCCAAAGATATTCAGTAGTATCATCATTTAGGACTGAAGATAATGAAAAATATTTTAAAGAAAACTTATCCAGTGAGATAAAAGAACACATATTAGGGATTCGTATTACAGTTTATCCAAGTTCAATAATACCCCATAATAACCAATTTTGAAGTAGAATTCAAAAATAAAGATCAAAACATGGATACAATCAAAGATAGTAACCATAATAGACAACTTGGACAAAAAGAAAAAAATTTTATTTTTCGGTGAATATTGTCGTATTCATGAATAATGTCGTATACGTGAATAGTAACATATACGTGAATAGTAACCCCGACACAAAAAGTTCTAAATTTGATAAAAAGTTCATATCAATATTTCAGCATAATGATATTGAAGAAAATAATATCATTTAAGAAGAAAATAATATCCCTTACCTCAAAATAACCGTACTTCTGACTGAATATCGGATATGAAGCTGAATGAAACTTGTGCTGAACAGCAACTTTCAAAGTATCTAAATAGTCACAAAATACACTCAATAATCTAGAGAGAGAAAGAGAGAAAACTTATGAATTCTGGTGTGATTTTCAATTCTAACTTAGCCCTCTATTTATAGGAAAATGTTAGCACGCCGAAGCAGACTTAACCTGCAACCTGATGGCTTTACCTGCTACTATTCCCACCCACCACATTTGAATAAAAATCTCAGCACATTTCTTCACCAACCAAGAGTGGGGCCCATCAATTCTAGAATTTTCCACCAAAATGATTAACTCCGAAAATTCAACAATTTCTGAACCAGTCATCTCGTAAAATTCATAACAAATCATACGTTCATTTTTAACGGTTCAAAATTTGTGGACATATACTCAACTTATATATGTAAAACATATCCAAATATTACCACGATCTAACGGTCGGATTAAAAATTATATCCCTCGCAAAATATCTCAAAAATCCTAATTTAATTTTCAATATCTCCGTTCCGACAAAAATACAGATAAAACACCTCAACATTAACTCCTTCATTTTTAACCACAAAAATATATCCCTCTTTTATATCCACATAAAATAAATATTTCCTTATCATATGAATCAATAATTAATTATTCACAAATAATATTACAGAATCACATTTATGACAACCAGGCCGTTCCTAGGAAAGAGAGGGCTTTCCAATAAGGATTTCTCCTTACTAGCGCGCAATTAGATGGCCAAACCTCTCTTTAGACAGAACTTTTTAGACATTGCCAATAATGCTATCTAATAATATTATTTAAATAATACTCCCTCCGTCCCAAATTATCTGTTGTTCTAGAGTTCCACACAGATACCAATATGTGTGATAAAAATACTAAAATACCCTTATTAGTGGAAATATGAAAAGGTATTTAAAAAAGAGTGCATGAAATAGTATGTAAAAAGAGGAAGAGAGAGAAAGTATGAGTGCATTAAATAGACAAATAGTCTAAAGAGAGAGAAAGTATGAGTGTATATATATATGTGTGGATAGAGGAAGAGAGAGAAAGTATGAGTATATTAAATAGACAAATAGTATGTAGAGAGAGAAAGTATGAGTGTATATATATGTGTGGAGAGAGGATGAGAGTAATGACTATCAATAATTAGGTAAAGGGGCAAACTTGGAAAATAAAGAAAAAAAATGCATTGAAATATTGAAAAAGCAAATATTATGGGATAAATTTTTTTTGCTAAAACAGCAGATAATTTGGGACAGAGGGAGTATGTATTATTGATCTGATAATAGAAAATATTGTGCAGCAACAATTATTGAAACAACAATAATATAAAATATCAACGCAGCAATTATTGAATTAATAAAATAAAATATTGAACAATAACTACTGTAACAATTATTGAGTAGTGTCTTCTTACGTAAGAATCAATAATTGGTGCAATACCGTGTGTTACTGTATTTTAACCACCGGGTATTCCAACAGTATTAACGGAAATAACTACGTCGTTATTTATAAACAACTTATACTTGTCTTTTTTTTCATCCAATTGTTTTCCGTTATGGGGCCCACACAAGGCTGCGCCGTCGTACGAATATTCTCCGACAGCAAGAATATTCCACGACCAAACAAATATTTCCTGACAAAATAAATATTTTATAACCACTTGCTTATTTTGTAAAATTTGCACATTTCACCCATAACCAAAGTATTATATCAAATTAACCCCTTATTATTCACAATAATATTTAGAGAAAATTTGATTTTATTCATTAATAAGTTGGGGTCTTACAACCTCTCCTCCTTATGAAATTTCGTCCTCGAAATTGACGTACGTACCTGGTGTTTCGAAAAGGTGAGGATACCTCGCTTTAATTTCTGATTCTAACTCCCAGGTCATTTCTACAATAGCATGGTTTCTCCACAAAACCTTAATTTGTGGTATAACCTTCGTGCGTAGAACATGCTCTTTCCTATCCATGATCTTAACAGGTACCTCCTCGTACGTTAAATCTTCGGCTATCTCATCTCGTTCTAACTCAATTATGTGGTTCGGGTCTTTCACATATTTACGAAGCACAGATACGTGAAAAACATTATGAACACGCGACATACTTAGCGTTAAGGCGAGTCTATAGGCCACAGTTCCCACTCGATCGAGGATTTCAAATAAATCGAAGGCTTGAGCTTTCTTCTCTTCATCGACTCTTACTTCTAGAATAACACATTCTTGCACCTTCTTCTTTATATTCATCAGCTCCATGTCTGTAGCTTGAGCTGCTTTAAAGTTATCGATTAAAGTCGATTTTACTCGTATATCATCACGTGGGTCCCTAGAGTCATTAACTCTATCTCTATCATTTATAAATTATACAAAATAGGTCTTTGTGTTCAAAAATATCGCACTCGTACTCGCGTACAATCTTCTACTCAACGCGTCAGCTACCACGTTCGCTTTTCCAGGATGGTATGGTTAGAACAGGTTCCGAATGAGTCGCCTCTTGAGCTATTGGAAAATCTTCTCGCATTCCTCGCTCCATACAAATTTTGTATCTTTCTGAGTCAGCTAAGTTAACGGAGTAGCGATTCGAGAAAATCCTTTCACGAATCTCCGATAGTAACCAGCTAAGCCCAGAAAGCTACGTACTTTGGTCACCGACTTCGGTTGCTCTCAATTGTGATTCATATCCCAATCTTGGATAGCACGTCACAATGGCACCTATTGTTTTACCACCACACAAATATAGAGTCCCTTACGGAGAGTCTGGCTTTGGTGCATTTCACAAAGGAAGTCACCAGATAAAGGCTCGGGTACCAACTTCTATAGTTGGGTTTTTAACTCCTGAAGTTCAATAGGAGCTATTCAATATGAGATTTTAGAAATGGGTTTTGTATCGGGTTGAAGATCAATACAAAAATTCAATATCACGCTCTGGGTTAGGCTAGGAAATTCTTCAGGAAATACATTAGGAAATTCACTAACAACAGAAATATCATTCAAATCTGACGTATTTTTGTTCAAGTCCATGACATGGGCTAAGAAAGCTTGACATCCGTTTTTCAATAAATGAATGGCTTTATGGCTTGGTATGACAGCGATTGATTTTAGTGGTTTGGTTTTTTGAATTCGCATAACAGGTTGATTAGGAATATGAAAACTAACAACCTTACGAAAACAATCAATTTTGGCATGATGAGTAGTTAACCAATCAATTCCTAAAATCACATCAAAAGCAAGTATATTTAAAGAGATAAGGTCAACAGGTAATGTGATTGTGCCAACTTGGATTAAGCAAGATTTATAAACTGTAGATGTAATGAAAGTTTCTCCTAATGGAGTCTCCACAGATAGGTCAAAGTCTAATTTCTCCGTAGTCAAGTTTAAACGTTGAGCACAAGCAGGAGAGATAAAAGAATGGGTAGAACCGGTATCCAGTAAGGTATAAACTTCACAAGAATTTATAATTAACTAACCCGTTATACCTTCGTTCGGGTTCCTCGCGTTTTGGGCAGTCACGACAAACGCTCTTCCAGAAACTGCTGATTTTATTTTGTCCGTATCCGCCTTTGGTGTCACCGTCCCAGTTGGACTTCGTTTCGCTATAGTACAATCTCGAGCGATATGTCCTTCTTTTCTACAATTATAACATACCTTGAACTGTTGTGGGCAGTTTGGACTTATATGTCCCTCCTCTCCGCATCTGTAACATCTAACTGGCGGTCGTTCTCCTCCCCTAGAATTTGTTCCTGGTGCTAGTGCTGCTGTCGACGTCTTCTTGTCATCGTTAAATCTTCTCTTCTTGAAATTTTCACTTGACTCACCTCTCCTATTATCATGGCCACGATGACCACCCGAGTGGTTACCACTTTTGTTTATATTTTTCCCTCCTCGCTGGTTCTCATCGCTCCGATGACTGCTGCCACCAGTATGACCCTAGTTGTGGTCCCTCAGTTGAACATACTCATTATCTCGCTCTAATAATTGAGCCCTGTTTACAACATCTGAATATAAAGAAAATTTATGAGAGATAAAATATTGCCGAATCTCGGGTTTTAAACCTCTCAGAAACATCCTTGTCATTCGTTCCTCATTCTCGACCAAATGAGGTGCAAACTTGGATAACTCTGCAAACTTTGCCTCGTACTGGGACACCGTCATGTTATTTTGTTCCAGTCTAATAAACTTTACCTCCTTCATATGATGAATACTTTCAGGAAAGTACTTGTCATTAAACAGTTTCTGAAACGTTTCCTAGGACATGTTGAGTGCGTTAGGCTGGGTACGCTTCACAGACTCCCACCAGTAGTTTGCCTCACCGCGGAACATAAAGGTGGCGAATGGAACCTTCTGTTCCTCCGTGCATCCCAAGACATCGAATATCTTAGTAATTTGTTTGACCCACGTTTTTGCCATGATCGGATCCGGCTTTCCCTTAAATTCTGGTGGTTCCAATTCTTTGAACTGCTTGGCTGTGACAAACCGCGCGTTGTTATCATTTCCACCCGTATTCTACACACGAGTCTCCCTCGTCTGATTTTGTATGAACTGTAAAAAGCTCCTAAACATTCCATCTTTCATCGTTTCCTCGGTAACGTTGTTTACAGGAGGGATATTGCCTTCCTGTTGCACGTTCCCCTGGGTGGTGATTAATGGTGTCTCCACAGTTTCATTCACTCCATTGTTAACGTTCTCTGCTGCCATTCTCAAATACTGCCACAAAACAAGGGTTAATTGACATGTCACATATTATCCCTATATCTGACCGACCAAATAATTACCAAATAAACTTATTCAGGTCATACTAGCGAAGGAATTCCCCGTCTCTTTCCTCCTTGTTCTTGTCTCACATCTCAGCCAGGGATCATATCCCTAAGCTCTGATACCAACTGTGACGTCCCCAAAATAGGTATACAACACCCATTCTGAGTCGCCAAATACATGGTACAAAAAACAAACTACAACTTCAATAATACAATTATCGTGCAAAATACAACAACACATACTGTGAGTTTAAATATAAATATTGTCTTCTAGACAATATCCACACTCAAGTAAGTCCTCATTATAATTATTCAAACACTATTTTACAGAAATAGTGAGGACAGCTAAAATATCTTTTTAGAACCATCACTCCATATCCCGACTAGATCCTGCTATGTTCTCACCTCCTAAGAAGAAAAATGGAACAAAAAGGAAAAGGGTGAGCTCAACTAGCCCAGTAATAAATATTATGACTAAGATAATATACAACAAATTGTCATTAGTATTCAACAGGAAAAAATCTGATAGAATATAATCGACAACAAGTTTTAGATCAATAACTGCAGCGGAAACAGAAAACCATTAGAAGAGTTAAGTAGAGAAAGAATTCTACCATCTTCTAAGATTTAAAAGTCCATCATCAATATTTTATCCCTGTAACATCAATCAATATACATCTTGAATCAAATATTCATCTTTGCACTACAGGCCAAAGATATTCATTTGTAACACCAGTCAGTCATGTTCATCTCAACACCTGTTCATCTTTGCACTACAGGCCAAAGATATTCATCAGGTAATCATACATCTTTGCACTACAGGCTAAAGATATTCAGTAGTATCATCATTTAGGACTGAAGATAATGAAAAATATTTTAAAGAAAACGAATCCAGTGAGATAAAAGAACAAATATTAGGGATTCGTATTACAGTTTATCCAAGTTCAATAATACCCCATAATAACCAATTTTGAAGTAGAATTCAAAAATAAAGATCAAAACATGGATACAATCAAAGATAGTAACCATAATAGACAACTTGGACAAAAGGAAGAAAATTTTATTTTTCGGTGAATATTGTCATATTCATGAATAGTGTCGTATACGTGAATAGTAACCCCAACACAAAAAGTTTCAAATTTGATAAAAATTTCATATCAATATTTCAGCATAATGATATTGAAGAAAATAATATCATTTAAGAAGAAAATAATATCTCTTACCTCAAAATAACCGTACTTCTGACTGAATATCGGATATGAGGCTGAATGAAACTTGTGCTGAATAGCAACTTTCAAAGTATCTAAATACTCACAAAATACACTCAATAATCTAGAGAGAGAAAGAGAGAAAACTTAAGAATTCTGGTGTGATTTTTAATTCTAACTTAGCCCTCTATTTATAGGAAAATATTAGCACGCCGAAGCAGACTTAACCTGCAACCTGATGGCTTTACCTGCTACTATTCCCACCCACCACATTTGAATAAAAATCTCAGCACATTTCTTCACCAACCAAGAGTGGGGCCCACCAATTCTAGAATTTTCTACCAAAATGATTAACTCCGAAAATTGAACAATTTCTGAACCAGTCATCTCGTAAAATTCATAACAAATCATACGTTCATTTTTAACGGTTCAAAATTTGTGGACATATACTCAACTTATATATGTAAAACATATCTAAATATTACTACGATCCAACGGTCGGATTAAAAATTATAACCCTCGCAAATATCTCAAAAACCCTAATTTGATTTTTTATACCTCCGTTCCGACAAAAATACAGATAAAACACCTCAACATTAACTCCTTTATTTTTTACCACAAAAATATATCCCTCATTTATATCCACATAAAATAAATATTTCCTTATCATATGAATCAATAATTAATTATTCACAAATAATATTATAGAATCACATTTATGACTAGACCTGGCAAACCGGCCCAAAGCCCGCGGGCCGGGCCCGCCCGCCCGCCAAAACCCGGGCTTTGGGCCACTGTTTTTAAGCCCATGAAAACCCGGGCCTTTTTGGCCCGTCCCGTTTTTGGCCCGGCCCTTTTTTGGCCCGGCCCGCGGGCGCCCGGTCCGCCCGCCAATAAATTTTTTTTTTTTAAAAATAAAGTGTTAGGTTGTGAGGCTTGAACACAAGACTTGTAAGTAAATAAATAAGAGTTCAAACCAACTGAGTTACAACAACTATTTGTTTTTAATGTAATCTTCAATATATTTTAACTATAATTAAAAATTAATTAATAATACTAATTTATAATACTATTACAATTTTAATTAATTGAGATATGTAGTTAATGTATGTAATTAATTAATCGTGTTTGTTTGTATTATTGTTTATTATTAATTATTTTATTATTTTTAATATTTATTATTATTATTTTTGGTGTAACAAAGAGTTTGCAAAAAAAAAAAATTTAATGTCCGAAGCCCGCGGGCCGGCCCGGCCCGCCCGCCACGGGCCACGGGCCAACCATTTTCAGCCCACCAAAACCCGGGCCTTTTTGGCCCGGTCTGCCGTTGGCCCGGCCCGGCCCGCCCGTTTGCCAGGTATATTTATGACAACCAGGCCGTTCCTAGGAAAAAGAGGGCTTTCCAATAAGAATTTCTCCTTACTAGTGCGTAATTAGATAATCAAACCTCTCCTTAGACAGAACTTTCTAGACATTACCAATAGTGCTATCTAATAATATTATTTAAATAATATGAATTATTGATCTGATAATGAAAAATACTGTGCAGCAACAATTATTGAAACAACAATAATATAAAATATCAACGCAACAATTATTGAATCAATAAAATAAAATATTGAACAATAACTACTGTAACAATTATTGAGTAGTGTCTTCTTACGTAAGAATCAATAATTGGTGCAATACTGTGTGCTACTGTATTTTAACCACCGGGTATTCCAACAGTATTAACGGGAATAACTACGTCGTTATTTATAAACAACTTCTACTTGTCATTTTCTTCATCCGATCATTTTCTGTTATGGAGCCCACACAAAGCTGCGCCGTCGTACGAATATTCCCCGACAGCAAGAATATTCCACGACCAAACAAATATTCCCCGACAAAATAAATATTTTATAACCACTTGCTTATTTTGTAAAATTTGCACATTTCACCCATAACCAAAGTATTATATCAAATTCACCCTTTATTATTCACAATAATATTTAGAGAAAATTTGATTTTATTCATTAATAAGTTGGGGTCTTACAATAGACATCAAGTTTAACTGCAGCGGAACCAGCAATCCATTAAAAGAGTCAAGTAAAAAATAAAATCTACTATCTTTTATGATTTAAAAGGTTTTTCATGACTTTTATCGCTGGGACTCAGCTTAATAAATAATTCACATAATCGAATCACCCCTACTCTACGGCCAAGGATATTCTTTAGTATCACGACCACGAATTATCCATGCACTATGGCTAAAAATAATCATGTTTTCATCAACGGACCTGATCATGCCATAAAATAATTCATCTTTGCACTACGGCCAAAGAGAATCTATAGCCATAATCATACCAAAAACTGTCCATCAATGCACTACGGGCCAATGAGGACTTTTTTCACATTATTTGTAACATTACGGTCATGATTACACCGAATAATCCCTGTTCATAATCATACCAAGTCCATCTATGCACTACAGACCATAGATGACTTTCAACAAAATATAAACATGAGGATGATGACAATGATACAAGAATTCAATAAAACAAGTTCAAGAATTAATTTATTCAGGAACTAATAATGTCCAAATTGTCAACATGATACTACTTTGTAGAGTAAAATTCAAGAATGCTCAGAAAAATATTTCCATGAAAAGATACTAGATGAAGCGCAAATATCAAGGATATTTCACTAATTTCATGGAGTATAGAAGTCAAAACTTTAACCAACTGAGTATAATAAAGAATGGAACAACAAAAAAAATCACCATGCATGCGGTACTTCGCATAAACAGGTTATTCCAACAAAGTACTAATAAAGACGGAACCAGGTCCGGCGTAAAACGCACAGACATGATATTCCAATAAAATAATAATAAAGACGGAACCAGGTCTGGCGTAAAACGCACAGACAAGATATTCTAACAGAATAATAATAAAGACGGAACCAGGTCCGACGTAAAACGTACAGACAGGATGTTCCAACAGAATAATAATAAAGACGGAACCAGGTCCGGTGTAAAACACACAGACAGGATGTTCCAACAGAATAATAGAAGAATGCCACCAAGTATAGGGTAGACCGCGTATACAGGTTATTTCAACAGAATAATAAGCAATGGAATAACAACAGTTCTCTTCATGAATAAGAAAGAATAACACCCCTTACCGTATAAAGAAGAACTAATTAAAGAAGTAGTGAAGTAGCATAATACTTTTCTTCTTTCTCTCTATAGTTTCTCTCTATAGAGTTTCAATGAATTCGTAAGAATTATGAAGGAATGAGCTTCTATTTATAGAAGAATGGAATGCATAGTAACTAACCCATGAACGGTCCAGATTGATTTACTTTAATCGGACGGTCCATAATTAAAGCAAAATCTTTTATATAAAATATAATTATATATATATATATATATATATATATATATATATATATATATATATAACATCAGTTCACTGGTGCACCGAATGATAATTTGACGGACGAAATTATAGCAGCCACGGATGCAATCGTTGCTTAATTCACGGAGAAAAACTTTGAGACTTACAGATGCTTAAATTCAAACCATCATCCAATAAAAATAAAGCAACAAAAATAAAATATACTATATATATATATATATATATATATATATATATATATATATATATATATATATATATATATATAAACACATGCTGCATACATATATAATATACACCATTTGGATTTTTTTTTCTTCCCCCCGTATTCCACATCAACTCCCCACCTTCTTACCACTTTATATATATATATATATATATATATATATATATATATATATATATATATATATATAATACTAATACTCAATCCACCAATTCCACTTTTCCACCAAAATCCACTAACATATATATATAATAATAAAAAAAAAATACTTCCCTCATCATTTCAATACTCCACCAAAATCCACTAACTTATATATATCTATATAAAATACTTCCCTCCTTTCCCACACAAAATATCAACCTATCATTTTCACCTATCCTTTTCTCCCACCACATACTCATTACATATATATATATATATATATATATATATATATATATATATATATATATATATATATATATCTTCCCTATCCCATACGTATACTCTTTCTCCTCCCATTTCCAAAATCATTTTCAACACATATGCGCCCCACATGTGGGCCCCACCTTTAAATAATTTTCTAAAGATTATTTTGAAAAATGGGTAAATAAGAATCTAAATAATAAGCAAAACTGAGTGACTTCTTACATAAGTATCAATAATCAATACCGTGTGCTACTATGCAACCACGCGTATTACTGTACTTTTACTACCGAGTAATTCAACAGTATTAACGGTAAAACATCCGCCGTTATTTTTATAAAATATTTTTGTCATTTTCTCAATCAGACAATAATTCCGTTGTGGGGTCCACCAATGATTGCGCCGTTGTACGAATATTCCCCGACTAATCGAATATTATACAACAACTTGCATACTTTGCAAAATTTATAAATACTACCCACAACTATAATATTATATCAAATCCACACCATAATATTTAAAAAAATATTTCAAAAAATTTAAACATTTATTCATAAAATCTGGAGTCTCACATAGCACGTCACAATAGCACCTTACATAAAGTTACAGTAAATAACTGTTTTAGAAATTAAAATCTTCGAAAAATGCTCAAGGAAACCTTTGTACATGGAAGACCATGCATCTAAGTTATAATAAATATCATATGACTGGAGAATTATCCTTGGTTGACCCAATAGACCACAAAGAAAAACGAAAAGATTGCTATCATATTCTTTTCAATGGTGAGTTTTCTCTTGACATATAATTATCTCCATTATCTCCAATTGAGAGTTATACTTCAACTAAACTCTAAGATTATACAGGTAGTGCTCGTAGATATACTCAGCAAGTGGATGTGCACAACACCCTTTCAACGTTGGGTTCGCCTCACCCTATTTGTTTCACCAAATATAACTACTAAATGATGTATAAAATACAACACACTATTCTAAATTTCTCAATAAAATTATTTTTATACTGTTTAGGGAGAACCTCCATAGCTAGAGACCACCGTTCTATTCTCATGTTACCCCCGCTCGACCCAACTACACTCTTATTACTTGAAAAGAATTGTGAAGCAGAAGGGTGAGCACAACTAGCCCAGTAAAGAATATCATGACTAAAGATAATTAAATTATCAATAGCCTTCGTCAGTAATGAATCAGAGATTTAGAAAATATGGTAGATGATAAAAAATTTCAACCATAGTTGCAGCGGAATGAGAAATCCATTAGAAGAGTCAAATACACCATAAAGTCTATTATCTTCTCCATGTTAAAAGTTCACCAATAATATTTTATCCCTATAACATCAATCAACAGTTCTGGTCCACAATCATATGAATAACTCATAATCATAATTGTGGTTCTAAATTCCTCTTCTTATCTAGGATGAAGATAATTTTCATCACTTGTCTTTACCTGAAACATCAAAGATCGTGGTTATAGCAAATCACAGTTCCTGTTCATAATCATACTAATAAATTCATCTTAGCACTACGGGTCAAAGATATTCGTCAACAGTTCATCTTTGCACTACTGGCCAAAGATATTCAACAACAGGACATCTTTGCACTACATGCCAAAGATATTCAATAACAGATCATCTTTGCACTACAGGCCAAAGATATTAATATCTCAAAGAAATATATAATCATTTTAAAATTTATATAAACAATAATTATAACCATGTTGATCAATTCACCTTTGCACTTAAGTTAAAGATATTTAATTATAAATTCAATGGTCATTATCATACCAGTCAATAATTCATCTTTACAGTACTGGCCAAAGGTGTAAGATCTCAACTTTTATGAATAAAGATGAATTTTCTATAAATATTATTTTTAAATATTATGGAGTGAATGTGATATAATGTTATAGTTGTGGGTAATATTTATATATTTTGCAAAGTACGCAAGTTGTTATATTATATTCGATTGGTCGGAGAATATTCGTTTTAACAAGAAATAATCGTAAGACGGCACAATCATTGGTGGAACCCACAGTGGAATTATTGTCAGAGTTAGAAAACGACAGAAATATCTTTTTATAAAAGTAACGGCGGAATTTTTACCGTTAACTATTAAATTATCCGGTGATGAAAAGTACAGTAATACGCGTGGTTGCACAGTACCACACGGTATTGATTATTGATGCTTACGTGAGAAGTCACACAGTTTTGTTCAATTATTGCTACAGTAATTGCTGCATAGTATCTCACGTTATTTGATTAAATTATTGTCAATATTTTATATATTATTAAATCAATAATTGAGACGACAAAGTTATTAATATTATTATTTATAAAATTGACGATGTTTAGAAGTTCTGTCAAGGAGAGGTTTGGTCACCTAATTGCGCGCCAATAGGGAGAAATCCTTATTTGAAAGCCCCCTTGTAAAGCCCCGAATTTTATGAAATAAAAGTATTCAATTTTTCTTATAATTACTATTCAGTAAATGGTTAAATTGATAAAAGTTAAAGTTAAGGGTGATATATGAAATTTTTTTCAAAATACGCATGTGGTTATAAAATATTCATTGTTGTCGGAGAATATTCGTTTAGTCGTGGAATATACTTTCTGTCGAGAAATATTCGTACGACGGCGCAACCATTTGTGGGCCCCATAACAGAATAACTGTCGGATGAAGAAAATGATAAATTTGAGTTTTTATAAATAACGGTGTAGTTGTTACCGTTAACACTGTTAGAATACCTGGTGGTTAAAATACAGTAATACGCGTAGTTACACAGTAGCACACGATATTGCACAGTATTTTTTTAATTATTAATTCTTACGTAAGAAGGCACTACTTAATAATTTTTACAGTAGTTACTGTTAAATATTTTATTTTATTGATTCAATAATTGCCGCGTTGATATTTTATATTATTGTTGTTTCAATAATTGTTGCTGCACAGTATTTTCCATTATCAGATCAATAATTCATATTATTTGAATAATATTATTAGATAGCATTATTGGCAATGTCTAGAAAGTTCTGTCTAAGGAGAGGTTTGGTCATCTAATTACGCGCTAGTAAGGAGAAATTCTTATTAAAAAGCCTCCTCTTTCTTGGGAACGGCCTGATTGTCATAATTGTGATTCTGTAATATTATTTGTGAATAATTAATTATTGATTTATATGATAAGGAAATATTTATTTGATGTGGATATTTATAATGGATTTATTTATGTGGTTATTATTGAAGGAATTAATTGTGAGGTGTTTTATCTGTATTTCTGTCGGAATAGAGGTATTAGAAATCAAATCAATATTTTTCAGATATATTGCGTGAGTTATAATTTTTAATCCGACCATTGGATCGTTGTGATTTTTAGATATGTTATACATATATAAGTTGAGTATATGTCCACAAATTTTGAACCGTTAAAAATGAACGTATGATTTGTTATGAATTTTAAGAGGTGACTGATTCGAAAATTAGGTTATAAATCATTTTGGTGGAAAATTCTAGAATTGGTGGGCCCCACTTTTGGTTGGTGAGAAATGTGCTCAATTAAATTTCAAATGTGATGGGTAGAAATAGTAGTAGGTAAAGTCATCAGGTTGAAGGTTAAGTCTGCTTCGGCGTGCTAACATTTTCCTATAAATAGAGGGCTAAGTTAGCATTGAAAATCACACCAGAAACAAGTTTTCTCTCTTTCTCTCTCTAGATTATTGAGTATATTTTGTGAGTATTTAGATACTTGGTGAGTTGCTATTCATCAGTGCAAGTTTCCTTCAGCGTCATATCCGATATCCAGTCAGAAGTGCTGCTCTTTTGGGATAAGGGATAGTAAGAAATATTAAGGGAGGCTATATTCTTCATAATGATGTTATTCTTTCAATATCATTATACTGAAATAATGGATATGGATTTAATTATGGAATTTCTACCTTTTTGAGTCAGAGTTACTATTCACGTATACGACACTATTCACGTATATAGCACTATTCATGCATATGGCACTATTCATGCATATGACACTATTTACATGACATTATTTACATATACGGTACTATGTACAAATACGGAGTACTATTCACGAGTTACTATTCATGAGTTACTATTGACGAGTTACTATTCATGAGTTACTATTTACGACAAAATTAGTTTCTTTTTCTAACCAAATTATAGTTGATTTATGAATATTAATCTTGAGATTAAATCTATTTGTTGATCATATTATTTTTATTATCATATATAACATTTTTATAACCCTGATGTTGAAATTCTCTTTCACTTGAGTGTAAGGATGGGTAGATTATTGGTATGATCAAGACTATGGGTTTTCTTTGGCCAGTAGTACAAAGTTGAATTGTGACTGGTATGATCATGACCATTGAATTTATAATTGAATATTTTTAGCTTAAGTGCAAAGGTGAATGGATCAACATGGTTATAATTATTGTTTATATAAATTCTGAAATCATTATATATTTTTTTGAGATAATAATATATTTGGCCTGTAGTGCAAATATGAACTGTTGATGAATATATTTGGCCTGTAGTGCAAATATGAACTGTTGAGGAATATCTTTGGCCTGTAGTGCAAAGATGAATTGTTGATGAATATCTTTGGCCCGTAGTGCAAAGATGACATGTTGTTAAATATCTTTGGCCAGTAGTGTAAAGATGAATTATTGATGAATATCTTTGGCCCGTAGTGCAAAGATGACCTCTTGTTGAATATCTTTGGCCTGTAGTGCAAAGATAACCTGTTGTTGAATATTTTTGGCATGTAGTGCAAAGATGGTCTGTTGATGAATATCTTTGGCCCGTAGTGCAAAGATGAATTTATTAATATGATTATGAACATGAACTGTGATTTGGTATAACCATGATCTTTGATGTTTCAGGTGATGAAAATTATCTTTGTCCTGGATGAGAAAAGGAATTTAGAACAACAATTACGATTATGAGTTATACATGTGATTGTGGACAGAAATTGTTGATTGATGTTACAGGGATAAAATATTGTTGGTATGTTATTTAACATGGAGAAGATAATAGACTTTATAGTCTATTTGACTCTTCTAATGGATTGCTCGTTCCGCTGCAACTATGGTTGAATTTTTTTTTATCATCTACCATATGTTCTAAATCTCTGATTTATTATTGATGAAGGCTATTGATAATTTAATTATCTTTAGTCATGATATTCTTTACTGAGCTAGTTGTGCTCACCCTTTTACTTCATAATTCCTTTTAGGTAATAAGAGTGTAGCTGGGTCGAGCGGGGGTAACAGGGGAATAGAACGGTGGTCATCATTTAGTAGTTATATTTAGTGAATCAACTAGGATGAGGCGAACCCAACGTTAGAAGGGTATTTTCCCACTATCATACAAGATGTCTAATGACATATAACCTCGTGTCATCATAAGACAGGAATGTGTTCATCCACTTGCTGAGTATATTTACGAGCACTACCTATATAATCTTGGTGTTTGTTTGAAGTATAGTTCTCAATTAGAGACAGTGGAGATAATGATATGTCAAGAGAAGACTCACCATTGGAAAGAATATGATAGTAATCTTCTCTTTTTTCTTTGGGGTCTATTGGGTCAACCAAGGATAATTCTGTGGCCATATGATATCTATCATAACTTAGACGCATGGCCTCCCATGTACGAAGGTTTGCTTGAGCACTTCCCAAAGATTCTAATTTCTAAAACAGTTTTTGACTATACCTTTATGTAGGTATCACTGTGAGGTGCTGTCCACTGATGGGATATTTGTCACATTACGGTTGGGACACGAGTCACAGTTGGTATATATTTGTATCCAAACTCACAGTATATGTGTTGTTGTATTTTGTACGATAATTTTTGTAATAAAGTTGTAGTTATTTTCTGTACCATGTATTTGGCCACTCAGAATAGGTTGGGTGAAATGGACCTATTTTGGGGTTGTCACACCCCTCTTTCCTGGGAACGACCTGGTCATTAAATATTGTGAATTATAATAATGATGATAAATATTGTTAAAAATATTGAGGTGATTTTGATGAAGTATTTGTCATATTTATGGACCCCCCATTTATCTATTTTTCAAAATAATCGATAAAAAAATTATTCTTTATAATAAAGGTGGGACCCACATATGGGGGCCACATGTGGGGCCCACGTATGGAAGAAATGGATGAAATGAAAATGGGGTGGGAGGAGGAAACGTATATCAGAGGGAATTAGTATTATATATATATATATATATATATATATATATATATATATATATATTATATTTTTGTTTTATTTGGTTATTAAATATTTGTTTGAAAAACTGGCGTCGGTGTATTGCAAAATTCAGCCCGTGAATTATTTTCATTGTTGGTCCGTGAAATAAAAATTCAAATTGTATCCATTCCATTCTCCTATAAAAAGGATGCTTAGTTAGAAATGAAAATCACACCAGAATCAGAGAATTCTTCTTCTATAATATCGAGCGTATTTCTTTAGAATTTTAAGAAGCTTTGAGCGTAGAAAACAGTGAAAGTTTTCTTCAAGTTTCCTTCCATACTCTGTAGTATGTAAGTAATATTATTTCGTTTCAGATTCTGAATTCTATACTCATTTTGTTAAAATTTTGGCTTCTATACTCCATGAAATTAGTAGAATATCCTTGATATTTGAGCTTCATCCAGTATCTTTTCATAAAAATATTATTCTGAGCATTCTTGATAAGTTTTAACATTTTATGTCAGAGTACTATTCACAGGGTTACTATTCCTGAAGTTACTATTCACGGGATACTATTCACTCAGTTACTATTCACCCGAGGTACTATTCATGATAAAAATTGATTCCTTTTCAGTCCAAATCATTTTTGATACAATATTATTCTTAAATTTTACTCCACAAAGCAGTATCATGTTGACAATTTAGACGTTATTGATTTCTGGATAAATTAAATTATAAATCTTTAAAAATTTATCCTTGAACTTATTTTATTGAATTTTTATCATCCTCATGTTTATATTATGTTGAAAGTCATCTGTGGCCTGTAGTGCATAGATGGACTTGGTATGATTATGACCAGGGATTATTCGGTATATTCTTGCGTAATGTTACAAATGATATGGTAAAATTCCTCATTGGCTCGTAGTGCGTTGATGGACAGTTGTTGGCATGATCATGACCATTGATGAATACACGAATATTCTTGGCCCGTAGTGCATGAATAATTTTTGGTCATGATACTAAAGAATATCCTTGGCCGTAGTGCAGGGGTGATTCGATGATGTGGATTATTTATTAAGCGGAGTCTCAGCGATAAAAGTGATGAAAAACCTTTTAAATCATAGAAGATAGTAGATTTTATGCTCTACTTGACTCTTCTAATGGATTGATTGTTCCGCTGCAGTTAAACTTGATGTTTGTTATATTTTATCAGTTTAACACTGTTGAAGGTTAACGATAAATTATTATGCATTATCTTAGTCATAATATTTCTTACTGGGCTAGTTGAGCTCACCCTTTTGCTTTTATTGTTCTCTTTAGGAAATAAGAACGTAGTCGGGACTAGTCGGAGAATGGAGTGACGGTCCAGATAATAGCATTAGTAGTCCTCACTATTCTATAAAATAGTGTGATAATAAATATATTGAGGACTCCATTTGAGTTGAATACTATCTTGAAGATAATATTCGTATTAAAACTCTCAGTGTATGTTTTGTCGTATTTTACACGACAGTTGTATTATTAAGTTCTATTTGAATTTTGTAGCATGTATTTGGCGACCCAAGATGGGTGATGTATACCTATTTTGGAGGCGTCACAAAAGGGAACTCATAGTCACGATCATACCAATAATCTACCCATCTTTACACTCAAGTCAAAGAGAAATTTTATCATCAGTGTTATAAAAATGTTATATATGATAATAAAAACAATATGATCAACAACTGCATTTAATTTCAAGAGTAAGATTCATAAATCAACAATAATTTGGTCAGAAAAAGAAACTAATTTTGTCGTGAATAGTACTTATGAATAGTAACTTGTGAATAGTAACTCGTGAATAGTAACTTATAAATAGTAACTCATAAATAGTAACTCGTATTTGTACATAGTACCGTATACGTAAATAATGTCATATACGTAAATAGTGTCATATACATGAATAGTGTCATATACGTGATTAGTAACCTCGACATAAAAAGGTAAAAATTCCACAATAAAATTCATGCCAATATTTCGGTATAATGATATCAAAAGAAATAATATCATTTACAAAGAAAATAACATCCCTTACCTCAAAAGAATAGTACTTCTGGCTGGAATTTCGGATGTAATGCCGAATGAAACTTGCACTGAATAGCAACTCTCAAAGTATCTAAATACTCGCAAAATACGCTCGATAATATAGAGAGGGAGAGAAAACTTGTTTCTGGTGTGATTTTCAATTCTAACTAAGCACCTTATTTATAGGAAAAATGCTAAAACGCCATTGTAGACTAAAATTTAATAAATTAATATTTTATTAAAAAAATCTATGCCCACCATCTTTGCCCAAACTTCAGCTACCACAAGTGGGACCCATTATTTCAACAATTTTTCACACCAAGCAAAAGTGGGGCCCTCCCATATTTTTAATAAAAATATTTATTTTTCGAAACTTCAATAATTCATAATAAGTAGACGAATTTTATATCCATTCCATAAGAAATCGAATTCTCTACAACTTTGTAGAAGAAAGTTTTTCCAAATTCCAAACGAAAAATGACCGAAATCCACATACGGACGATTTTTAACACCTCTTAAAATTCATAACAAATCATACGTTAATCTTTAACGGTTCAAAATTTGTGGACATATACTCAACTTATACATGTATAACATATCTAAAAATCACAACTATCCAACGGTCGGATTAAAATTATAACTCACGCAATAGAGCTTTAAGAACACAAATTTGATTTTCGAACTATAAGTCCCTCGTACAAGTTTCACTCAAACAGTCACAACGAAAAATCCACAAAGAATATTTGGGTTGTTCAAATTTCTACGATTAGCTTACTTCCAGGGTTTTCTTTTGATATATGGCTCATCTCCTAACTCATTATACACAAAGAGTTGTGGATTTTACAAAATCAAGTAATAAACTAATTTTTCTGAAAATTCCATATTTTGTTCTTCTTTTGATTTCTAGATTTTCCTCATTTGATTCATGCACCGTGAATTTAGTGTAAAAATATCAAAATTATTATATTATTATATAACCACATTATACATTTATAATGTAAGATAAAATATCAATTTTCAACAATTGACACTTTTCTAAGAATTCCTCCATTCTGACAAAATACTGATAAAACACCAGCATTAATTCCTTCATTTATGTCCACATAAAATATATTTACATAAAATAAATATTTCCTTATCATATAAATCAATAATTAATTATTCACAAATAATATTACAGAATCACAATTATGACAACCAGGTCGTTCCTAGAAAAGAGGGGGCTTTCCGATAAGGATTTATCTTTATTGGCGCGTAATTAGGTGACCAAATCTCTCCTTAGACAGAATTTTTTTAGATATTGCCAATAATGCTATCTAATTATAAAATCCAATTTTAAGATTAAAATAAACTTTTTATTTTAATTATAAAATTATTATATATATAATAATTTTATAATTAAAATAAAAAGTTTATTTTAATCTTAAAATTGAATTTCATGCTAACTAATTAGAGTTAGAATTGGATTCCATGATAACTAATTAGAGTTAAAATTGGATTTTATGTTATCTTAAATAAAGAAGTTTATTTAGATATGGAATAAGATTTCATATTATTCAAAATAAAAGAGTTTATTTGTGAATAGGAAAGAGAATCCGTATTTTCTTAAATAAATGAGTTTATTTAGATATGTAATAAGATTTCATATTATCCAAAATAAAAGAGTTTATTTTGACTTGGAATTGGATTTCATAATTAATTAAAATAAATGAGTTTATTTTAATTAAAAAAATTTATTAAAATAAAATAGTCTATTTTATTCAAAATTGGATAAATTAAAATATTAGAGGTTCATTTTGATTTAAATTTGGATTAAAATAAAGTAGTTTATTTTGATTTAAAATTAAATTTTATGCTAACTAAATTTACCATTAAATGGTATCAATATATATATTGAATGTTTATTATTCATGAGATGAATATTTTTTATTGATGCATATGGTGATGTGTATGATAATAAATGAGATTGATTATGGACTATTGACCATTGTGATTGGATTTTATTTTAGTTGGATGCATGAATGTATGGGTTTTATTAAATGGGGTTTGCGTACCTCGTCTTCTCTAATTTATTAATAAGAGGAGTCTTATTATTGTTATTACTATTATTATTATTTAATTCCTAAAGGAGTTTGAGAATTAATTAATAAAAATACTCTCATATATTCCTAATAAGATTAGGAGGTTAAATTAATTAAATGAGTTTAATTAATTATCCCTAATAAAATTAGGGAGCTTAATTAATTAAAAGAATTTAATTAATTAAATAATACCCTATTTTCTAATTAGATTAGAAGGGTTAACTGATATCTTTATAAGAGGAGTCTTATATCAGATATCAATATACGTGATTCTAATTGTTGGAGAGTACACATTTTTCTATAGAGATAGAAAACTAGGGTTTAGCCAACCACCCTTCTTCTTGAATATTTCTTCTTCCTTGGTGGATCAGCTTTAGAGGCCAAACACTTGGGTGGCTAACGTTGATCAAAGGAAGGAACCAAACTCGATGAATTCAAGTTGAACGCGAAAGGATTTGGAGGTGAACTTGTACCTAAGGAAGCTCAAATCTTCAAGAGTATGATTCTTGTTCTTTATCTTTTTATTTAATTAATAATTGTGGATAAAGGATGATCCGGGTATATGGTTTATAAAATTTTAAAACTCTGATTTTCCATGCTTCCGCTTATCTTGTGCAATTTGATTGCGTTCATGAATATTACAAACCTAACAATTATAACGTATATGGTTAACTTATAGCTTCTATAATAATTTATAGTTTAATTCCCGCGTTAAATACTATCGCGTTTCAACATAACGCCAAAACAGCCCCTTGCTTGGCTTTAACAATCCCAAGCTTAGCTTTCATCCTCTATATTACTAATTCAATTACATTGAATTTGAATATGTTATAGATTTCATACATCTGTCTATTTAGAGGTTTAGAAACTAAGTTTTTTATTGGTAAACTATCAAATTAAACCACTCAAAATCGTGTGCCAAAGTGGCCATCTGCAGTTGCTAGTGATGTTGGGCAGCAGCCCCTTTGCGGCGTAACAACTTTGCAGATTTTTAGTTTCTATCTCATAAGTCCGATGACATCTAACTTTGGATATGTTGTAAACATCATATTAACCTAATTTTAAAAATTATTGGACACCCATTTCGGATTAGATAGACAGTCCAAAACAGTGTTCAAAAAGGGGTGTTCAAAACTATTTTTCATTCTTTCCTAGCTTTACCCTCTCTCGCTAAAACAGTCATAACTTTTCCGTTTCAAAACATTTGTAAGTGATTCTTGAGCCCACGCGAAGCTAACTTCCGGGAATACAACTTCTCTTCAAACCACAAATCCAAATTCCAAACCGAACAAAACAGAAATCTGCGATAAGTGGACATAATGTTCTATTTTTAGACTGCACGATCCTCCTTCCCTAAAATGGTTGTAACTCCTTCGTCTTCTTTAATTTTTCTTAATGTAAATTATATCCTCCTCCTATGTACTTCCTCTTGACTGCTGATCAAGATTTCTATTAAATAGTTTTATAATAGGAATAGTTAGAATTAATTTTCAAAAATTAGAGATCAAGGAGAAAGGAGCGCTTGAAGACCCGTTTGTAATGTAGCTCGGGTTTAAATGTAATAGTTATATTTAAATATTAATTCTTTCACCCCTAGTGTTTGACCTTTTGATTCACTTGGTGGCTCTAGTGAACTAAACTAGAATAAAAGTCCATAATCAATCCGGGTAGAATATAGTATTTTATATGTACATGTTTATACTATATATATATATATATATATATATATATATATATATATATATATATATATACTGATCCTGTCCGGACTCCCGGACAGGCTTAAAATGCGGTCTTTTTTTTTCTTTTTTTTTAAAAAAAACTAAAAAATAAAATAAAATTATGGAACTGAAATTTTTACATAATACAGTATTTTGGGTGTGATTTGGATACATATAACAAAACATGACATGTTTTGTTATATGTATCCAAATCATACCCAAAACACTGTATTATGTAAAAATTCCAGTTCCATAAAGTAAAAAAAAAAGGTCCAGATTTTGGTCAGGTCTGGGAGTCCAGACCTGATCCGACCTATATATATGTGTGTGTGTGTGTGTGTGTGTGTGTGTATGTGTGTGTGTATGCATGCGCGCTAAACAAGATGAGACAAATTAATAATAAACCCCTCAATTTTTTTATATTAACTCCTAAACGTTCAAAGATATTTGTAATATCGAACGTCGCCTTCTAGCATGATAAAAATAATAGAGTATCAATTAATTATTATAAGTTTTTGTTGTCACCACAAGGCTTATCTTAATTCTTTGAGATGTTAATTTTATCACATTTGATGCTTATAAAGAAAATTGAACAATGTTGTTTTGCTGTGTCACCACAAGGACAATATTTTTCTTTTTTGAATATATGGAGTGCTAGATTGGACTTAACTTGGATAATTTTAATTCGGATGTGCCACCACTTGATTAAAATAATCTAAGAGGCAAACTACAAGGAGTTGTATAGTTGATGTAATTGACAAGAGTTGTCTACCTATTTATTTATATATAGTTTGTTGTGTCACCACAAGGCTATATACATTTGAAATGAGATCCTTATTCTCACTAACAAATCTTTAATTAAATTTTGCCGAACTATAGAAGTGAGGGTAATATAGTTTGATAAAAATAGTGGAAGATACCAATTTAAAATAAGACCTAAATTATTTTGGTAATTAATAAAAGAATGTATGCTAAAATGTTGTTAATTCCAAATTCATTTACAAAATTTTACAATGTCTAAATTACTATCACTGTGAAGCATATTAGATACTATTTAACCGGACCGAATTAAATGGATTGGTTAAGGAAATTGAGAAAAGTTTTCATGGCTAAAAGCTATCTTATGTCCTTAATACGCCTATCCCTGCAATAGTTGCAGACAATGCCACTGAGGAAGAAATTGCTACTTTTAGAAAGTGGCAAAATGATGCACAGTTGGCTCAATGCATCATGCTCAGATCCATGAGTAATGAGCTTCAGCGTCAGCATGAAACTATGGATGCTTCTACTATATTCCTGTACATCAAGTAGTTGATGGTGAGGAAAGTAGGACTGAAAGATATCAGATATCTAAGGAGCTCTTCCAATCTAGAATGACCAACGATACTACAGTACAGACACATGTCCTAAACATGATCAATTTGATTGAACAATTAGGACAATAGATTTTGTCATGGATGGAGAGTTAGGCCAAGATTTGATCTTCCAGTTACTCCCGGACTCCTTTTCACAATTGTTGTGAATTTTTCATATGAACAAGCTAGATATCAGCCTCGCTAATTTGCTTAACATGTTGAAAAATGTTGAGAGTTACTTTCCAACCAAGAAATACCATGTCTTACTAGTAGGGGCCAAAGGATCTTCTGAAAAGAAGAAAGATTCAAAGAAGGTAAATAGAAAGGTAAAAATAAATGATAATAAGAACAAAACTGATACGGATAGCAAAGGAGTTTGCTTCCACTATAATAAGCCAAGACACTGGAAAAAGAAACTGTGAGAAGCATCATGCAGAGGATAACCAGAAGAAGCTTAGTGAAGTTTCAGTTACAAATACAATTTTGTTCATGATTTAAAATAATTTTTTTTAAGTCAAGGTTCTACTTGGGTATTGGATACCGACTTTGGTTATCTTAAATATAGATTTATGAAGGGACCACGCAGAAGTAGAAAGCTAAACAAAGATAAGTAATCCTATGTGTGAGAAATGAAGCAAAGGTTGCTGCATTAGCCATAGAAACTTATAGTTTAGCATTACCAATGGACAAATCTATTAAGTCAATAAGTTGATATTGTATTCCAGTTCTCGTTAGAAACACTATTTTCATTTTATTGTTGGACAATGAAATCTTTCGTATTATATTTAAGAACAATTTTTGTTCTATTTATAATAATAATGTTTTGTATAGAACTGAAATATTATTTAATGGATTTTGTATACTTGACTTACGTGAAAATAATTTTGCAAATTGAATAAACTAGTATAAGAAAAGAAGATGATCATTCAAAGAGTTGAATGCGTGTATTTGCTGAAATACAAGTGTGAATTATTTGAAAGGTTTAAAGAATTCAGAAGTGAAACAAATTGGCAAAGTATTAAGATTCTTTGATTAGATCATGGAATAAATACTTGTGCAATAAGTTTCTAGATCATCTCAAATAGTTTTCTCATAATGGACGCCTCCTGATACGCAATAATTGATTGATGTATCTGAAAGAAAAAATAGTACCATGTTGGACATGGTACAGTCCACAATTATTTTATCGACATTCCAGTATCCTTCTGAGGTCATGCCCTAGAAATGACTACATATCTACGGAAAAGGTAACCTCAAAATTCGACCCCAAGACTCTATAAGAGTTATGGACAGGGAGGATTCCTAATCTTAAGTATGTTAAGATAAGGGGTTGTCCAGCTTATATGAAAAAGGTTTCAAATGATAAGTTTGGGGCAAGATTTGACAAGTATAGATTTGTGGGACATCCTAAAGTAAGTTTAGGGTATATGTTCTATAATCCTACTTAGCAAAAGGTGTTTGTTACGAAACACGCTACCTTCTAAGATAAAGATGTTTATCATTGAAGGGGCTAGTGGGAGGATAATACATCTTAAAGAGTTTAAAAACTACAAAACACTATAAGTCAAATATGAGGAACCTATAGATAGACCTATTGTACCACAACCGAATCGTAAATCTGGAATAGTACCGAAGATACCTAGGAGGTATGGATTCATCATAGATGATGTTGATGAGGTACACATCATAGAAGATGATGAACCAGTTACATACGATGAGGTAAGAGTTGTAGACACTCAGAGAAATGGATTGAAGCAAGCTTCTCAAAAATGGAACATTCGCTTTGATGAAACAAATCAAAAGAGTTTGATTTTATCACAAATAAGAATGAACCTAGTGTGTACAAAAGGGTCAGTGGGAGCACCGTGACATTCCTAATATTATATGTTGATATACTATGGATAAGGAATGACATACTAATGCTACAATCAGTAATATAAAGTTATCTAAACATTCCTCCATGAATAATTTGGGAAGAGTATCTTAATTGAGGATACAAATCTATATAGATAGATTCAAGAGGATGCTCGACTTAACCCAATGAACGTATATTCATTTGATGCTAAAGTCGTTTAGCATGACAAACTCCAAGAGTTGTCTCATGTTGATGAGCCATGGAGTGTATCTCTCTTAATAGTCCCCATAGACTCATAAAAGAGAGATCACATGAGTAACTATCATGTATGCAATGAAATGTACGAGACCTGATGTTGATCAGTCATATTCTGGAGAAGTTCACTATAAGTCATTGAAAAATATTTTAAAGTACTTAACCGATACTAAGGATGTGATCATATTCATTGTGACGCCCCCAAAATAGGAATACATCACCTATCTTGAGTCGCCAAATACATGGTACAAAAATCAAATACAAACTTCTTTAATACAACTGTCGTGTAAAAATACGACAAAACATAGCCGAGAGTTTAAACAAGAATATTGCCTTCTAGAAAATATCCACTCTCAATGGAGTCCTCATTACATTTATTATCACACTATTTCCCAGAATAGTGAGGACTACTAAAACAACCATCTGGACTGTCAATCCGTTTCCCGACTTGTCTCAGTTATATTCTCATTTCCTGAAGAGAACAGTGAAATAAAGGGTGAGCTCAACTAGCCCAGTAAGAAATATTATGACTAAGATAATGCAGAATAAATTATCCTTAACCTTCAACAGTATAACAACTGATAGAATATAATAGACAACAAGTTTTAGATCAACAACTGCAGCGGAATAAGCAATCCATTAGAAGAGTCAAATAGGACATAAAATCTACTATCTTCTATGATTTAAAAAGTTTTTCATCAACTTTATCGCTGAGACTCAACTTAATAAATAAAATCGAATCATCCCTGCATCACAGCCAAGGATATTCAAGTAATCATCAATGGTCATGATTATACCGAATAATCCCTGGTCATAATCATACCAACAACTGTCCATCAATGAACTACAGGCCAATGAGGAATTTCACCACATCATTCGTCGCATTACGGTCATGATTATACCGAATAATCCATGGTCATAATCATACCAAGTCCATCCATGCACGTAAGCCAAAGATGACTTTCATCACAATATAAGCATGAGAATGATGACAATGACATAATAATTTAATAAAACAAGTTCATGATAAATTTTAAAGATTTATAATTTAATTTATCCAAAAATTAATAACGTCCAAATTATCAACATGATACTGCTTTGTAGAGTAAAATTCAAGAATGCTCAGAAGAATATTTCCATGAAAAGATACCGGATGAAGCGCAAATATCCAGGATATTCTACTAATTTCATGGAGTATAGAAGCTAAAACTTTAACCAACTGAGTATAATAGAATAAATGAAACTACAAATAGATTTTTGCCCGCCATGCGGTAATCCACATAGACAGATCATTTCCACAATTTAATAAGGAATGAATACGAAAGATCATTCACCATGCATGCGGTAATCCATATAGACAGGTTATTCCAACAGAATAATAAAGAATAGAATAACAGAAGAATTCACCAGGCATACGATAGACCGCACAGACAGGTTATTCCAACAGAATAATAAAGAACGGAAGAAGGTCATGCGTAATACGCATAGACATGATATTCTAACAGAATAATAAAGAACGGAACCAGGTCATGCATAATCCGCACAGACAGGATATTCCAACAGAATAATAAAGAATAGAATAACAACAGAATTCACCAGGCATGCGATAGACCGCACAGACAGGTTATTCCAACAAAATAATAAAGAATGGAATAATAGAAGAATTTTACCATATATGCGGTACTTCGCATAGACAGGTTATTTCAACATAATAATAAAGAATGGAATAACAACCCTTGCGAGTATTGAAATAAAATAACTCTCTTCATGAATACGAAGGAATAATATCCCTTACGAATATTAAACAAAAATAATATTCATACGAATACGAAAAATAATTTCTCTTCAGAATATGAAATAAATAATACCCCTTACCTCAGAAGAAACTGGATACTAGAATAGTGAGGTAGCAGACTTCTCTTCTTCTTTCCCTCTATAATTTTTCTATAATAATTGCTCTTGTGAGACTTAGTGAATTGGTGAGAAATGAAGGAAGAATGAGCTTCTATTTATAGAAAAATATAGTTTCAATAATTACACGTTTTGGGGCTCGAAATATTACAATATAATACCTTCCCTTTTTTTTTATTTTTAATTTAGTCCTGCGAGTATTATCAAACTTGCACCACCTCCCCTAATAGTAAATCATGTGAATCAATAGTAAATCATGTGACTCAATAGTTCTAAACATGTGAAAAAATTAATTATAGTATAGTATATTCATCTATATCTCTATTTTTAATTTAGTCATGCAAGTATTATCAATCTTGCACCAACTCCCCTAATAGTAAATCATGTGAATCAATAGTACACACATGTGAATACATAGTTATAAGCACGTGAATTAATAGCAATTAATTGCTCATTTATCCGGTGAATTACCCGATTGGTGAATATAACCTCCAGACATCAATTATTATCGAAATAAATGTCAATTTCTACTAACACTAATAATTCCCACACAATGGAACTATCAATTTCATCTTTAATCAACACGAACTTATTCATCATTAATATTATAACGCACAATATTTAACAACCTGGTCGTTCCCAGGAAAGAGGGGGGCTTTACGATAAGGATTTCTCCCTATTGGCGCGCAATTAGATTATCTAACCTCTCCTTGACAGAACTTCTAGACATTGTCATTATTGCAAATAATAATATGAATAACTTTGTCGTCTCAATTATTGATTTAATAATATAACAAATTATACAGATGATACTGTGACAATAATTGAATCAATAATATGAGAGATATAATGCAGCAATTACTGTAACAATAATTGAGTATAACTGAGTGACTTCTTACATAAGTATCAATAATCAATACTGTGTGCTACTATGCAACCACGCGTATTACTGTACTTTTACTATCGGGTAGTTCAACAGTTTTAACGATAACACTTTCGCCATTATTTTTATAAAAAGATAATTATGTCGTTTTCTAACTACGACAATACTTTCGTTGTGGGGTCTACCAATGATTGTGCCATCGTACGGATATTTCCCGACAAAAAGAATATTTCCCGATCAAATGAATATTTTATAACAACTTGCATACTTTGCCAAATTTATAAATATTACCCACAACTATAATATTATATCAAATCCACACCATAATATTTAAAAAAAATATTTCGAAAAATTTTAATCTTTATTCATAAAATTTAGGGTCTCACAATCTCCCCTCCTTATGAAATTTCGCCCTCAAAATTTACGTACGTACCTGGTATGCAGAAGACATAAGGATACATTGACTTCATTTCAGATTCTAACTCTTGAGGTATAACCTTTGAGTGTTGAATACGATCATTCTTATCCAAGATTTTAACACGTATCTCCTCATACGTTAAATCTTCTGCTATCTCGTATAGTTCTAATTTAATAACGTGGTTCGGCTCATCCACATATTTACGTAACATCAGTACGTGAAAAAAAATGTTATGAACACGCGACATACTTGGCGGTAAAACGAGTCTATAGGCTACAGTTCCTACTCGATCAAGGATTTCAAATGGGCCAATAAAATCGAGGGTTGAGATTTCCTCTCTTCATCGATTCTTGCTTCTAGAATAACGCCCTCTTGAAACTTCTTCTTCACATTCATCAGCTCCGGGTGTGTAGCTTGCACGGCTTTAACTTTATCGATTAAAGTCGATTTTACTCGTATATTTGATATCACCACGTGGGTCCTTAGAGTCTTTAAATCTATCTTCATCATTTGTAAGTTATACGAAATGGGTTTTTATGTTAACAACATAGCACTCGTAAACGCATAAGATCTTCTACTCAACGCGTTAGCTACCACATTCGCTCTTCAGCGATGATATTAAATGGTATACTCGTAATCTTCAACAGCTCGAGCCAACGTCTTTGGCGCATAATACGTTCGTTTTGGGTGAAAAAAATATTTGAGAATTTAAGAAATGAGTTTTATACTGGGATCAATACAAAATTTGATTTCACGCTCTGGGGTAGGCTAGGAAGTCTTCAAGAGTACGTCAGGAAATTTATTAACAATAGAAATGTCATTCAAAACTGTGACTCTCATCCGAGACTTAGATAACACGTCACACTGATATCTATCAACTTGCCACCGTTATTCACGACGTCCCCTACGGATATTATAGCTTCGGTGCATTCCACACAAGGAAGTTGATGAGTGAGTTTTATACACATGAATTGGATACATTCGGGTTTAATTTATTATTGTTCTCAAGTCTTTTAGAATAGTTTTTAAGTGTTTGTGTCCATTCATGTATGTTTTACATTGTTTTGTAGGATTTGGGACAAAAGTTACGTGGATTGACGTTCGGGGTGGCTAGATTCGCGTTTTCGGCTTGCCATTTACACAGTAGTCATTTCAGAGCCAATTTGAGTATTTCTATGGACATTATTTCAAAAACCTTAAAGAATGAAAGTTCTAGATCTACTTCTCCTCTTTTCGGATCATCTTGAATCATCAAAATCGAAGTTCGGACGAAGAAGTTATGGCCATTTTCCCAAAGGACGTCGGAACAGAAAATTTCCAAAAAAAACACTAGCGCCGGGGCGCTAATTTCAAGGCAATTTCCAGTGCCGGGGAGGTATAAGGCAGAGTTTGAGCATCGAGCGCAGCGCTGGGGAAAGGGTTTGTTGCGGCCTGGACGCGTTTTGGGCGAATTTTGACACCTTTTTAACTCTAAATTGGATTGGGTTTGTTCCTAACCTAAAAATTTGACTTGTAACCTATAAATACATGATGGGGGGCATAAAATAAAGGGGGATTACATAGAGTAGACTAGATTAAACACTCTATTAGATTAAACATTAACCCTAGTTCTTATTAGTTTTGGAGATTGAAACAACTTGGAGATCATTAAAGATCAAGAGCAGGAGCAAGAGGGGAGCATCAGATTTGCTGACAACAGATTTTAATATCTTCTCTTATCATACTTTTATCTTTTAATATTTATTTAATTGTGGATTCTTGGCTTTAATTCATTAATTATGAACTAACTCTTTTATTAAGATTTCAATTGAACTTTTTATGGTTTTGAATTGATTATTTAATTTATTCCAATTATTTGTGTTGAAGTGAATTGTTCATCTTGCTTTGAGCTTATTGATTAATTATCTGATCAATAATTACCTTGTTACTCTAGAAGGAATTAGGAAAGGAATTCTAGGGTTAGAACTGGGCTTGGTGACATGTGACTTAGTTATTTGCATAGTGAATAATTAGATTTGTGAATAGAATGAGAATATCTATTTGCCACATGTAACATAAGAGGAATTGGGTTTGTAGCGAGTTTAATTAAATTATTTTGCATAGAGATATAGCAAAATTAATCTGGCATAAATAGAAGGCAATTGATCACTCGAGAGAGGGCTTTTGGCATTTGAGAATTTTTGTTAACAATTCAGTAGATATAATAATTGGGATAGTTGAATAATTGATTTATAATTCATAATTGGGTATTTTGGAGTCTTAATTTTTATTTATCTGAATTCCATCAATTCTTAGTTGTTTATTTACTTTCTTTTAGAATAATCTTTTTGTTTTGTTTAATTTAGTTTTCTTAAATCTAGAAATCACAATTATTGGTTGTTTAAATAAAATTGATTTGGTTAAGAATTAGTACTTGGTGATTTTTATTAAATAATTCCTCGTGGGAACGATACTCTACTTTCACTTTATTACTTGTTGACCGTGTATACTTGCACGTAATCATTGATTGCGAAATCAATCAACAAGTTTTTGGCGCCGTTGCCGGGTCATTAGTTTAATATTTTTTTATCAATATTAATTTCAATCAAATTAGTCTTAATTTAAATATTTTTATTTTTATTTCTCATTCTCTTCCTATATTTCTCTCTTTTTAGGTACCATGGATGACTTTGTGTATCAATGGTCATACACGAACATAACTCAACCACGGGGAGCAGAGATTGACAGACTCAAGAAACTTACTGCATTGTCAGCACAGATAAAGACACTTTCGAGGATGTTTGAAGCTTTTGAAGCTCAATGTCGTCAAAGTGTGGCGGTTACTTGTGATTATTGTGCTGGAAATCATATGAGTCATCAATGCGCCATCAGTTTTGAGCCGGTACAGTATAGTGGTGATTACCCCAACAGTTATGTCTATCCCAACAACTATCACCAGGATTAGGGGTATCACCCGGACTTTTCATGGAGTAACAATCAAGATCAATTTTATGATCCAAGTCCAACATACCCACCGAATTTCTCGTGTCCACCTCCACTACAACAGGAAGAACATTCAAATTGGGAGGAAGCCTTGAAAAAATTCATTAGAGCGTCTGAAAAAAGGAGTAAGGAGAGTGATAAGAGATTTAATCAAATGGAGCTAAGTATACAAAGTCAGAATGCATCAATTAAGAATATAGAAAATCAATTGGGGCAGATAGCACATGCGTTGAACAACCATCCTCAATACACTTGGCTCTATGACATGGATGACGACACTGATGTTGAGCCCGAACCAAATCTGCAACCGGATGTGCCAAATGATATAGATGTTGAAAGAGAAAAAAGACTTGTGGACCAAGAAAAGGAGATCGGCGAAGATCTAACTTTGAGCACCAATGAAGATGAGCCAATTTTGATAGTGCCCCATGTACCTTCTCCACCAAAGTTTAAGAATCCGGGCAGTTTTGCCAAACCATGCCCAATTGGCAGTCATGTCGTCGGCAAAGTTCTTTGTGACATAAGAGCTAGTACAACTGTGGAGTCGTGATGGGTTGAAAAGGAGAAGATAGAGGACGAGCCCATTGTGTTTGACAAGCTTCCATGCCATAATTTGATCACAAACACAATGGGAAAAGCACCTAGTGGTTTGCCGTACTTAATGGGGATCCTATCTAAAAAGATCATGCTAGGTGGCTTAAACTCAATGGCCATTACAATTAGGAACCTCCCAAAAGTTACATTATTTCCGATGGATAGAGGGTTCCTCAAATTTCGAAGAGGAATTGGATAGATAATTGAAGAAGTCAGGCTGAGACTATAAAACAAGCGCTTATTGGGAGGCAACCCAAGTTTAATTTTTATTTTTAGTTTTTATTAGGTTTTATATTAGTAGTTTTGAATTTACATTTATTTAGGATTTAATAAAATTGCTTCTATCATGGTTTACAGGTTAGTCAAGTCAAATTCAAGTGGTGCCCAATTTGTTCCATGTGCCTTATATATTCTCCAAACTTAGTGGACAATGAGGAAAATTGCTATATTTTCAGGGAAGTCATCTGCTTTACTTTTTTATATTTCATCCATTGAGGACAATGTCTAGTTTAAGTTTGAGGGCATTTTAGTGTCGTATTGCATATAGTTAGTTATCTGCATAGTAGTTCATTTTTTTTGTGTTAACATTGTGTTTTTTTAGGTTGCATATAGTACATGGTAGTTATTTGCATATTCATGTATGTGTTGCAGTAGTATATGTTCATGTAGTATAATTGCATTTTTTTTTATTTTTTTTGCATGAATCTGTGCGATTAGTTGGTGTGGTCTTAGCTCGACCTATGATAAGATTAGTATTAATTGTTAAATTGAACAATGTTGATAATTGATGATGAGTTCTAATTTTAATCTTGATGATATTTTGGGCCTGTCTGAAACTTATGTAACCGGTTAGCACTTAAAGTTTAACTGTTTTAATCCACTTGGTTCAAAGGTTTCATAATTTGTTTCTGAGGAAAAATCTTGGTTAAAAATTAAGAAAATTAGTGAACTGGCGGTAAAGGTTGGAATGACGTAAAAGCTTGAGTTTGGGGGAATCTATGGGGTATATATATATATATATATATATATATATAATGAAAATGAAAAAAAAAAGAAAAAAAAAGAAATGATGAAAAGAAAAAAAATAGAAAATCCAGAAAAAGAAAAAAAAAAGAGAATAAACACTGTGGCATGCTTGTCTAGTTTTGTGGCCTTTGTTACTTGAGTAAGTAAGCCCGATGGGTTGAAAAGGAGAAGATAGAGGACGAGCCCATTGTGTTTGAAAAGCTTCCATGCCATAATTTGATCACAAACACAATGGAAAAAGCACCTAGTGGTTTGCCGTACTTAATGGGGATCCTATCTAAAAAGATCATGCTAGGTGACTTAAACTCAATGGCCATTACAATTGGGAACCTCCCAAAAGTTACATTATTTCCGATGGATGGAGGGTTCCTCAACTTTCGAAGAGGAATTGGATAGAGAATTGAAGAAGTCAGGCTGAGACTATAAAACAAGCGCTTATTGGGATGCAACCCAAGTTTAATTTTTATTTTTAGTTTTTATTAGGTTTTATATTAGTAGTTTTGAATTTATATTTATTTAGGATTTAATAAAATTGCTTCTATCATGGTTTACAGGTTAGTCAAGTCAAATTCAAGTGGTGCCCAATTTGTTCCATGTGCCTAGCATATTCTCCAAAGTTAGTGGACAATGAGGAAGATTGCTATATTTTCAGGGAAGTCCTCTACTTTACTTTTTTATATTTCATCCATTGAGGACAATGTCTAGTTTAAGTTTGAGGGCATTTTAGTGTCATATTGCATATAGTTAGTTATCTGTATAGTAGTTCATTTGTTTTTGTGTTAGCACTGTGTTTTTTTGGGTTGCATATAGTACATGGTAGTTATTTGCATATTCATATATGTGTTGCAGTAGTATGTGTTCATGTAGTATAATTGTATTTTTTATTATTTTTTTTGCATGAATCTGTGCGATTAGTTGGTGTGGTCTTAGCTCGACCTATGATAAGATTGGTATTAATTGTTAAATTGAACAATGTTGATAATTGATGATGAGTTCTAATTTTAATCTTGATGATATTCTGAGCCTGTCTAAAACTTATGTAACCGGTTAGCACTTAAAGTTTAACTGTTTTAATCCACTGGTTCAAGGGTTTCATAATTTGTTTCTGAGGAAAAATCTTGGTTAAAAATTAAGGAAATTAGTGAACTGGCGGTAAAGGTTGGAATGACGTAAAAGCTTGAGTTTGGGGGAATCTATGGGGTATATATATATATATAAAATCAAAATGAAAAAAAAAAGAGAAAAAAAAGAAATGATGAAAAGAAAAAAAAATAGAAAATCCAGAAAAATAAAATAAAAGAGAATAAACACCGTGGCATGCTTGTCTAGTTTTGTGGCCTTTGTTACTTGAGTAAGTAAGCCCGAGGGGATTATCTTTACACCTAGCGCCCTAAGGTCTTAATGACTTGGGAGTTGTTGGTTGAAAGCTCGTTAAGGTAGCACTGAAAAGCCTAAGGGAATAAGACATTGCACAGCCATGAAAAAAAATGAAAAAACACGAGAAAGAGCAAAAATGCCCTCGTGGTTGAATAAAAGTATAAATAAATCTTGTATTTACCCTTAGACTTGGTAATTGCTTAGTTTTAACCGGAGTTGTCATGTTCACAAAAGTAATTGAATTGGAACTGAAATTTTCCTTCTAAGAAATTTGTTTTGTGATTATCTTGAATTGTGGTTGGTTAGAATGGTTAACAAGCTCACACACACAACATGGGTGATGACAGGTTTGGATTGACTAATTAGTTAGAGTTATGAATTTTGACTTGATTGGATATATTGTTTGAGTACCAATGGTAACTTTGAGGCCTGTTGCTATATATCATACTGATTTATTACTAGGTTCTTATGTATATTAGGAAGTAGATCATGCATATGCATTCATGTAATTGAGTTAGTTTGTTTATTTTTAGTTCTTTTGTGTTTTTGCTTGAGAACAAGCAAATGTTTAAGTTTGGGGGTATTTGATGAGTGAGTTTTATACACATGAATTGGATACATTCGGGCTTAATTTATTATTGTTCTCAAGTCTTTTAGAATAGTTTTTAAGTGTTTGTGTCCATTCATGCATGTTTTACATTATTTTGTAGGATTTGGGACAAAAGATACGTGGATCGACGTTCGGGGTGGCTAGATTCGCGTTTTTGGTTTCTCATTTACACAGCAGTAACTTCAGAGCCAATTTGAGTATTTGTACGTACCTTATTTTGAAAACCTTCAAGAATAAAAGTTGTAGATCTACTTCTCCTCTTTCCGGATCATCTTGAATCATTAAAATCAGAGTTCGGACGAAGAAGTTATGGCCATTTTCTCAAAGGACGTCGGAGCAGAAAATTTCCAAAAAAAGCACTAGCGCCGGAGCGCTAATTTCAAGGCAATTTCCAGCGCCGGGGCGCTATAAGGCAGAGTTTGAGCATCTAGCCCAGCGCTGGGGCGCTGGCTGAAGGGTTTGGTGCGGCCTGGACGCGTTTTGGGCGAATTTTGACACCTTTTTAACTTCAAATTGGATTGGGTTTGTTCCTAACCTAAAAATTTGACTTGTAACCTATAAATACATGATGGGAGGCATAAAATAAAGGGGGATTACATAGAGTAGACTAGATTAAACACTCCATTAGATTAGACATTAACCCTAGTTCTTATTAGTTTTGGAGATTGAAACAACTTGGAGATCATTGAAGATCAAGAGCAAGAGGGGAGCATCAATTTGCTGACAACAGATTTTATTATCTTCTCTTATCATACTTTTATCTTTTAATGTTTATTCAATTGTGGATTCTTGGTTTTAATTCATTAATTATGAACTAACTCTTTTATTAAGATTTCAGTTGAACTTTTTATGGTTTTGAATTGATTATTTAATTTATTCCAATTATTTGTGTTGTAGTAAATTGTTCATCTTGCTTTGAGCTTATTGATTAATTATCTGATCAATAATTACCTTGTTACTCTAGAAGGAATTGGGAAAAGAATTCTAGGGTTAGAACTGGGCTTGGTGACATGTGACTTAGTTATTTACACAGTGAATAATTAGGTTTGTGAATAGAATGAGAATATCTATTTGTCACATGTAACATAAGAGGAATTGGGTTTGTAGCGAGTTTAATTCAATTGTTTTGCATAGAGATATAGCAAAATTAATCTGGCTTAAATAGAAGGCAATTGATCACTCGAGAGAGGGCTTTTGGCATTTGAGAATTTTTGTTAACAATTCAGTAGATATAATAATTGGGATAGTTGAATAATTGATTTATAATTCATAATTGGGGATTTTGGAGTCTTAATTCTTATTTATCTGAATTCCATCAATTCTTAGTTGTTTATTTACTTTCTTTTAGAATAATCTTTTTGTTTTGTTTAATTTAGTTTTCTTAAATCTAGAAATCACAATTATTGGTTGTTTAAATAAAATTGATTTGGTTAAGAATTAGTACTTGGTGATTTTTATTAAATAATTCCTCGTGGGAACGATACTCTACTTTCACTTTATTACTTGTTGACCGTGTATACTTGCACGTATTCATTGATTGCGAAATCAATCGACAAGTTTTTGGCGCCGTTGCCGGGGAATTAGTTTAATATTTTTTTATCAATATTAATTTCAATCAAATTAGTCTTAATTTAAATATTTTTATTTTTATTTCTCATTCTCTTCCTATATTTCTCTCTTTTTAGGTACCATGGATGACTTTGCATATCAATGGCCATACACGAACATAACTCAACCACGGGGAGCGGAGATTGACAGACTCAAGAAACTTTCTGCATTGTTAGCACAGATAGAGACACTTTCGAGGATGCTTGAAGCTTTTGAAGCTCAACGTCGTCAAAGTGTGGCGGTTACTTGTGATTATTGTGCTAGAAATCATATGAGTCATCAATGCGCCATCAGTTTCGAGCCGGTACAGTATAGTGGTGATTACCCCAACAGTTATGTCTATCCCAACAACTATCATCAGGATTGGGGGTATCACCCGGACTTTTCATGGAGTAACAATCAAGATCAATTTTATGATCCAAGTCCAACATACCCATCGAATTTCTCGTGTCCACCTCCACTACAACAGGAAGAACATTCAAATTGGGACGAAGCCTTGAAAAAATTCATTAGAGCGTCTGAAAAAAGGAGTGAGGAGAGTGATAAGAGATTTAATCAAATGGAGCTAAGTATACAAAGTCAGAATGCATCAATCAAGAATATGGAAAATCAATTGGGGCAGATAGCACATGCGTTGAACAACCATCCTCAATACACTTGGCTCTATAACATGGATGACGACATGATGTTGAGCCCGAACGAACCAAATCTGCATGTGCCAAATGATATGAGATGTTGAAAGAGAAGAGAACTTGTGGACCAAGAAAGGAAGGAGAGCGAAGAGCTAACTTTGAGCACCAATGAAGATGAGCCAATTTTGATAGTGTCCCATGTACCTTCTCCACCAAAGTTCAAGAATTCGGGCAGTTTTGCAAAACCATGCCCAATTGGCAGTCATGTCGTCGGCAAAGTTCTTTGTGACATAAGAGCTAGTACAACTGTGGAGTCGTGATGGGTTGAAAAGGAGAAGATAGAGGACGAGTCCATTGTGTTTGACAAGCTTCCATGCCATAATTTGATCACAAACACAATGGGAAAAGCACCTAGTGGTTTGCCGTACTTAATGGGGATCCTATCTAAAAAGATCATGCTAGGTGACTTAAACTCAATGGCCATTACAATTGGGAACCTCCCAAAAGTTACATTATTTCCGATGGATAGAGGGTTCCTCAACTTTCGAAGAGGAATTGGATAGATAATTGAAGAAGTCAGGCTGAGACTATAAAACAAGCGCTTATTGGGAGGCAACCCAAGTTTACTTTTTATTTTTAGTTTTTATTAGGTTTTATATTAGTAGTTTTGAATTTACATTTATTTAGGATTTAATAAAATTGCTTCTATCATGGTTTACAAGTTAGTCAAGTCAAATTCAAGTGGTGCCCAATTTGTTCCATGTGCCTAGCATATTCTCCAAACTTAGTGGACAATGAGGAAGATTGCTATATTTTCAGGGAAGTCATCTGCTTTACTTTTTTATATTTCATCCATTGAGGTCAATGTCTAGTTTAAGTTTGAGGACATTTTAGTGTCGTATTGCATATAGTTAGTTATCTGCATAGTAGTTCATTTTTTTTGTGTGTTAGCATTGTGTTTTTTTAGGTTGCATATAGTACATGGTAGTTATTTGCATATTCATATATGTGTTGCAGTAGTATGTGTTCATGTAGTATAATTGCATATTTTTTTTGCATGAATCTGTGCGATTAGTTGGTGTGGTCTTAGCTCGACCCATGATAAGATTGGTATTAATTGTTAGATTGAACAATGTTGATAATTGATGATGAGTTCTAATTTTAATCTTGATGATATTCTGAGCCTGTCTAAAACTTATGTAACCGGTTAGCACTTAAAGTTTAACTGTTTTAATCCACTTGGTTCAAGGGTTTCATAATTTGTTTCTGAGAAAAAATCTTGATTAAAAATTAAGGAAATTAATGAACTGACGGTAAAGGTTGGAATGACGTAAAAGCTTGAGTTTGGGGAAATCTATGGGGTATATATATTATATATATATATATATATATATATATATATATATATATATATATATATATATATAACGAAAATGAAAAAAAGAGAAAAAAGAAATGATGAAAAGAAAAAAAATAGAAAATCCAGAAAAAAAAAAAAAAAAGAGAATAAACACTGTGGCATGCTTGTCTAGTTTTGTGGACTTTGTTACTTGAGTAAGTAAGCCCGAGGGGATTATCTTTACACCTAGTGCCCTAAGATCTTAATAACTTGGGAGTCATTTGTCGAAAGCTCGTTAAGGTAGCACTGAAAAGCCTAAGGGAATAAGACATTGCACAGCCATGAAAAAAAAAATAAAAAAAACACGAGAAAGAACAAAAATGCCCTCGTGGTTGAATAAAAGTATAAATAAATCTTGTATTTACCCTTAGACTTGGTAATTGCTTAGTTTTAACCGGAGTTGTCATGTTCACAAAAGTAATTGAATTGGAACTAAAATTTTCCTTCTAAGAAGTTTGTTATGTGATTATCTTGAATTATGGTTGGTTAGAATGGTTAACAAGCACACAAACACAACATGGGTGATGACAGGTTTGGATTGACTAATTAGTTAGAGTTATGAATTTTGATTTGATTGGATATATTGTTTGAGTACCAATGGTAACTTTGAGGCCTGTTGCTATATATATACTCATTTATTACTAGGTTCTTATGTATATTAGGATGTAGATCATGCATATGCATTCATGTAATTGAGTTAGTTTTTTTATTTTTAGTTCTTTTGTTTTTTTGCTTGAGGACAAGCAAAGGTTTAAGTTTTTGGGGGTATTTGATGAGTGAGTTTTGTACACATGAATTGGATACATTCGGGCTTAATTTATTATTGTTCTCAAGTCTTTTAGAATAGTTTTTAAGTATTTGTGTTCATTCATGCATGTTTTACATTGTTTTGTAGGATTTGGGACAAAAGTTACGTGGATCGACGTTCGGGGTGGCTAGATTCGCGTTTTCGGCTTGCTATTTACACAGCAGTCACTTCAGAGCCAATTTGAGTATTTCTACAAACCTTATTTCTAAACACTTAAAGAATGAAAGCTGTAGATCTACTTCTCCTCTTTCCGGATCATCTTGAATCATCGAAATCGGAGTTCGGACGAAGAAGTTATGGCCATTTTCCCAAAGGACGTCGGAGCAGAAAATTTCCAAAAAAAGCACTAGCGCCGAGGCGCTAATTTCAAGGCAATTTCCAGCGCCGGGGCGCTATAAGGCCGAGTTTGAGCGTCGAGCCCGGCGCTGGGGGAAGGGTTTGGTGCGGCCTGGACGCGTTTTGGGCGAATTTTGACACCTTTTTGACACCAAATTGGATTAGGTTTGTTCCTAACCTAAAAATTGACTTGTAACCTATAAATACATGATGGGAGGCATAAAATAAAGGGGCATTACATAGAGTAGACTAGATTAAACACTCCATTAGATTAGACATTAACCCTAGTTCTTATTAGTTTTGGAGATTGAAACAACTTGGAGATCATTGAAGATCAAGAGCAGGAGCAAGAGGGGAGCATCAGATTTGCTGACAACAGATTTTATTATCTTCTCTTATCATACTTTTATCTTTTAATGTTTATTCAATTGTGGATTCTTGGTTTTAATTCATTAATTATGAAGTAACACTTTTATTAAGATTTCAATTGAACTTTTTATGGTTTTAATTGATTATTTAATTTATTCCAATTATTTGTGTTGAAGTGAATTGTTCATCTTGCTTTGAGCTTATTGATTAATTATCTGATCAATAATTACCTTGTTACTCTAGAAGGAATTGGGAAAGGAATTCTAGGGTTAGAACTGGGCTTGGTGACATGTGACTTAGTTATTTGCACAGTGAATAATTAGGTTTGTGAATAGAATGAGAATATCTATTTGCCACATGTAACATAAGAGGAATTGGGTTTGTAGCGAGTTTAATTCAATTGTTTTGCATAGAGATATAACAAAATTAATCTGGCTTAAATAGAAGGCAATTGATCACTCGAGAGAGGGCTTTTGGCATTTGAGAATTTCTGTTAACAATTCAGTAGATATAATAATTGGGATAGTTGAATAATTGATTTATAATTCATAATTAGGGATATTGGAGTCTTAATTCTTATTTATCTGAATTCCATCAATTCTTAAGTGTTTATTTGCTTTCTTTTAGAATAATCTTTTTGTTTTGTTTAATTTAGTTTTCTTAAATCTAGAAATCACGATTATTGGTTGTTTAAATAAAATTGATTTGGTTAAGAATTAGTACTTGGTGATTTTTATTAAATAATTCCTCGTGAGAACGGTACTCTACTTTCACTTTATTACTTGTTTACCGTGTATACTTGCACGTATTCATTGATTGCGAAATCAATCAACAAGTTTTTGGCGCCGTTGCCGGGAAATTAGTTTAATATTTTTTTATCAATATTAATTTCAATCAAATTAGTCTTAATTTAAACATTTTTATTTTTATTTCTCATTCTCTTCCTATATTTCTCTCTTTTTAGGTACCATGGATGACTTTGCGTATCAATGGCCATACACGAACATAACTCAACCACGGGGAGCAGAGATTGACATACTCAAGAAACTTTCTGCATTGTCAGCACAAATAGAGACACTTTCGAGGATGCTTGAAGCTTTTGAAGCTCAACGTCGTTAAAGTGTGGCGGTTACTTATGATTATTGTGCTGGAAATCATATGAGTCATCAATGCGCCATCAGTTTCGAGCCGGTACAGTATAGTGGTGATTACCCCAACAGTTATGTCTATCCCAACAACTATCATCAGGATTGGGGGTATCACCCGAATTTTCATGGAGTAACAATCAAGATCAATTTTATGATCCAAGTCCAACATACCCACCGGATTTCTCGTGTCCACCTCCACTACAACAGGAAGAACATTCAAATTGGGAGGAAGCCTTGAAAAATTCATTAGAGCGACTGAAAAAAGGAGTGAGGAGAGTGATAAGAGATTTAATCAAATGGAGCTAAGTATACAAAGTCAGAATGCATCAATCAAGAATATGGAAAATCAATTCGGGCAGATAGCACATGCGTTGAACAACCATCCTCAATACACTTAGCTCTATGACATGGATGACGACACTGATGTTGAGCCCGAACCAAATCTGCAACCGGATGTGCCAAATGATATAGATGTTGAAAGAGAAGAAAGACTTGTGGATCAAGAAAAGGAGATCGGCGAAGATCTAACTTTGAGCACCAATGAAGATGAGCCAATTTTTATAGTGTCCTATGTACCTTCTCCACCAAAGTTCAAGAATCCGGGCAGTTTTGCAAAACCATGCCCAATTGGCAGTCATGTCGTCGGCAAAGTTCTTTGTGACATAAGAGCTAGTACAACTGTGGAGTCGTGATGGGTTGAAAAGGAGAAGATAGAGGATGAGCCCATTGTGTTTGACAAGCTTCCATGCCATAATTTGATCACAAACACAATGGGAAAAGCACCTAGTGGTTTGCTGTACTTAATGGGGATCCTATCTAAAAAGATCATGCTAGGTGACTTAAACTCAATGGCCATTACAATTGGGAACCTCCCAAAAGTTACATTATTTCCGATGGATAGAGGGTTCCTCAACTTTCGAAGAGGAATTGGATAGATAATTGAAGAAGTCAGGCTGAGACTATAAAACAAGCGCTTATTGGGAGGCAACCCAAGTTTAATTTTTATTTTTAGTTTTTATTAGGTTTTATATTAGTAGTTTTGAATTTACATTTATTTAGGATTTAATAAAATTGCTTCTATCATGGTTTACAGGTTAGTCAAGTCAAATTCAAGTGGTGCCCAATTTGTTCCATGTGCCTTATATATTCTCCAAACTTAGTGGACAATGAGGAAGATTGCTATATTTTCAGGGAAGTCATCTGCTTTACTTTTTTATATTTCATCCATTGAGGACAATGTCTAGTTTAAGTTTGAGGGCATTTTAGTGTCGTATTGCATATAGTTAGTTATCTGCATAGTAGTTTATTTTTTTTGTGTTAGCATTGTGTTTTTTTAGGTTGCATATAGTACATGGTAGTTATTTGCATATTCATATATGTGTTGCAGTAGTATATGTTCATGTAGTATAATTGCATTTTTTTTTATTTTTTTTGCATGAATCTGTGCGATTAGTTGGTGTGGTCTTAGCTCGACCTATGATAAGATTAGTATTAATTGTTAAATTGAACAATGTTGATAATTGATGATGAGTTCTAATTTTAATCTTGATGATATTTTGGGCCTGTCTGAAACTTATGTAACCGGTTAGCAATTAAAGTTTAACTGTTTTAATCCACTTGGTTCAAAGGTTTCATAATTTGTTTCTGAGGAAAAATCTTGGTTAAAAATTAAGAAAATTAGTGAACTGGCGGTAAAGGTTGGAATGACGTAAAAGCTTGAGTTTAGGGAAATATATGGGGTATATATATATATATATATATATAATATATATATATATATATATATAATGAAAATGAAAAAAAAGAGAGAAAAAAAAGAAATGATGAAAAGAAAAAAAATAGAAAATCCAGAAAAAGAAAAAAAAAAAGAATAAACACCGTGGCATGCTTGTCTAGTTTTGTAGCCTTTGTTACTTGAGTAAGTAAGCCCGATAGAATTATCTTTACACCTAGCGCCCTAAGGTCTTAATGACTTGGGAGTCGTTGGTTGAAAGCTCGTTAAGGTAGCACTGAAAAGCCTAAGGGAATAAGACATTGCACAGCCATGAAAAAAAAATGAAAAAAACACGAGAAAGAACAAAAATGCCCTCGTGGTTGAATAAAAGTATAAATAAATCTTGTATTTACCCTTAGACTTGGTAATTGCTTAGTTTTAAACGGAGTTGTCATGTTCACAAAAGTAATTGAATTGGAACTAAAATTTTCCTTCTAAGAAGTTTGTTATGTGATTATCTTGAATTATGGTTGGTTAGAATGGTTAACAAGCACACAAACACAACATGGGTGATGACAGGTTTGGATTGACTAATTAGTTAGAGTTATGAATTTTGATTTGATTGGATATATTGTTTGAGTACCAATGGTAACTTTGAGGCCTGTTGCTATATATCATACTCATTTATTACTAGGTTCTTATGTATATTAGGATGTAGATCATGCATATGCATTCATGTAATTGAGTTAGTTTTTTTATTTTTAGTTCTTTTGTTTTTTTGCTTGAGGACAAGCAAAGGTTTAAGTTTGGGGGTATTTGATGAGTGAGTTTTGTACACATGAATTGGATACATTCGGGCTTAATTTATTATTGTTCTCAAGTCTTTTAGAATAGTTTTTAAGTATTTGTGTTCATTCATGCATGTTTTACATTGTTTTGTAGGATTTGGGACAAAAGTTACGTGGATCGACGTTCGGGGTGGCTAGATTCGCGTTTTCGGCTTGCTATTTACACAGCAGTCACTTCAGAGCCAATTTGAGTATTTCTACAAACCTTATTTCTAAACACTTAAAGAATGAAAGCTGTAGATCTACTTCTCCTCTTTCGGATCATCTTGAATCATCGAAATCGGAGTTCGGACGAAGAAGTTATGGCCATTTTCCCAAAGGACGTCGGAGCAGAAAATTTCCAAAAAAAGCACTAGCGTCGGAGCGCTAATTTCAAGGCAATTTCCAGCGCCGGGGCGCTATAAGGCAGAGTTTGAGCATCGAGCCCAGCGCTGGGGCGCTGGGGGAAGGGTTTGGTGCGGCCTGGACGCGTTTTGGGCGATTTTTGACACCTTTTTGACTCCAAATTGGATTGGGTTTGTTCCTAACCTAAAAATTTGACTTGTAACCTATAAATACATGATGGGAGGCATAAAATAAATGGGGATTACATAGAGTAGACTAGATTAAACACTCCATTAGATTAGACATTAACCCTAGTTCTTATTAGTTTTGGAGATTGAAACAACTTGGAGATCATTGAAGATCAAGAGCAGGAGCAAGAGGGGAGCATCAGATTTGCTGACAACAGATTTTATTATCTTCTCTTATCATACTTTTATCTTTTAATGTTTATTCAATTGTGGATTCTTAGTTTTAATTCATTAATTATGAACTAACTCTTTTATTAAGATTTCAATTGAACTTTTTATGGTTTTAATTGATTATTTAATTTATTCCAATTATTTGTGTTGAAGTGAATTATTCATCTTGCTTTGAGCTTATTGATTAATAATCTGATCAATAATTACCTTGTTACTCTAGAAGGAATTGGGAAAGGAATTCTAGGGTTAGAACTGGGCTTGGTGACATGTTACTTAGTTATTTGCACAGTGAATAATTAGGTTTGTGAATAGAATGAGAATATCTATTTGCCACATGTAACATAAGAGGAATTGGGTTTGTAGCGAGTTTAATTCAATTGTTTTGCATAGAGATATAGCAAAATTAATCTGGCTTAAATAGAAGGCAATTGATCACTCGAGAAAGGGCTTTTGGCATTTGAGAATTTCTGTTAACAATTCAGTAGATATAATAATTGGGATAGTTGAATAATTGATTTATAATTCATAATTGGGGATATTGGAGTCTTAATTCTTATTTATCTGAATTCCATCAATTCTTAGTTGTTTATTTGATTTATTTTAGAATAATCTTTTTGTTTTGTTTTGTTTAATTTAGTTTTCTTAAATCTAGAAATCACAATTATTGGTTATTTAAATAAAATTGATTTGGTTAAGAATTAGTACTTGGTGATTTTTATTAAATAATTCCTCGTGGGAACTATACTCTACTTTCACTTTATTACTTGTTGACCGTGTATACTTGCACGTATTCATTGTTTGCGAAATTAATCAACAGAAGTCACCAGCGAAAGGCTCAAGGCTCTTTACTTATGGCTTAATATAACAATGATTGACTTTAGTGGTTTGGTTGCTTGAATTCGTATAACAGGTTGGTTAGGAATATGAAAGCTAACAACCTTACGAAAATAATCAATTTTGGCATGATGAGTTGTTAACCAATTGATTCCTAAAATCACATTAAGGGCAAGTATTTTCGAAGAGATAAGATTGACAGGTAATGTGAAAGTGTCGATTTGAATCAACAAGATTTATAAACAGTGGAGGTAATGAAGGTTTCTACTAACGAAAGTTTCAACCAATAAGTCAAAGTCTAACTTCTCAGGGGTCAAATTTAAACGTTGAGGCCAAGCAAGAGAGATAAAATAATGGGTAGAACCGGTATCTAATAAGGTATAGACTTCGCAAGAATTTATAATTAACTAACTCATGCTAACTTCGTTCGGGTTACTCACTTTTTTAGAAGTCACGAAAAGTGCTATCCCTGAAACCACCGACTTTGTTTTGTCCGTATCCGCCTTTGGTGCCACCGTCCCAGCTGGAATTGACTTTGGTGCACGACAAAATCGGACTAGGTGACCTTCTTTTCCACAATTGTAACATGCTTTGGACTGCATCACGCAGTTTGGACTGATATGTCTCTCCCTCCGCATTTTAAGCATACAATTGGTGGTCGTTCTCCTTCCTTGAAAATGGGTGTTGGTGCTGCTGTCTTTCCATCGTTGTTGAACCTTCTCTTCTTGAAATTTTCACTCCTATTATCTTGGCCATGATTCCCACCGAAGTGGTTACCATTCTTGGCATGATAATTTCCCCCACGATGATTATCATTGTTCTGATGGTCGTTGCCACCAGTACGATTATTATCGTGTTGTTGCTCGTTATCCTTTCGTTGGGCTGGCTCATTATCGCACTCCAATAACTAAGCCCTATTCACTATATCTGAATATAAAACAAAGTTTGTGAGAAATGAGGTATTGACTTATATCGGGTTTCAAACCTCTTAGAAACATTCGCATCATTCGCTCCTCATTATCGTCCAAATGGGATGCAAACCGGGATAACTCCGCAAATTTAGCCTCATATTGCGACACGGTCATATTATTTTGCTCCAACTTGATAAACTCCACCTCCTTCATGTGACGAATACTTTCGAGAAAGTACTTGTCGTTAAACAGCTCTTGGAACTTCTCCATCTTGAGTGCGTCAGGCTGGGTATGTTTTAGATTCTCACCAGTAATCTGCCTCTTCACGCAACATAAAGGTGGAAAAGGGAACCTTTTGCTCCTCGGAGCATCCCAAGACATCAAATATCTTGGTGATCTGCTTTAAACCACGTCTCCGCCTTAAGTGGTTTCGGCTTTTCCAAAAAATCTGGCGGTCCTAGCTCCTTGAACTGCTTAGCAGTGACCAGTTGTGGGTTGCCATTGTTTCCACCTGCATTTTGAAAAGGAGTCTCTCTCGCCTGATGTTACATGAATTGCATAAAGCCTCTGATCATCCCATCGTTCATCATCTGATCGGTGTTGTTGTTTACCTGAGGATTATTGTTTTCCTGTTGCACATTATCCTGGGTATTGATCGTTGGTGACTCAACGATCTCATGTGCTCCATTGCTGATCTCAACATTTTCATATGTCATTCTTAAACACTGTCACAAAACAAGGGTTAATTGACATATCACATATTATCCCTATACTCTGACCGACCAATTAAATACCAAATAAACTTAGGTAGGTCATACTAGCGAAGGAATTCCCGTCTCTCCCCTCCTAGTTCTTGTCTCACATCTCAGCCAGGGATCATATCCCTAAGCATTGATACCAACTGTGATGCCCCCCAAAATAGGTATTCATCACCCATCTTGAGTTACCAAATACATGGTACAAAAATCAAATACAAACTTCTTTAATACAACTGTCGTGTAAAAATACGACAAAACATAGGCGAGAGTTTAAACAAGAATATTGCCTTCTAGACAATATCCACTCTCAATAGAGTCCTCATTATATTTTTATTTTCACACTATTTCACAGAATAGTGAGGATACTAAAACAACCATCTGGACCGTCAATCATTCCCCGACTCGTCCCAGCTATATTCTCATTTCTTGAAGAGAACAGTGAAATAAAGGGTGAGCTCAACTAGCTCAATAAGAAATATTATGACTAAGATAATGTAGAATAAATTATCCTTAGCCTTCAACAGTATAACAACTGATAGAATATAATAGACAATAAGTTTTAGATCAACAACTGCAGCGGAATAAGCAATCCATTAGAAGAGTTAAGTAGGACATAAAATCTATTATCTTCTATGATTTAAAAAGTTTTTCATCAACTTTATCGCTGAGACTCAACTTAATAAATAAAATCGAATCATCCCTGCATCACGGCCAATGATATTCATGTAATCATCAATGGTCATGATTATACCGA